>WEDG01000486.1:0-439450 GCA_017591395.1 Schistocephalus solidus
CAAAAGACTTCAGGATTTGCACACACCGAGCGAGTAACGTACCCTGTAGTCGTTATTAGACGATGCGCGTATTGAACAGGGTCTCTAAGCACCATGCCGATCACTAAAACGCAACAGTCATAAGAAGGAACTGCAGAAATGTTGGAACTGGATTCTACTTCAGAATGTATATAAAAGGTATGAAAGGGCACCAAAGAAAATAGGAGCGTTACATGAGGCGATATCCCTTTTGGAGTTGGGGGAATTACGTACAGGTCTGTTGATAACCGGTGGGGAGTGCACAGCTGTGGGAAACTGCAGGGTCGGGACGAGGGGATGCTGACATTGAACGGAGGGTAGCGATACGATAAGCGGCGACGGTACTCGTGGGTATGGGGATCAGGGTCTCGAGAGTGGAAGGGGGCAACCGGCATCTTCACTGACATTTCCATCCCTCCATCCCCATCCGGGATCCGCGCGAAAAGCAGCGTGCAGCCATTCAAACACATTCTGTCGGAACTGTGGTTCTTTACATGGCCTCCCTCTGAAATGCAGCATTGTCCTCAGTGCTGTGCGGGTCGGTTTGACAGGTGAAAGTGTCTTTCCTCCCATCCCACCGCTGCCACCATTGTAGCGTCCGGCCGATTCGGCGATGGGGATGAAGCGGGACTACTGGGTTGCGGGTATAGTTCGGTATCTTTCTTCACGACGAGTATCCTCGAAATCGTGTCCTCTGAAGACCCGGACATTTTCCGACATAATAATGCGAACGATAAATAACCAAGTAATCAATATAACGATGGTATATATGGGATAAGTTAAGGCGAGTGTACAATATATGAACGAATAATCTCGATATAATGAATGTAAATAATACGATAAATAGAAAAGCGATTATAGTTTAAACGACGAAGGGGCGATAGATAGAAACGACTTATCAAGCGGCGGCGAACGCGTGTCCGATGGTTGGCGCGTGTCGATTTTACAGCCCGTCTACGACGGAAGAGGGTCTGATTAAAACAACATGGGTAGTTCGGGTTCGTTACACCGGTTCAGCGCGCAGTCTTTTGCGCCCTTAGCGACGCGCCATCGAGGGCGACTCAGCAAACCAATCGAATTCCAGCTGCTACGGATTGAAGAACGACCAGTCGAGCTTCGAATGGTATTTCATGGATATTGACGGGACTGACCAACACAAACTAACGTACCTGACGTGAGAGGCTTTTCGGGCTTCTTCTCAAAAATAACTTGAGTTCATAAAAGAAAGACTATGGCGTTAAATTTAAGTGGACACTGAGTGAAGAAGTATAAGCATTGAGTACTCAATGCTAAATAGCTCTACGTAGAACCCTTACTCCAGTCCTATCCTCGCTTTAACCGGAAATTTTTATATTAGACACCGATGGTATACTACAGTCATAAGCGGTTGGGTTCAAATTTGACAATAATTAAAACTATATTATATAAAACACTTTTTCTCAGATGAAACAACACTTTTTACACATTTATGGAAAAACATCTCTACACGCATTGGCCTATTTATTTTAGAATTCATCAGTCGTCATTCCCATGAGTTTGCGGCGCTCTACACAAACAACTCTAACGAAAATTGCAGAAAGTTCTGTAGCGAATATTATACGAGTCGGTAGAACTAGCACTCCGAACCTCATGGATTACTACCTGAATGGTATACCATTGCAAGAAGTTGACGCGCAGAAGGACTTGGGAGTAGGGATCTCGAGCTCCCTTAAACCCTCGCTGCATTGTTCAAAGGTAGCCAAGTCTGCGATGTCAGCCCTGTACCTTGTCAAGCGGGCTTTCTCTGCCTTTGATGAAGACTGCTTTGCCAAAGTCTTTCGAACTTTTTGCGGCCGCAATTGGAGTTCGCTATCCAAGCTTGGAGACCCTGGACCGCAAAAGGATCTCAATATCCTCGAAAAAGGTTCAAAGGCGTGCAACCAAACTTGTGACTGGACAGGGCTCATTACCCCTATGAAACCCGATTAGCTAACCTTGATCTCTTTCCCTTGAGTTACAGGCAGCTACGAGGTGATCTGATACAAACATTCCGTATCATGTGCGGTCAGGGCTGCTGCCTCGCACCTGGAGACTTCTTCCAGTTAGCAACAACCACGAACTTGAGAGGGCATCCACTCAAACTACGTGTAACTGGGGCCAGACTGGATACACGAAAGTTCTTCTTCTCCAAGAGAGCGGTCGACGCTTGGAATGCTCTGCCTCTGGATGTTGTTATGGCTACTTCCGTTGAGCTTTTTAAGAAAAACCTGGACCAGTATAGCAGTGCCCACTATAATATCCTCAGATCTTTTTAGTCACGTCCCAGTTGAATCTCACTCTTATATTACAATACTGCGTTTAATATTTCAGTACCATTTTTATAGCATTTGTATTATCTCAAACTCGTCGCATATGCCTCACTAACGAGAATCTTTTCACCAAAAATAGCATGTACTCATGCTACTCGTAATATGCGAGTACACATTTATGTTTACTCTATTCGATGAGCCAACGGCTGCTTATTTTCCGTACGCTATTATTTAAACCAACTTTTTTACATTTTCATGATGTACCAGAGGCTTTTTAGCCATACTGTAACCAAGAGGGAGTTCAAAGGTGTTAGCCTATCTTTCCCTTAATGAACTTAACTTTTTGACTTAGATGGTAACAGGTCTGTTCTCAATATTAAATACTTCACGCTAAGTTTACTGTGCGACGTCCACCACGGTGTTGGACATACGGTGGAATCCTCGAAGTTATTTCGCCCTTGGTTACTTCTATATTCGACTTAACCCCTCATTTATATGGCAAAAAGTCCGATCCAAGGTAGTACAAACCCAAGAGTTTCATTATCGACCGTTAAAGTTGGTAATCCTTGCCCACCAACCCCGGAGTGGCCATCGTTATTTCGAAGAATTAACTTTCGATTTAACTTCTGTTACATCTTATTCTTTCTTGGTCGCAGCATCTTTCATTTCGCTAACAGAGCTAATCAGTATCTGTACGTCCTTGACGTAGTCATACTCTGCTCTTTTACGAACTATGGTGTGTTGTAGCACTAGTCAGTACGCCGGCGCATATTGAAGAATCCAGTCTCTCACGTAGTTAAGCAAATTTTTCGAGGGAACAGCTGTGAGGGGTGTCAATTTTGCATGGAATAAATTGATCTTGCCGTTCAGATTGCTTCTGGTCTTGGCTCCGTGATAGCATGCTTGAGCGTGGCTTCGGATGCACACCATTGCTCATAAACTGGCCACAGAATCCCGATGGCAGACAAGTCGTTCAAGAAATAATCAGCGGTGGACTGTTTATCGTAGTAACAGCGACATCTGAACTAGGCAGATCCCCTCTTCATATGGTATCTGTCATCGATTTCTAGTGCATTCTTTAATTCCGAGTTCTATTAATTGACTTAAGCGGCCTGCCTGATATTGCTTACTTGCCCGATTTTGCCTCCTGGATGTATACTTTTCCCTGTTTGCTAGTTTACCAAGTGGAAAAACTTTACCCTTATAGCATGTGCCGTCAGCGGGCTTGTGGCGGATGCACGGACATTAATCGACCGGGCCAGAGTTGAAACCTCTCACCACTGGTTTGTTTACAATGAGGAAATGAATGTAGAGGATGTCACACAAGCTGTGAGCAACCTAGCGTTAGCATTCGGTGATGATGACGCTGAACCAGGAGCTATGGCAAGATCTAGATTTTGCAGCTAACATTTGTAGAGTCGTCCTTTTGGTGTTGCCCTTCTATTCGCTGGTCATGATGAAAATGGTCCCCAGCTGTAAGTTATTCCATTCTCTTACCTCGATTTTTCTAGCTACCACATGGATCCAAGTGGCACTTATATTCGATACGAGGCCAAGGCTATTGGGTCGGGTTCTGAGGGTGCACAGCAAGCACTACAAGAGGTCTTCAGGAAGGTTTGCCTCTGTTTGTAGGTATAAATTTGTTTTCAGGACATGACTCTTAACGAGGCCTGCAAGCATGCGTTGACAATACTTCGTCAAGTCATGGAGGAAAAACTAGACGCTAATAATGTTGAAGTATGTTTTTTAAACCATGCAGTTAAACATGGGTGAAAAGCTTTTGTTTTCTTTCGTCAACTTGCCCATCTTCATTTTAATTTCTTTTTGAACCCATCACCTCATGTTAGCGCATTTGTATTTTATCACTAAGATGTAATTCGTGTTTGTCGATAACTTACGGGTTCGCATCAATTTTCCCCTTCCCATTCAGTGATCTGCCTTTTTCGACGTTACCAGTCTGACAAGACAGTGAACCAGCAGGACAATTAATTTTTCTGTGAAGCACCTGTGTAAATTCTTCAGTCGCAATCATCAACTGCATTTTCCGCTTAATGCTACAAAAAGTCAATCGACATTGGTCTTGGTGAAGTAAATCTTTCCTATCGCTAAACGGAGCATATACTGTCAGAAAATTTGCCTTTGCGCCAGCTCGCGCATCTATTCACTTTGCCATTCCTTAATGGAAAGTTGTCCATCTACCAACCGCTCCCATTAGTTTTGTTTGCGTTTTTACTACTGTACGACGCAAATTCAGGGATTTGGGCCCCAGCGAGTCTCCCAGCGTTTTTAATGTGATTTCTGGCGCGTTGACTGTTGGTGTGAGAGCAAAAGTCCCATGTGATTGCTGAAATTACCTGGAGCGAAGTATCGTGGACATAAAATTTTTCTCAAATGATCACCTAAATTCAGGTTTTTCCATCAACAATTGAAGAAGTTATGCCAGGTTATACAACCCGTAGTTGAAACATCGCCATTTGGTCATAATATCTAAGTAACCCTCGACTACCGAAGTATACTTCAAAATGCCCATTTTTCTCTAAATTGACAATAAAATATCATTATTTCTATAATCCAATCTAGGCTTTTTTGCCGCGCTTATTCTGCTCACACACTGAGAACTCACTAAATATTAAGGCCGGTCAAATTTCGGTAGCTTTCACATCAAAAATACTCACATGCACCTTTCTCCTGCTGCTCATTTCTTTCACCCTTTTATTATTTTTAATTGTAGATGGCTACTGTCACTAAGGACAAATTTAGCCTCTTTGGCAGCGAGCAGTTGGGGGCCCTAATTGGAGAACTAGAAAGTCCTGTTTAAAGTTTACTATTTAAACAAACTTTTGTCAACACCATTCATTTTTATATGGAACTTCTACTGTGGAATCCCCGTTAGCTTATCCTCAGGAGAGACCAGTTTTCTGTGTGACATGCTGAATTAACTAATGACCGCCTCCCCTTACGAACTAGCGTTCTGTATGAATCCGGCTCCTTAAGGAACTCATTTTCGAAGTTCTTTACTGTTATTCGTTGGCGACCGAAGTTCCTTAAAATATTCTTTTTAAAATGTCTTGCCATACGCCAATGGCGGTCATTCTAAAAATATGCGCCTCTGCGTGCCATTTGCCAATTGAGAACCTTTTCGCGTACTAACACTGGTGGACAGTGTTGAGGGTCCATAGACATGTACAACAGTAGCACTACTACATATTGGCAAGAACAGGCACGATATGAATCTCAAGGACTTCTTAAGCTGGATATAGGTGCTTTTATAGGAGGTGGTTGAGTCCAAAAAACGAGGATACAAGATACTGATTCAAGAGTTGCTCGTCTGCATCAACCACCTTGCCAACTGAAACGTATCCCGTCAAATTCCTTGCTTCCGATCATGCAAGGACGTTAATTTCTTCGATTTTTCGGCCTAGGGAAAATTTATCATCCTCTCAATACATAATAGCAAGAACCCAAATATTCGTCAGCAGGTCCTTCAGGTGGTTCTTAGCGTTGCTGAACTTATTGCATTGAACTTTGTCCGGAATCATTAGGTGAATTTGACTTAAGACCGACCTTTTAGTCTCAGTACGGAATCTCGTGTAGAATATAGGTTCAAATATACTAATTGTGTGATGCTGACATCTATAAAATCAGTGGCTACAGAAATTTTGACAAACGCGTGCTTGCTCCTTGAGTAGGTTTCGAACCACGAGCTGATTAAAACGATCAGTCATACTATAGAATATAATTAGCGGAGGGGAGGACCGCTCGTTTACCGGAATTATCTTTTTTGAGTCTGAGATCTCGAACTCGTGTAGGAGCCAATCGTCAGAGATAGAAGCGGCGACGGAACAAGCAACAGTTATAGGGGCTAAGGACCAATCAAACCTAGCTAACGCTGGTCCGCAGATGACTGCGCAGGGCTATGTATGCCGGCGCCAGATCTCATCGGAGGCCCAGGATTCAATTAATTCGCGGTTTGTATTGCTTCTGGCGTGGGCGATTGTCTTTATGGCTGCGACGTTAAACTCGTGACGACCCGTTTCGTATGTGAAGTTGGCCACTTGTGATAATCCGTTACCTGTATCACAGCCAGCTTATGTTCCTGTATGCGCGATCTTACTATGGAGTTTATCTATGGTAGGCCGGTCAGCTGGCAGTCGAAGACAGTTGTTTTCGACTCGCATTCTTATACGAATTTACATATCGGACCTTTTCATAAAAATAACCCTGACAGTTGGATCAGGCCGCTAACGAATATCGGCAAAGCGTATCTCAACGGTTAACTGTTGTGGGCCTAACGATTGTAATAATGACTCCCGAATCAGCCAAAATTGTATTGGACTTTATATCAAAGGGAAAAAATTCCGTCACTGGTCCGCTTGCCAGCATCTCGAGTGAGAATTTAGCCAAGTGAGTTATTATCAGAATCTAACTGGAGGACTGTGGGTCAGGCGCATACGCAGTTCACCATTCAGACCTAGGGACCCCAGAGAACTTCCCTCTTTGCTCCTGTCCATTGCGTGTGTTCTATGCTTATTGGACGAACGAAGAGTTCACATATGCTGCTGACTATAGAGGGTGTGGGTGCTGTTGCAGGCGATAGTTTTGACCGAGGTCTCGTGTCTGGATCCAGGATAAAAGGGAATTTCATTCACATTGACCTTGTATTAGCTTAATTCGCCGTTTTCAGACTAAATCACTCCGGGGCTGCAGTTAATCAATAAATTTTCACCGGAAACCGCGCCTGGACTGATGATCTACCGACTAACCCTACTCAACCCAAGAATATTTGTTATATGGTCTAAATGAATCTGCGTCTATGCACTGTACGATTGCCCGTAATCTTAAGTGGCTGTGATTACGCGTTTATTTGGCTTATTATTAATCTTCCATCCTGATATTCATTAATAATCTAGATCTAAGTTAAAAATCGCCGTTTCTGTAGGTTACCACACACTCGTTTAAGAGATAAGACAGGCTGATTGTTATTATAGAGCGCGGTAATTGGGATGCTGGGTGTTAATAGCAAGCCAACAAGGTTTGATCCGTGCGAGCTCTACCTAGTTATTAAGTTCAAGTTGACACCTCTTAAGCTTGAAAAAAATTATAGACCGAAACTAAAATACCGTCCTGTAGACATAAAAATTCGACGTTTCCTAGATGTTACGAACCCGGTTGGGTGATAGTGAAAATGGCCATTATATACAATTTCGAGCAAAGCCTCCGTAGGGTACTGACATTCCACACTCAAGGCTAAAATTGCCTCACATAAAGACGTTTATTTTGACACCTATTAATGTGTATCGGTGTAGGAGGTTGAGCTTGAGGATGCTCTCTTGGAAGGCACGGGTGAGTATAGTAGTTCTGGCTGAGGAAATAGGCCCCAGGTTTGGGAATGGGGGTAACTTCCCGCATGAACGAGGAGGCAGACAAAGGTAAACATGGTGGAGTAAGTCCTGTCCGTAGAAAGGCGGCTTTAGATTAAAATAATCAGGATTCGTTCGCTTGTCCGTTGCTATCTGGAAGATTAGAAGGGTCGGGTCAGGAATGATGCGGTTTTCTTTTGCAAAAATTGGAGAGAAATTATCCCCACAGTATTTACAGCGGGATCTCTTACTGGGCAGGGGGAAGCTGCCAAAAGACGGGGAAGGAGCACGTATGAAAGACTATCGAAAAACCTTGCAGCCGCGGTGTGCTTTGTTCACGCAGCCCAAGAATGGCAGTAACAGGAAGGAGGAGCTGGTGGCGCAGATGACAGATGCGATAGAATAGAGGCTTGAACGCGGCGGACTTTGACTCAAAGGTCATGCTGACTTTCAGGTGGGATGGCGTGTGTGGGTTGAGATGTATTACTGGTGGGACAAGAATTGCTACTGACAGTTCTTGGAAGAGTCGTGGGCATGGCAATCGACCGGCGTGGCGGAGTCTCCCGATTGTTGGAGAGGAGATGACCAAAGTGTCGCATGCTACTGTAGCGTGTACTGCTCGACAATGGTCTACCAAACTTTGAGAATGGAGTGGCACAGAAAGAAGAGGGAGAAATGGCGTTGTCAGTCCCTCGCTGCATTTCAGCGTACCGTTCCTGTAGTTGCTTAATCCGACTAATCCAATCCTTTCGCGCGGGTGGGTCGGGGGCTCGAATGAGCCATTGTTTGACCGTTTTCGGACAGACGACGAATCTCTCATGATGTTCCACATGGTGTCGATGAATACGCATGCGGCACCGAACACACTCCAGTGCCGGCGGTGGAGACAGTAGATCGGAACAGGGACGCCGACAAACCTCGCACATAGTATTAAGGATGCGGAATGTCATAGGTTGGAAGGAATGGCCATGCCAGGAAATATTTCCAGATCCAGTCCCGATCGCTCCACCGGGTGGGACTGAGGTGATGTTCACCGTCGTATTTGGAGTAAACGGCATGCGACCCGAGAGAGTTATATCGGAGCCGTCACCCCCACTTCCATCAAGAGCAGTCATTTCATCGGAGACTATGCAGATTAGGCGGGATACGTCATCTGCCGTGGCGTAGTTCAGATCGAGAACTGTTCCAGGTCGAACCGAAAAAAATCTAGGTAAAAAACGCATAAAGTCAATTTAATGATAAAGGAATCACGGAAAAACGCAATAAGGAATTGTACTTAACGGACCGTCAGACAAGGTAAAAATCCTACTCAGATAAAGGAACGATTTGCGTCACATAAATTTAAGAAATCTTGAAACTTAAAATCTCCTCCGGAAACTTTTCTAGATGAAACAGGTGCAATTTAACGATTAATCAATAGGTCAAAGACAACTTCACATCTTAACGTGATTGGATAGAAACGTTCGGCTCGATATCACCACAAAGATAAACTAGGTCTAGCTGAGCCGCTGGAAACTTAAAACTTAGAATGTGAAAGACGTAGTAGTTTTGTCTGAGAGGTCAGACTGCGCGGCAGTGGCTAAAAGCTGTGATCGATTTAGGTTCTTAATGAGGGACAGGCAATAATCCACCGACAAATCGAATATATACTCAAAGTACGTGGAATATCAGAACTTTACTCACCTTCCCTATTTGAATTTCATCACTGGGGGCATTGCCAATATGTTCTTTAGATCCATAGAAAGAGATCGTAAAAGGAGCAATCACCACGTATTTGGGAGTCCAGGCCAACTTGTGCCGTCCACGACATCTTTCGGGAAAATCACAAACACCCTCCAGTGGTAACATCAACTGAGGCTGTAGCCGCACGGTCGAAGTGCGTTCTGGCTGCAAGCTTTGCAGGCTCTCCAGTGACAAGCTCATTGGAGAGCGCCCCTGAAGCGACATGGTCCCTGACGGAGACGACCGTGTCGAATTATCCAAGGCACGTTGGCCGACAGCAGAACTGGCGACGTTGTCGCTTCCCACAGGCACGGCCCCCTGTCGACCACCCGGTTTTACGTCCAACCAGTCGTAGAGCTCGTTAATCTGTGAGTGCGCCTTCGATAATTCTGCTTCTAATCTTTGTTTGGTCTCTGTCAGTTCAGCAATGGCCTCAGCCTTTTCACTGTTGTCAGCCTTGAGTCTGTCTATAGTGGACTGCATACCGATCACCTCCTTGTGATGGTTGTGCTCTGCATTTCGCAGTTGCTTCTGAAGTTGACTCACTTTGGCGCTATCGCTAGCCGTCTTTTTCTTTCCACTCACGGCGGGGAGGCCGGAAGCAACTTCAGCCAGCTTGATGACCGCCTGATCGAGACGCATCTTTTGTTTAGCGTTTTCATCACGCAGTGACTGCAGCTGGGCGGTCAGTGCTGAGACGTTGGCTTCCAGAGATTTACAATGTTCCATCAGCTCAGCTCGCTGATTAGTGATTGTCTCTAGGTCGTTCTGTCGAGTGATTGCTAGCTGCCGGTGCCGGGCCACCTGATTCAGAGCGTCCTTTAACTGGCCCTCAAAGTTCTTCTTCATGCTGCTTGATTCAGCCTGGGCAACAGCCAAAGAGGACTCAAGTTTGAATATCTTGTCTTTCGACTCAAGGCGCGCCGCAGTCGCGGTCTCCAAGTTGGCCTTATAGACAGATATATCACGCAACAAGGTTTCCTCCTTTTTTCGAGCCAGGGCAAGCGCCTCCTCGGCCTCTGCCAATTGCGATTTGTAGAGGTCAGCAAAATGTTTGCTGACCTGCAGTTGGTCAGACAGGTCACCAATCTCCTCAGCGTGCAGCCGGCGTGCTGACGAGATTTCAGCTGTGATGAGAGAGTTCTGTCGGCGAGCCTCCTCTAGAGATTCCTTCAGATTTGCAAATTCAGCCTCAGAGACCTCGGCGACAGCGGACGGTTGCTTCTGATAATCTTCCTTTGCCGTCATCGGAAGTTTCATGTCAGCCTCTGAGTTCGCCGACATTAAGGTGGCAAGTTTTTCCTTTAAATCAGCGTTCTCCCTGCCAAGAGCGGCAACACAGGCAGAGTTTTTGCGCTCAGTCTCTAGATTTTCGGTCGTAGACGTCAGCTGCTGCTGAAGTCTGTTGACCCTATCCACCAAAGCATCTCGCTCCGTTTCCAGAGCTGTCAGTTGCACAGTCAACTCTTCGTTGAGCGTCTTTATTTGTGCTCGATCTTGACTGACCTCCGAGAGTTCTGCGTTCGCATCGTTGAGTCGATCTTGCGCTTCCTTAATGGCAATTTGATCGATGGTGGCCTGTCTTTCGAGCGCCTGTAGTTGACTCTTCGCTTCCGCAAGCGCAGCGGCTATCTCTTCTCGGTCCACTGCTACCTCCTCCACGTGTGGCTTCACGTAGGACGCGTCTCGATTGAAGGTAAATCCAGCGAAGGCAAGATTTTCGCCAGTGAAGTAGGCTGGTGTGGGCGCTTTCTTAGGAGCGAATGCACCTACAGAACGCGGTAGATTGGTAGGACCGCTGCCGTTACCAGATCCATTGCCAAACTTGCTGGTCGTCAGTTCCGATTCATCAAAATTTATGTTTGAGGTGTCAACGTCAGAGGTGACGACGGGTTGGATGGGTGGGAGACTGCTATGAAGGATTGACCAATCAATGGTGGCGAAGAACTTGTGAAGTTTAACGGCGGCCGCACCTCCTGGCTCGCCAGGCACCTTGGAGGGGCACCCTAACCTGACAGAGGCGGGGCGCAGAAAAGCACGAATCAGTTGTTCAAACTCCGGTGTGATCTCAGTGTCGGTTGGGATCTTCAAAGACTTCTCGTGACCCAGAATACGACTGTAGGTCTCAACCAGCGACTGGCCGTAGAAGGCTGTCTCACCGAAGAGCATTTCATAGGCAATTACACCAAGAGCCCACCAATCACATTCCGGTCCGATATAACCCGCTTTCGACTGGCAATTTAACATTTCGGGGCTGATATAGTCCGGAGTACCGATCGGAGAGGTGCAGAAATAAGTCCCATTTGCGTCCATACGTACACAGGAGCCAAAGTCCGCCAATTTGAGGTGACCCATCGCATCTAGCAGCATATTGTCTGGCTTCAGGTCACGGTGAATGTAACCAAGACCGTGGAGAGCCTCAAGAGCCAACACAGTCTCTGCGAGGTAGAAACGGGCTTGCTCCTCGGTGAAAGTGTCATAATGTTCGAGCCAGTAGTAGAGATCTCCACCCGGCATGTATTCCATGCATAAGTAAATGTTCTCTTTGTCCTTAAAGGGGGAGAAAGAGACAAGAAAGATTGCTTATTAATGAAAGCGGACGAAAAAAGAGAGATGGCAACATCGTGGCACCCGACGGATAGACCGTTGTAAGATCAGACACCGTAGTGTAGAAAATTAGCCAAAAATGCAGTCAAAGCTTAAGAAGCGATGTAAACGGTTAAATCAATTTTGCAACACAAATGTTTACAGAATTCGCACGAAAGTAAGTTTGAAAGAGTCGGACAAAATATTTGTGGAAGAAGATTAATGTGTGAACTATCTGCAGGAAAATTGTTTTTAAAAAGACCGAAAAATAGAGTTCATCTTGAGAATAATAGCTCACGGTTTATAACCTTGCGTTTGCGAACCTAACTACGTTTATATGGGCACAGTATTAGAAAACGTTTCTTCAAGTATGAGATCCAAGAAATCCTACATATTTCACCAGTTAGACTTTCTTGCAGAAAGCGGAAGGTTTTACAGATACGCGCTTATATCTCTGTGATTGGTAACTTGCAGGTAGGCATACACTGATGGTTAAGTGAGTAAACAATCCAGATAGGAGCAAACACCTACGGATGCATCGAATTCCCGCAGCAAACAAGTCCTGAATGGGTGGCAGAGGTGACAAACAAGAGCCCCCTACCCGAACGAAACTCAGGTCGATGATGTTATGGCGTCATCTGCGAACTAGCCGCGCTGTACATGCACGCATGGTTACCACCCTAGAAGGCGGTTAGAGTTTGAATGGCTGAAAGAAGGCAGAGTAAGTACGAAACATCGGTGCGTCGATCAAACCGCATTCTGCCACCCTCGGTACGGCGGATGTCTACGTACAGTCGGAAAATAAGTGCTACTATAAAATAATCAGTGGCCGCTGCAACACGAAACAAAACAGCCAACTCAATAAAGAAACCTGGAATTCAAGGAAAATGCCACAAAACTCCGTCTATAGTGAAGTTTTGCTACCTTAGAATTCTCTCCAGACAGAGGATACTTAAAATCCCGATTTTTTAAAAAAGTTTACCTGATCTACGCTTTACTATAGAAACCAAAAAAATATAGATTACAAAGGCAAATTACAACACCAGCAGCAGACATTGATGATTGAGTTGAAAAGGTTTCTTTGTTAATTTTAAAAATCAACAAGGAGGCGCGGGCAGTCGCAACTATGTTCCAAATTAGGACGCCTTAAGAATAGAAACCATCGAAAGTCCTTTAAAATAAGCTTATTGAATGACATGCTGAAAAGCAAAAAAATCAGGACTCAAATACAGCCTTCTCTAGTTTAGTTTTCTTCCCAGAACGAAGGGCGTCACTAAAACTGATCTTCCAACACGGTGGCCGAAGGCCAGAAATGCAACCACTTTTGAGTAAGTAGAAGCGTTTAAAGGACATGTCCTTAAAATAAATTGCGCGCTAAAAATCGGGAAAGGGCATGCACTTGCAGATAAAGTAAGTGCAATTCCAAAACAGCGCAGTCTTGTGGTTCGCGAGTCAAAATATGTTTGGCCGACCATATTTGGTGATCTTCTGTGAGTTAACATAACAGTGGGGTTAAATGTCAGTAGTGGCCGGAAGGTCGTTCACTACCAAATGCCAAAGTGCACACAAGAATTACATTGCCAGCTATCCGAAGCTTTGTATCAAGGTTTTTGTGCCTCTGCCTATTAAGATTAAATAATTCAGACGATGGTAAACTTACGAGACATCTACCACACTCTTCCATCCCTCATTCACCTGGGTTCAACTATTGTGCTGACGGTATCCACCGTATGCCCCACAGCAGGGTGGGCGCAGGGACGGTGACTTGGGCGTGAATTAATTTACGGTAAAGGTGGAATTTAGCTGCATTTACCGCTCTTTATTCTCCCGCAACCTACTGGACTCAGTATCAAGATAGAGTCAAGAAGGCCGGAGGCGCGATCGAACGCAGGCAATGACAAGGGATAAAAGTCCCTCTGCGCGTGCTTTATACGCCTGGATCCAGCACGATAGACCATGTTTTCACGAAAACAAGAACGGGACGGCTCGTATTCCATGTGGGTGGGAGTACCACAGAATCGCATCTTGCTGTGGGTAAAAGCAAGGGTTATCTTTGGTATTTGCGTTATGACAGTTAGGCCGTCAAAAAACGATGACATCCACCGTATGTCTCACAACAGGGTGGGCACAGGGACGGTTATTTACGCATTAGTTTATAATGATAGTAGACTTCCGAAACATCTACCACACCGTTCCCTCTCTCACCCACTTAGGCTCAGTGTAACGATAGAGTCAAGAAAACCGGAGGTGGGGGCCGGCGCAGTGGCTGACCGTATAAAACAGCCCGTCTACGCGTTCCACAAACGCCTGGTCTGCGGACGATCGACCCGGTTTTGATATAAACATGAAAGGACCTAATCGGATGACTACTAAGTGGCAGTGCTATAGGGGTCAAATGGAGAAGTCGACGAACATGCTCTTCACTTCAGAGATGCCTATTCCGTGGCTACGATGGATGATGTGGGACGGGATTGTGTGTGGTGCATGGGGTCGTGGGGAGATTTGTGGTGATCGGCTTTGGTCCGCAGATTTTCGTGGAGGCGTATGTGCCTGAGAAGGCACGTGCGGTGACTGAATGTGCGTGGATAGTGTGAGCAGTTGGGGTGAGAGGATGGGTGTATGTTGATCCTCTTGGCACTGTTTCACCGGCCTCTGTGCGATGTATTTGCAAGTTATCAACCATGCCGATTAGTGATATGCATGTGTAGTGGCAATGTGGGCAGGATAGGCTGTTAACTGCTGAGTGGTTGCAACGGTGATGCTGCAACGCTCGCGGAGGAGGCGTTGATAGTGCAGGAGATGGGAGAATTATCAGATGTGCAATATGGGCTTATGATGTCGATATTGCTGTGAATTCCGCTGTCGAGGATACCTAAGTGACAGAGTAGGCCCATGCGGTGACTGAATGTGCATAGAAAGTGTGATGGGTGCACATCGGATCCTGGAAACTAGTTCGTCGGTCTTAGTGCGATGGATTCCCAATTACATAAGGGGGAAAATACATGTGAGCGCCTCTTCTTCTGATTTATGCCCGGGACGCGCATTTTCGCTTCAATTAGCAATATATATATAATAATAATAATTTCAGAAATTATTTCCTTGATTATTCTCTGGAGTCCATATACCAGAAACCGCATAGAGAACGCTAGGGGACCCACTGAGGAGCAGAACCCCTCGTTGCTGCGTCACGCAGCAGCAGAAACATCGGCGAAACACGTATCTGGGCTTTTAGCTAGTACCTATGTCGGAAGTACGGTATAACATCTGTGCTATATAAGATTCATACTACTTGTAGTACTACTTGTTTGTAGAATGGGCATTACGTGGTTATTCCACAGTGGTTGATTGTCTTCGACCCAAATGTTCATTGAAATTTCGGGTCTGACCCTAAAAATTCATGTCCGAATCATCTGACTCCATGTCCTGCACTTAATAATTTCAGAAATTATTTCCTTGATTATTCCCTGGAGTCCATATACCAGAAACCGCATAGAGAACACTGGGGGAACCACTGAGTAGCCGAACCCTTCGTTGCTGCGTCACGCAGCAGCAGAAACATCGGCGAAACACGTGTCTGGGCTTTTAGCTAGTACCTATGTCGGAAGTACGGTATAACATCTGTGCCATATATATATATATATATATACATATATATATATATATATATATATATATATATATATATATATATATATATATATATTAAATGGAAACGACAAAGACAAGGAAGACCGGAATAGCCATTTATGGCTTACTAGCCGTCATCAGCCAGTCATACCCAATCCCAAGTGTGGCACACCTGGAATTCGAACCCGCGACCTTTGGTATTTAAGTCGAAGGCTCTACGATTGAGCCACGGGCTCGTTGTTTTGTCGGTTGTGATCGGGAATATGATGATAGTGTGGGGCTCACCGATCTGCTTAAGGAACATGTATGTTCCGTTGTGCCCTGGAGCTCAGACTAGAGCTCTCGCAGGCGGTCGCATTGCGACGTGTAGCATATGAGTAAATGGAACCGACAAAGACAAGGGAGACCGAAATGGCCATTTCTGGCTTATTAGCCGTCATCAGCCAGTCATACCAAGCCCAAGTGTGGCACACCTGGGATTCGAACCCGCGACCTTTGGTATTTGAGTCGAAGGCTCTACCACTGAGCCACGGGCTCGTTGTTTTGTCGGTTGTGATCGGGAATATGATGATAATGTGGGGCTCACCGATCTGCTTAAGGAACATGTATGTTCCGTTGTGCCCTGGAGCTCAGACTAGAGCTCTCGAATCCCAGGTGTGCCACACTTGGGATTGGGTATGACTGGCTGATGACGGCTAATAAGCCAGAAATGGCCATTCCGGTCTCCCTTGTCTTTGTCGGTTCCATTTAATCATATGCTACACGTCACAATGCGACCGCCTGCGAGAGCTCTAGTCTGAGCTCCAGGGCACGACGGAACATACATGTTCTTTAAGAAGATCGGTGAGCCCCAAACTATCATCATATTCCCGATCACAACCGACAAAACAACGAGCCCGTGGCTCAATGGTAGAGCCTTCGACTCAAATACCAAAGGTCGCGGGTTCGAATCCCAGGTGTGCCACACTTGGGATTGGGTATGACTGGCTGATGACGGCTAATAAGCCAGAAATGGCCATTCCGGTCTCCCTTGTCTTTGTCGGTTCCATTATCATCATATGCTACACGTCGCTATGCGACTGCCTGCGAGGGCTCTAGTCTGAGCTCCAGGGCACAACGGAACATACATGTTTCCTTAAGCAGATCGGTGAGCCCCACACTATCATTATATTCCCGATCACAACCGACAAAACAACGAGCCCGTGGCTCAATGGTAGAGCCTTCGACTCAAATACCAAAGGTCGCGGGTTCGAATCCCAGGTGTGCCACACTTGGGATTGGGTATGACTGGCTGATGACGGCTAATAAGCCAGAAATGGCCATTCCGGTTTCCCTTGTCTTTGTCGGTTCCATTTAATCATATGCTACACGTCGCAATGCGACCGCCTGCGAGAGCTCTAGTCTGAGCTCCAGGGCACAACGGAACATACATGTTCCTTAAGCAGATCGGTGACCCCCAAACTATCATCATATTCCCGATCACAACCGACAAAACAACGAGCCCGTGGCTCAATGGTAGAGCCTTTGACTCAAATACCAAAGGTCGCGGGTTCAAATCCCAGGTGTGCCACACTTGGGATTGGGTATGACTGGCTGATGACGGCTAATAAGCCAGAAATGGCCATATATATATATATATATATATATATATATATATATATATATATATATATAATGTATGGACTCGTCCGACACTTCGTATAACAGTACGAACCAACACCTAAGCGTTCCGGTCACCATTGGAATCTCACGCACACACCGGTCGGTTGATAAAATACAATCTAACGCATAAATAGCCCTCACTGTTTTCGCGCAACTCAACTCAACAAGCACAACAAATTCCGAGTCTCGCGGCGTGAGGTTGTTAGTTTGCCTGTCTCGGGTGTCTGCTGCAGTGAGGACATGTTAATTAGTTTCTGGATAGTGGAGCAGGTTTTCGAGGCGTCTGTCACTTCACCTCTTCTACATCTACCATTTTCAATGACAAAACAGGTTGGAAACAGCCGAGGATGGGCATGGACGCGGTGAGAGACAAAACTACGCATACCGCCTGTGTGTGCCACACACGAGTTGGTGCCTAACTCCGCAAGGGTCAGACTATTCTCACATACCACGTGAGCGATAACTATAAAAGCAATATAAAGGAGACACAATTGTTAGCGCACCATGAATGAGTCAAAACTCGTTCACGATAAGGAACCTACGATAGATGACCAAGCTCAAGCAACGTGTGATCGAATTTTGAGTGGTAGTTTAGCATAAAGTTAATCTCGTCATTTTGTTTTTTTGAGTGAATTTGAGATTCAGAAAGCTTTTTATTATCTTGAAGGAAAACAGGCGCTTTTGAAATAGGTGAATTACCATAGAAGGCTTTTTAATTATTTTTAGGCATATTCACTGCGGATTTTGTTGTGGATGTTCATTTTTCCGGGCAATGAATTTTCATGTTTTGATAAATCTATAAATATGATGCAAACGGCCATCTGCATTAGAAGGAATGGTCAAAAACTTACTACTTCGGCACATACTTTTAAGAAGTATCTTATTTTGAAAGTTTTGATAAACACAGAACAGAATCTAAATTGATGACCGATCACATGAAAACACCGAAAATCATGGGGTATTCACCGGTATTTCAAGGTCAATCTAACACCAATTGTAATCCAAGATCAAAAATACGAATAAAAGAAATTTGCGAAAGGAAGGGTACCTTAATATATACAAAGTGGTGTGTTTACGATTTCAACTGAAATTTCTATCTTAATTTGTTAGTCACAGTTACAGCAATTTATCCCATTTTCCCAATACGCTTTTTTTAAAAAAGCTGATGTTTCTAAATGAGGCAATATTACTTTTTTTATAATTCCTTTAAGTTTTAAATTCGCATAGGATTGTTCGTGATTATTTCAAAGCTGTGGTACATGCGTGGGTGCTAGTTTGCGAGTGATTGTCAATCTTTCGAAAATTCCGATAATTTGCATGAGCTTGGTCTGAACTGGATCGACCTCACTTTCTTTTCCCCTTCCCATGCACCAGTGGTCTGTCGGAAGCCTGTCAATTGTCTGATAATGAACGTAGGTTCATTGGATAACGCTGCACAAAGCCTTAGTTTCGCAAAGACAGTCTGCACGGCAATATTTAAGGGCTCAGGCGGACGCAGAACAGCCCGATTGACGTAAACTATAAGCCGATTTAGGCCTAGCAGAAGAGCAGCACAGTCCTTTTCGGTGCTCGTGCAACAGATTAAGGCCATGGACAATTCTGTTCATGTCCCAAATTAAAAGTTAATAAACAGCAGTGGGATTTCGTTGACGTAAATAAGGAGAAAGTGCTTACTTCTTTCAAGAGGGGAGAGCTAGAAAACGTGCATGGAAGAGGGCTTTCCACCATCCTAACACAACCGACCGCAGTCAGTGTTGCTCATTAGTACGTTCTATGAAGAACAAAATAAGCTACTACAAGTCCCTATCTGCCTTCTGTTTGAGTCAATACGCCCCCAATGGTAACCCGGGATGACCGCTCTTCATTAAATGACCCAACAGCCAACCCATTGCAGAGACCAGGCTCAGTCAAGCGCGAACTCGCTTAGTACGTGGACATGATTATTCCCAGTAGGATCAACTTTCGGAACGAAGACAATGCAACTGAAATGGATCAGAATATATATTTCGTCTTCTTTTTTTCTTCTTCTTCGGTCACAACATGAAATGAGATTGCAAAGT
This sequence comes from Schistocephalus solidus, assembly GCA_017591395.1. Classification (NCBI taxonomy): domain Eukaryota; kingdom Metazoa; phylum Platyhelminthes; class Cestoda; order Diphyllobothriidea; family Diphyllobothriidae; genus Schistocephalus; species Schistocephalus solidus. The sequence goes on from WEDG01000486.1 coordinate 19,324, forward strand.
TGGCGGAGCGTTTAGTACCAGGAAAGACTGTTAAGTATGGCATTAATGCAGCTCTGTGCCGACGTGTGCACGTTTTTTGACAATGGCAATGCATAAATAGACGCATCTGAGATTGTCGCTCGGTCATCAGGAAGTTCGAAAATACCACGACGGTGGACTACTTTTAAAAGCATGTGAAGAAGATAATTTCACGCCAAAAATCGTCCTTTGACTTTCCAACCACATGGTGCTTTCATGCGCTCGTAAGGAGGAACATGGTGTTGGCAAAAGGGAGATATATCAGTGTCAAACGAGTAGACTCAGGCGGTTCCGGTTTAATCATATTCGGGGGGAAACTGACGTCGAAATAATAAGGAGAGATTTCGTCAAGAACGTAATATACGACCCAACTTGGAGAAAAAAGATAGGTCAGCGTGTACTGTACTGCATGCCAGTGGTCGTTAGGGTTAGTATTCGTTAGCCGTAGAGCCAGACACTATATTTCGTTGGCCGTAGGAGGACCGAAGTATCGGGTCAAAGGGCATCTTCCCAAGCGGCGACTATTAGGACGCCGCGGTAGGTTAAAAACGTATCCCTTTTACTTTTATACTTAAAGATAGCAGGGCGGGCCTCAGTCTTACTCCCGTCAAAGGTCCGAATAAAAGCTGGTCGGGTCAACTGGGAATAATATCGCACACAATGGTCGGCGTGAGCCATCGGATCTCGCAACCCGCAAACTTGTCAGGGCAACAAACTATTGTGCAACCCTACTAACCCGGCAACGAATGCTAAACCTAACGAAAAATTGCATAGGGTAAGGGTTAGGTTAGCGTTCTACCTTACTTCAGTTAGGTGCATTCACTAAAATTCTATTACCACCGACCACGTATTACTCACTGACCTATCCTTTGTTCCCTGAGTTGGGTTACATATTACGTTCTCGCCGAGCTTTCAGCCACCTAGAACTTAGAATAGGCATGCATGACCTACAATGGTAAAATTTTAAGGCAGTACAAGCTATGGCTGACGACAAGCTCGTGGAGATGTCAGACTGGAGTCTGGCGAAACGAGAATTACAAGCCGATTTTGCTGCAGGCTACCCAGGGGACGTGGACGAGGAAACATCATAGAGGCACCTTGACGTCGTACCTCTGCGTCTCCGTCTAAGAAAGCTCCAAACGCTTTCTCGGTGTCGGCAAGCAGGGTGTTTTATTAATGAAAATAGAAATGCAACCCTCGAAGTCAAATGACCACAAGAGGAACAGCAATTTATTCGGGCTTCAATACAGAGGAGAAATGCTGTCAGAGGCTAACCATGTACCAAACACTCACTGCGAAAACACATTTCCGTGTCGCGCTGGCCTTGCGATGCACTTTCGCGTTTACCAAAACAACAAAACTGCAATACCGAACTTGCGAAAACAGTCTACCTTGGTGAAAGTACCTCTGCCAGCCCACACCGAGATATCACTTTTTGAATCCGAATCGTCTCTTCTAACAGACGTCAAACGCAGTCTCTAGAAGACGATCATCATCACTGACGACAGGCAATGCAAGATTTGCGAGCGAGTGCACGTGGGGCGATCGCATGTGCTGTGTAACCCGAAGATGCGTCAAAAGTGGAGACCGTCTACAGCCATTTCCCCCTCCATCTCCGCCTTCTACCAGTTGTATTCGTCGTCACACAAACAGATAAAAACAAAATGTCGCACGACCCTACCGTTTCGTTTGCATTGCTAATTAGATACAGACCGTACGGGATTGCTAGCATGCATGCACACACGGAAAAAAATGCGAATATCCGCACGCACGAGTGCCCAAACATTACCAGAAAAAGAGAGGGACCGAAGGGGAAGAGCAGGAGGAATCAGAGAGAGGAAGTTCGATAGGACGAGGAAGTATAGAGTTGGAAGGAGTGACGGAGGGTAGTAGGGCGTGCCTGGTGCACGTGCAGCCGATGCTCTCGGAAACGAGGGAAAACTATGTGATCTTTCTGCCCTAGCGGCTGCAACTGTGTTTTTAAAAAGGCATGAAACTGCACATAGCAAATGGTGTCGTGACGAACACCAGCAACTAACGGTTACCAAAGCTTACACCAAAACTAGGGCTCGAGAGAAATTACCTAGGCGAGGATATGAGAAAGAGGGCAGCCATTCAAAAATCTCGATTAGGATTTCTTATTTGGGCTCCAGTGATACGTCATGCCTCCTCAGAGTCAGTGTCCTCCTAACTATCAATAAGCCATGATTTGAGGCCTGACGCTATTTTAGTCAGTGGTGCCAGCAAAAATTTAGAGGCCTTGTAAATTCACAAAAACGTTGGGATGAAACAAGATAATTTTCAGCAACCGTGCCAGAAAGGTGCAACCAGAGAAATGCTGCTTTTAGAGTAAACCAATCACCTGCGGATGCAGCTTGGAGAGCACAGTCTGATTGGCTTTTGAAACGATCGAGAAATGGTGCATCAGGTTGGTGCTGGGTGGTCTTACAATGGTAAAAAAGCAGGTGTGAGCTTGAAGAGGTAAAATGCATTTTTTTTTCGTGAAATACAGAAGTCTACCAAGCCCATTAGATAGGAACAGATCACGTGGGAGAGCCTTGATCACTAAGCGGTTCCAACACCGACGCGTGACACTACAAAAACGTTTTATGTTTAAGGCGCATTGTGCAAATTAAGTGTACTTGCAAAGACGGTGCAGATGCGCTTGAAGTGCAGATGGGCCCTCGCGCAGGTATACTGGCCGGACATGACAGCTAGGAAGAGGCCTGTTTACTTGTAAGGGCTTGCGTGACAGTGGCTGGAGACACTAAAAGCACGCCACCGTTTTTTACGTTTGAGATCGCAAAGCGCAAAAGAACCAGCCAGAAGTGTGTGTGTATTAAAAATAGTAAAACGGCGCGAGTACGTAGGGGAGTTGGGGGGCAGAACAGAAATCATATGGAACAAGAGAGCAGGCGGGGCGGGTGCACCACAGCAAAACTCAGACGACCTGTGGTTGGCGTGTGGGCACTGCGAAGTCACAACCAAATAATTGATCGCTCCCTCGCTTCTAAACTGGCCTGATTCTCACGCGAACGTTCACAAGCACAACCAACAAGCGGTTACATGAGTGTTCGTTGTGTGCCCACACAAACACACAAAAGTACTCGCACATAAAGGTATGCAGCGGGGAATCTTTTGAGGGGGTGGCGGCTGGCGATGCAGGAGAAACCAAGCGGGACTGACTCACGCCTGAAGGTTGGCACGCATTTGCATACTTCAGCTCGAAACAGCGCGGAGTTCCGAGCGCACTGGGTTTGGGCGCCGAAGCAAAGGCATTGACAAACACTAAGTCTAAAAAACCAGAGCGACAGTTCCCGGATGGCCGAGCATTTACTGTGCACTGCTGGTGGGTTGGAGCCTTCTTGAGCCACGCTTGGTCATCAATCAACAGGCCTCGCTGGCAGCGTGCACACCTCAAAATCTGGCTTATAGAAATAGACGCTGACTCCGGGTTAATAGAAAAAAAACTTAGCTAAATAACCGAAGCTAGGATAAGGTACTGGGGTGAGACAGCAGGTGACGGCGCTTTCATTATTCGGGTGCTGAGCCACGAAGCCAAAAAAATACAACTGAATTATTTTCATTATGTATAGAAAACCTGACATAGAGGTAAAGTGGATTTGATGATTACCACTACTACCCTAGGAGGCGATGACGAATTGTGCATGAACTGCATCACACTGAGAGGTATTGGTGAGCATCGGCTGCACTACCCTCTTTCCCCAGCCATCGTGCTTTAATGCTATGAAAAGGTATCGGAACTTGGAATGCGGGTGAGCTTACTGGTCGAACTGACTTAAAGCCCTCTTGTATGAATGCACCATCCGCGCTAGTCATAAAAACCACACCAATCAGACGTAAACAACTTACACAAAGTGAGTGTCAGTTAAGCCGCCTGATCACCAAATACCCTGTCATTGGAAGGCCTCTGATCTATGAATTTCACCTGGTCGTTATAGTTTAAGGGCACAGTAGGCCTGCGAGAAAAGGGTCAAGTCTGCCATCTCTTCTCACCCATTGTGTGCCTTTTGCAAATACTTGTTAGAGCAATGAAACCTGAGAGAAGGCGCAGCGTCTCAAACATGTTTAGTCATGTTTCATTCTGGTAAAATTGGTCGGCGCACATACCTCAAAACAATTCGTAAACAAACTCCCGAGCGATAAGCTAGCAGCCTATGCTGGTTTCCATGACAGACAACGAAAAACCAACCAACCCCCACCACTTCTTGGATATAAAGCCGATTAACACACATTTATCTTCCAGGCGTCCAAAAAATGTTTTTTGCTTACAGCAAATTTTAAAATGTGCTGTAAAATTGGCCTGTCTTCTATAAGTTAATGTTGCATAGGGCAGAGAACCGGTGCAATGAGAACCCTGAGAACAAGGAGCCGTCTGGTAGCCTAGTTACCGGTTATCTGGTATGTAAAAAATAGGTGCAAGTGAAGCAGCCTTCAGCCAATACTAGCTAAAAAATAGGTGGATTCTGAAGTCTGACGAGTAAGCGGAAGAATACCGTCGCGTGGCAGTACCTTAATACCTTGCTAGGCATCGATACGACAGCTCGGTCACCTATAAGACTGCCAAGCCACAGTAGTATAATGGGATGATGAACGAAACCGCCATAAAATAAGGCTTCAGTTGTTGCATATTGTCAGTTACAATTCTGGAAACCTGAACTGGTGTACCAGAGGAGTGGGGCAGGACGTCAGCTGTCAATTCCACTGACTGCAGTAACCATACCTTTACCAAGCCAGCCTTTAGCAACCGCTATACACGGCTTAGCCTGGTTTTGAATAATCGGGGGTTACGGCCCATGCGCTTTGTTCGGACGTGCGGAGGCCTCAGATTCGACGGAGGAAAGTCCCTGCCCAACACGTCAGTTCGACGATTCCACCGTATGCCCGACAGAACAGTGGCGCAGGGACGATGACTTGAGCGCAAATTAGTTTAACATGATAATAGACTTGCACATCTACCGCGCTCTCTCTCCCCTTACACGCCTGTACCCGGTGTCGAGACATTGGCAAGAAGACCGGAGGTGGGGTCGGGCGCGGGTGAATCATATTACACGGAGGTGGAGAGCCATAGATGACAAAGCGGCGGCGTTCGGCATGAGCCTGCACCTACGCGTGCTCACGTTTGACATTTGTTTTGCAACCTCATCCCAAATAACGCCTGCTGCACCCTGATTTGGCCCCATGTTGGTACAACGCATCTACCACACGGCCCGCTTAGGGAGTACTCCTGCCCAACAATAACAACAAACAAGGCAGCAAGGTTGTAGCAAATGAGCATGTTTGGAAGAGAAGATGCGCATTTCAGGTTCTTGTTGAAAAGAAAAACGAAGTTATGATCGTTGGGATGGAAATTTGATTTGTCTGAGCTTTCAACCTCGAACATGAGTTTATCATCAGACTGTTGGAGTGTAACAACATATGAATATTTATGCATTCATGCCGTGGGAGGAGAGCGAGGGGAGGTTATAAGTCCGTGACTGGGTCTGGTTCGCGTCGCCGGGCTCACCAGGATTCCGCGAAGCGGTTGCGGCGTTCGTCTTTCGCGGCGATGTGGGTCGCGCCACATGGTTGCGTGGGCGCAGCACCTGATAACACTGGGGTAAGGCAAAATGTCTATAGATGGAGTTGGTGTCTGACACCCACGCCTCCAGTAGTTCCCGCCCTGTTCTGTTGTCAGTCCACAGATTCTATGTTGGACGCGATTACTACCGAGCTTTGATGAAGTATTTTTCTTTATATCGAACATACAAAGTAATATTATTGAAATTCGGCTGATTGATGGCGGTTCGACTCGGCTTGAAGACATCACTCCATATAAAGGGTTCTTGAATGTGTACATCAACGTGGAGAGGAATACTGTAATATTTATTTCAGGATTATTTCAATTCACCAGAATTTCGATTCAGACGAAAGAGATCGATCTGATTTCAAGGCCCAGATAAATATATCGGGAATGGCCATGCCAGAATCCCGGCCATTGTTGGTAAACTCATTTTTATTGCTTAAGTCAGATATGGCACGATGTCTCGTTGAGAACTTGTGATAGATAACGCACCGATGAAATTGCTAGAGGGGATTTGTGTACGTGGATCTTGGACTCATGGGCCTGAACGCTCCACCCACTGAGTAATGCGAAGGTTAGAATCGCAGGTGTTTGCATAAGCAAATGAGAAGCCTGGTCGGCCATCGGAACAATTTTCTTATTATTTGAATCGCACACCGGCCCAAAGGTACCATGCGCAGCAGGGTGATGAAAATAAAGGACCAACTAAATACCAAAGAGCAATCGGGGGTTGTGCATCGCATCGCATGTCTTAAATGTTCTTGTAACTGCACAGTTCAGACTGAACGCATGCACGGATTGTGCATGCATGAACATAAATTGGCTGTGCGACGAATTATGCAAGTTGCTGCCCACACCTACGATACCGGCCACGGGTTCAACTTCGCAGCCGTCAAGATAATCGCCCACGCCGGAATCAAAACGAGCAGAGAATTAAGTGAATCCTGCTCCACGGATGGGAACTCAACAAATCGATGTATCGATTGGGTGCAGGCGTACAGAGCCCAGCAAATTCACCTCCACACTTGCACCAGTGATCATTGATTGGTGTCGCCTTTGTTGTTGCTGTTGCTATTTCTGACGATGAACTCCTGCACGAGTTCGAAAGCTCAGAATAATAAAATTATTCCGGTGTTTGACCAGACTTCTTCTTTACTCCACCCACTGTTCCCCGTGCTGGAGCCATACACACCGCACGGTTAGGTTAGTCAGCGTGGCCTGCTTGTTTTGAAGGGAGTTCCACTGATTACGAGCTGAGTTGTGAGCTTTATAATGGGTTCCGTTTTCTGATTATTGCAGAGTGGCTTATATAGCATTCTCTTCAAAAGGCATAGGGTGAGTTACGGAGATTACTGACTGCAAAGCACTGGACGGCTGAGCAATATTGCACGGGCTTTGCAGCCCTCCCCAGGAGATCTGTACTTTTAAGAGGTTTGAAGTTGTCTAATGCATTGATTAAGTTTGGTTCTGCGATGCAACTGGCTCAAAGACGTTCCGAACATATGTAAATGTGCAGTAATCTCTGCTCCAATGCCACGTATTCCCGGAATATCCGGAAACGACTTTTAGATTTTCCCCCATAGCCGCATCCTTTCGCGCAATGCCGTTCGGGAACCACTGTTCTAACAAAACTTGTTATCTCACGCTAAGCCTGTGGTCCTCCAGATTCCCCATCAGGTATCGAGGACATCAAGGCTGCAGCACTTTAAAGTAGGTATTGTGAAAAGTTGCCCTGTTGTAGCCTCCGTTCGTAGTTGCCATCTTCGGCATCGAGTTAGGACACAATTTAAGCATATTGGTATGATACCGGCGTACCTCCAAAACTTCATTTGACTATTACAGAATGCGGCCCAGAAATATGGAAGTCGGAATGAGGGATAAAACCTAACCAAAAACGTGTATCGATGGCTGCCATTGAGCCTACTGGGTGTTTGCGGAGAAGAAGCTCGTTTTGAACTTAACTTCCATTTTTTTGCTCCACGTGGTAGGTGCAGTAATTGTGATCTGTGCTTTTCTTTGAGTAGCTTCACGGGAATTTTCGTATGCCTTGATTGCCGCATCACCATAACATGGCAAAGCCCGCTTTGTACTCCTTTTTATCATTAGCGTAAGACAAAAACAGCACCGATGGGAACATATATCCTTGCGAGACTCGCCACCTAGAGATGGTTTCCTTAATTTCTAGTCCTATTGAAGGCGATAAAGTTGATCAATTTCGAGAAAAAATAGTTTTTTAGCTGAGGAAGTTGAGAGGGACGCTCTTCAGTCATCTTTTCATAACGCGGTGATTCATAAAGCTGTACCACCAGTCTTGGAAAACATCCAGTAACCCAAGTAACTTCATTGGTCTAGTTTTGAAGCTGACGTGGACGGACAGTGACATGCTAAAGCAGCTGGTTTTCAGTATTTTGTTTCGACCTAAACTCGGCCCGATTATGCGCGAGCAGTACTTCTTCAGAGGGAAGACCAGACAACCAGTGAGGTTTATTACCATCCATTGCCAATCACGGATGTCAGTCACGTAGGCAAATGGATTGCCTGTTTGTGGGGTTCTTCCCAGCCCTTGATATCGGATGAATGCCAGTCATGCTCCTTGATTTCGGCGTGTTCCTGTGGCGCGAGGCGAGCTTTAACCTACAGGACGCGGTTGGATCATTGGGGCTGAGGAAGCGAGGGAGGTAGGGTAGGTCACATTACGCTCTGTCGCCCTGTTAGGAATCGTGCTTTAGATGGCAGTTTTTACTTCAGTAACGGAAATGTCCATATAAATCTTCAGTACCGAAAACTTTTTTCCTGAGACACGCGCCAAGAGTCGGTCTGAACCTACAGCCCTCTTTACAGAGTTCCCGCTCACCAATTGTCTGATACAGTGACCTAATAACAGTAACCTTTTGTTGATCAGTGAGGCAGACACCCAGTTCCCGTGAGTACCTTAACTGTGGCGAGTCTTTTTTTCATCTAAAAACTCCGCCAGGGGTTGACACATCTCATTTTCCTCATAACGTCAAGTTTATTTGAGTGCATTTCGCCGTAGCACTAAATGCCACCGGTTTCGCCTAACAGCCACAGAGGAGACCGCTCAAGCTACCTGACGTTTTAATTCATGTCGCCAGTCCTGTGAGGAATCCAGGATGATAATAAATCCGTTCTACGTTTCGGGTGTGAGAAGTAACAGCTAGATATTCATCAAATTGCACAGTAAGATCCTCGGCCTTTCGACATGCGCGGCCTTCAAATCAATATCAACCACGTACGGGCATGAGTGATTATTACAGCCGGTGTGTTTGAGTTCCTGCTGATTCGGGCCGTCCCGCACGAGTGAGCTAGCTTAATGATGTCTCTACTGCGGTCGTCCGAGCGGTTAGTTCATTTCCGAGGTGGGCAGGAGGGCCAGAGTCCGCCACGACGATTATATTTTCGCCAATCACTGACGTAAGAACTCCGCATTGGAATCCATGCTTCGGATGTAGGAAGATTTTGCTGAGGAGAGACATGTATTTGTCATGATGGGGGTTTTCCCATTCGGAAACGACATACTAATTCGTAGAACCTCTACGCCTGGATGGATGCCGAAGTCTTTTAAAGGCGAAGAGCAAATTGATAGATTGGGCCGTGGTGCACCAGTAGTAGAAGGCCTTCATTATTTTCTTGGCAGGCATTCAAATGGATTTTAATTGTTTGCAAAGGTTATCTACGGGTTTTGATTTACTGAATACGAGGGGTACCCAAAATACGAGAATTACATATTCAAGATAACATCTTAAAACATTAATCTCCTTTGAAATACTGTCCATTCGGTGATATGCACTTGCCCCAACCGATTTTCAATTGTTCGAACTATTTTTATATTCTTCTGAGCTAATGCTATTGAGTGTGTCCAGCGATTTTCCCTAAGCTCTTATACGTTTTGAAAACGCTTTCTTTTTAGATTTTTCTTCCTTCTTGTGCATAAAAAGTTGCGGGGGGCTAGGTCTGGCGGATAAGGAGGGAGAAACCGTTGTGAAACCATTTTTCGCCAAGACTGGTAGATTTTGAACGCTGTTTGGGTAAGCGCGTTGTCAGTATGAAGCAGCCAGTCCCTCCCCCCCTTCCCCGATCGCCACAATTCAGGTCGTTTTTTCTCACTACCTCATATGTTGCTCCTTAAAGCTTGTTTTTGCAAAACATCCAGAGCGTTTGGGGGTGTAATAAAGCAATCACTCTGTCCGCTGCGATGGACACCACTTGACCAACTGAGCAGCATTGCCAACCCACTTGCCTACAGAAATAAATGCTCGTTTTTTGGATACCCCTCGCACAGACAAAGGTCGCTTGCTTCCCGTAAAAAACCTCAAACGAGTCCATCACATTTAAGACATTATTGGTGTTCAACTGCAGACTTTGTGCTGCAGGGTAAGAGAACGTTGCTTGTATTTGAATTTGTTAGGCCTGCGCATCCATGAGTCGTTAGTGTCAGTCTTCCGGTGTGAATACTAGTGAAACTGTGCATACCGACAGTTTACGTCAGTGAAGCTGTTCGCGATTCTTATCACTTTCTCTCAGAATTATTAGCAAATATTAATGAACAAATCAACGGGGCGGGCCTTCTCTCCCCCAAGAAAAAGGTGGGTGGGTGCTTGTCTGTATGTTCGACATCTTTCAGGCTACCAGTGGGAGTTTTTGCTCGTCTATTCTGGCAAAGGCTGTAGGGAAAGCCTTCACAGGTTTTTTTAAAAAAACGCCGTTTGACATCCTCAGCAGACGCTGCGTGGAGGGGCTACGCTTGCTCTTCCCGGCATCGCTGGCCTTCAAGCCTGGCAAGCTGAATACTTTCGGTTCTGGCTTTCCGGTCAGTAGAAGGCCAGCAGAGTCATGGCTCAGAGGTGTAGGTGAATAGTTAGCTTTATAATTCAGAGCTATCGCGAGGACAACTCGACTGAAGCTATCAAATCCGGCGGTGTGGTGGCGACGAGAGTTTTTTTTCAATACCTGGGATCTTAATGTTGTGCGAGTTAGGGCCTGCCAAAGGTAGTTTTGAGGGGCGGGCAATATCCACATTGTCTTGTGTCAGGTCTGGCACGGCTAGCTACTATTCCATCAGCACAAGAGGTCTAGAATTCTAGGCAGCAAAATTCAACCTACCTTTCCTTCAGACTATGCCAGCCTGCCGTAGAAGGCACAAGAGAGCGGCGGTTTAAGATGTATAGGCATAGAGATTCAGGGACTTGGCACAAATAGGGTTCCTCAGTCTTCGGCCTCGGATGTTTATCCACGGCTCTGGGTATTGGTAAGTGGATGCATTTGGTTAAAACGATTGCTGACCGTCATAGTATATTGCCGCCATCAGACTCTGGCATTTCATGATGTCGTAGGCTTCTCAGACCGCAACATCAAGCATCCAGGACGTAAGTTTGTTTATTTGGTAGCTGCTAGCCCGCTGATGGCTCTTCTAGTATAGGCCATACAGGAACGCGGTGGGCAGTCAGGTGGTAGAACAAGAGGCAGCTGTTGCTGTCTCTCAAAAAGACAAAAAGTCTACCAAAAGGCCTTGGTGATCGCTACACTGGAATGATAACTATGATGGCTCGGCAGACAGTTTCGGACTGCCGGCTTACAGGACTTTAAATCAAGAAATCGAAAAGATGGTCAAAAGGACAGTGGGACATGGGCGCTTTTTAGTGGTCACTGATTCTGTGGATGCTTCCACAGCGTGGTCCACCTGGAGACCAGGCCATAGTCATATGACGCTGAACCTACAAGCGGCTGACAGTTCCTGCCTACGCACAAATAGACAGGAAGAGAGGAGGGGGGCAGATAGATGTTGCGTTTTGTTCAGGACAACATAAACAGTTACGCTGAGACGAGGCCTGTGCCTTAAAACAAAAGGAGTATATTAACACGAGTGTTCCTGCTAAAAAGACTGCTTAAACTTGTTGGAAAAACTGCCAGACAGTGACTGTAAAAAGGCAGCTATTAGCAATTCTGTTGGGCTTTTACTTGTACGAAGTCAGGTCCGTTTGAAAGCAGAAAACATCATGCAACGTAGCATGCAAAGAACGGAGCATGGTGATTGGTCAGTTACCGCACCTAATCTCGTCTGCAGCAGTGAGGATATAGTTGTTTTGCTATAAATTTAAATAGGAGTCGAAGGAGACCGTGGTCGATACTGAGATTTTCTGCATTGTCAACGTTCTTCGATCTAGACTACAGGTTATAGGAAGAACGGAATCACCCATAATCAGGCCAATCCGGTGTCATTCGTATACCGAGGCGACTTGCAAGGCCGACCCAAAGAAGCGGCACAATAACTATTTAAAAGTGACGCGGTGCCGCAGATTCGAATACTGCATTAACATAAAACCTCTTTTTTCAGAATCACAGGCCATAAGCGAAAAAGAAGGATTGAAATTTAGAATTTAACTTTGGGATTGAAAATAGCACTGAACTCGGACTATGTCTGGAGAAGACATGTTATAAGTATTTAGGGACGCTGCAATAAGCAAAAAAGAAAAAAAATTACTTTCAGTTTCAAAGGCAGTAGCATAGTTGGTTGAAGGCTTCGGTGAAAACACTATCGAATAACGTCATTGATACGAGATCAAGGGACCTGCAAACAACGAACTATGTCCAGAGCCATCTGAGTTCGCAAAGTTTCTCTACTTTTGACTATGGTCAAGACGCTACACTCTTATGAGAAGATATGGGAGTGATAAAACGCAATTTCTCTAGCATATGAAGTCAAGAGCCAACATACTGACAGGTAACAAGCTACAGATTCGATAAAATACGGCTTCCGACCGCAGAGAACCAGTTTACTGAGTTAGGAATGTCATCGATTGATCTTTAAAGTAAGAAGGGAACCCTAAGACAGTAACAGCGGTTGGGATCCTATTAGAAGGAAATGGAACTACTGAAACAAGAACTTGCAAAGTTGGCAAGGTATCCTTCATTAGTCTCGTGCGAGGTTGAGTTCTTCTAGAGTAAGATACTATCTGCCTAATATAGAAGGCTTTGTGAATCACCAAGAACAAAAACGAACGCTGAGCTTCGGGCTTTCAGTAGCACAACCATCCAGACGTTAAGGCTTTACCTTGAAGTCGGTCAGTTGAATAGCGAATAAAAGTGTTATGGTCTCTGAGGTAAGAAAACAAAGAACGTTGTGGTTGTTTCCATTGTTTGCCTTCCAGGTCCAAGTTTTAATCCAACTTCTACCCTATACTGCCTGAAGAAAAACGCTCACGGCGCAAAATCCAGGCTAGACTCCTTCAGTTCACAATCAGTGTAGTAAAAAACGAATGACAAACGGTTCATTAATGAGACCACTTGGGAGAGACTGTTCCTGGCGTGCACCAGTAGAAATAAAGGGAGCGACTCATGTAAACGTAAATAGTTAGTTAACGCTAATTGCTTCGCGCTGAGCTTAAATTTGGTACTTTGACCACCAGACTAGGTGGAAGTTGGAGGAAAGAGTCAGTAGATCTGAGTTCGAGTCTCAGGGGACTCAGAGGAAATAATTGAAATCGGCTGGCTCGATTACTGACAGGAAACTCAACCGAGTTACCTCCTAGCTCTGAACACTGCCGGTTTTAGTTGAATCAACCTACCGATCGAAAACACTGCTCGAGTTACAGTCACCTACCGCTTTGAGCATTGATAGTTCTAATCACGTTCTTGACAGATCACGCAGTTCTTCATTTCAAATCAAAAGTGCAGACCTCAATGCGATTCTTTCCTGGGAAATATGATGAACATGGACAAAAAGCGTGGGTCGGAGCGAACAAATAGATTAAGCGATACTGAAGGCCTGATGGACAGAGCAAGTGAGCTGGAGAACTTCTAGGGTCGGCATTCTTAGTTGAAAGAAAGAGTCGCCAGTGGTAGTGCGCGACTTGCGAACACAGAGCAGCACAAATCGTCCGAAGATTGTAGGCGTACATGTGCGCAGGCATACGCAGCTGCAATCCAAAAGAACTGGCTGCAATTAGTGCAACCGCTGTAAGTAAGCGGCAGGGACGGAGGTGTCTCACCCTGAATGCGCAGCACGCTCTGATCTCAGTTCGTGCACTCCCGCGTCCATCACAAGAGGTGAGCGTCCGCGTGTACGCAGGTGTGCGCGCTCGCCCCCCAACGGGTTGTGTGAGTGTCTGACCGACAGCTCGGCCGTCGCCCACCGCGTGCTTTGCAGCAGACTGAAAGCAAGCGTGGTGACTTGCACGTGAATTAGTTTTCAGTGATAGCAGACTTGAGCTGCATCTACCGCACTCGCTCTCTTCCTTCACCAGTGCGCGGCAGAAGTAGGAAGGAGTCAAGAAGACCGGAGGCGGAACCAGGCAAAGGTGGCTGGCACGGCAAAATCCGCACCAGAGCGTACCATCACGCTCCCTGATCCACAACACTTGACTAGGATTTTAACACAACAAAAAGAGGATAGAGACAGCGACATGGATCCCAGCTCTCACAGCCTGGGTTTACGTGCCACTAAATCCCGTCATACATCACTTGATCACAGGCTACACTTGGCCCGGATTTTGCACGAGAGGGCAGCGGCATGAATGTCAGCTCTCTCACATCAGACAACTGACCGGCTCGGACGGTGGCCTGAAGCCGGGGTGGGGGAGAGAGTGCGGTCGACGGTTCAGCGCATTCCCCTCACTATAAACAATCTGATGCGTTTTAAATTATCCCGATGCGCTAAAAGCCGTGGCTTGGAAAGTTGCCAGCTGACGTGATAACTCGGTCCCCCGGACGGAGTCAGACTGTATTAGCTCCTTCGTAATGTAGCCTTTACGGCACTTCCACTCAGCTGGAATTCGAGCGCCCTCCCTTTCGTTGTTGTTTGTGGTGGGTCACAGTGCGTGGGCCGGCGCCATCTCTCATCTCCGGTTTTCATGATTCTGTCTTGACACTGGGCCAAGGTGGGGAAGTTAAACACGATGAGATAGATGCATTGTAAGGCTGTTCTCACTATAATACCGCTCAAGTCACCATCCCTGCACCACCATGCTGTGGAGCACACAGTGTATATCGTCAAACTGTCAAGTAAAAACTGACTATTTAAGCAGCATCCATTTCTTCCACTGGTTTTTGATGCTCTCACATATCCAAACATGTTTCATAGAAGGAATCCAAAAAGAAAGCTTGTCTTGCAATCCTTTTGCAGAAGCGGGTGTTCAGGAAGACGAGATCTCAGTGCATCTCCTTCTTTTGAACTGCTATCTGGAACTCGCTTCCTCGCTGACATCGAAAATTGCGCATTCTTTCAATCTTAGGCACAAAGAAAAGAAATCTTTCGGTTTAAAATTATGGGATTTTTAAGACGTTGAAGTGTCCGTTCAAATAGCATTCTATCTGTCCGTTTACTAATTCTCCTTACGAAGCATTGAATGTGGCTCATATTCATTACGAAATTATATGAGCTCTGAATGGAATTCTCTTAATATTGTAGAGGAAAGTAGGAATTTCCCTATATTTATGTGTACTCTGTAAATCCTAAACGCGAGGGCAACGACAGGTCAGTTGTAAAATTATTCGGAAATCGAAAATTCTTTTTCAGACTAGAAGGCAATTTTTCTTCAAGTAAAAAAACTGGAAGACGTGGTTTTCTATAAAGTAATTAAAAGAAAGGATACTTCACGCATGTTTTCCATAAAATAAGTTTGCATGTGTAAGGGCATCGAAAATCAATCAAAAAATCAAACTACTTAAGGAGTACTTTTTTACCCTGTCAGGTGGCCGAAAAGACGCGCATTCAAAAGCCGGCATTTTGGTGAGAATGAAATAGCTTGGAACTATGCTGAGTAATAATCAGTGTGACAAACACGCAAGTAAGCCCTCCTCAGAACTTCGGTTAAGTTCTTGTGAAATATGTCACCTACTGTAATAGCCTGAGTTGGCCATGCGTGCTCAGGCAACGACAAAGGAGGAAAGGTATGGGAAGATGGATTCACACTAACTGCATGTGTGTGCGCGCGCGAAATAGTTAAATCAGATCCCCTGCTATGCGGTATAACACGCTACTTTCTTGACCTCCTACTCAGGACGTCAGTCACGCCTGCAAAATGGGTGCAGGGCAATAGCATAAATGAGCCCTAGTTAACACTGCATGCTGGTATCACGATGCAAATTTTTGACAGCGCTCAGTTAGAGTTGCGCACCCACAGCAAGGCCACCTACCCAGTCTGGATGCCAATCATAGACTTAAAGAACGAAAACGGGGCTTGGTTCCTGAGCTCAAGCGAGAGTAAAATTACGGATGTAGAACTGATGATGGCAGGTGGACATGCCTTACTTGTTAAGCCTGATGGTTTGGTGACAGTTAAACGAAAAATCCGTAGAAGTATCAAGCATGCAGAGAAAAATGTGTCGGCAAGTCGGTTGGTCGGCTAGGCAGGGATTATATACTAATAAAAAACTAGGCGAAAACGATATTATGGTTGTATGACAATGCTGGGAAGGATAAATGGATCGAATATGGCGGCAGGAACAGAGGAGACTAAGAACAGCACAGTCAATCTATCATTAGACAGCGAAAGTCCACCCTGTTGGAGGGCTGCGCGTTACAACCTACGCAAAAACATAATCTCTGACTGCAGCAAACAAGGGGAAAACAATGGCAAAAAGCATAAAAAGTTCAAAAACTTAAAGGGCTGAGAGTGACCGAGTGATTGGTGGGGTAACAACGTGCTCTCCAGCATCCCCTACTTCAATACCTCATATTAGTGTGTTGTCGGTGTACACGGATGCCCTACTTCACGAACAAAAAACGGGGTTAGCGTTAAAGGAGAATCAAGAACGTTATTAAAAAAGCTAACTGGAAAAGGCGCATGTCACGTGCGGATTCACGCGAAAACGATCAGAGTTCGTCCTCCTCGCAAACAGTTCAAAAAGGCTTCTTTCTTTCTTTCAGAATCTGTTACTGAAACTGGACTGGGGGGGTTTTCTGCTACACGTTTGCCAACCATGTTTAAGTGTCTGTCAGCAAGTAATTCCTTAATTATTTAGATAATGCACCTAATGAATTCTAACTAAATGAATACAGAACGTCAACCTATATGTGCCTTTGGAAGTCTAGTGTGGGGCTTAAGTGGGCTCCAGTATAATTCTGCCTCCAGAATAAGGCGGACATTAGAGGATGAGCTATTCAAGAGAATGCTGAAGTTTTTATCCTCCTCTTAAAAGAGGACTCCTTGAAGATCTTCGATCAAAAGCGGAGAACGCTGTCAGCTGGACATAGTCCTACGTGTTTATGATTGTCTGAACGTAGGCCACATGCACAATTACTTTTTATCTCCTTCAGTAGTCGACTGTACGAGGAATACAAACTAAAGAGGATGATAGGAACGGAACTCGAACAGCCTAAGTATGGATCCGATGAGGAAGAGGCAAGATTTCCTAAGAAAAGCAGTGTTAGAGCACTCATCGGGGGAACGGGATTATCAGTCGATAAATTAACAGGGGAATGATACACTAAAGGTAGAATGCTCCGGAACAGTAGCTTCACCAAGCATCGCTGGATGTGTGTTATTGCCTCAAAAAGAACACCATAAAACTGCAGAAAGTGCCTTTCTGTTACTCTGACTCAACTTTCGTGACAGGCATTAAAAGGATGAAAGTAAAGATAGGAGCGTGATTATTAAAGCAACAAAAAAGGTATATGAACTCTAAAAGTTGTAGCCGCTCTTCTCACCTATTTCAAAAAATGATAAGCCTTTGGGAACCTCTGCCCACAGTCGATGGCCGGGGTTTGTGCTAACACTAATTCTCACGCAGAGCATGAAAACCAAGCATTTGTGATTCTGCAATCCTGAGATTAGAGAAACGGGTTGGGTAGGTTCATTTCACCAGCGAAATTGCATGTCATGAGAAGAGTGAGCTTGGGTTAAAACAGTATAATACTATTTAAAAAAGAGTTAATGGTCATTATGATGAGTCTATGAGGAAGGGACAGCTGAAGCCCTTAGCTGTTATCAAAACTCCTCAGGGTTACAGCGACGCCTCAAGTCAGATCGATCATGCGGCAGCTTAACCAGTTAAATGATGAACTGATGCGCAATAATACCATCTATTTCAACAAACAGCGTCAATACTCGTTGACGAACGCTCACCGATCACTAACGGAACTCACTCGTTCCGCTCTGCCTTGGGGCGCACTCGGGTGCCGCCAGCAGCCGCCGCACAGCGGGTAGTAGTAGTAAAGGTAGATGAAGAAAGCCGACAATACTTGCCAACTTCAATAAGGCGAGGCTCTCAGTTCCTTGCTGACGTCCGAAGATAAGAACTAGGGTGATAAATGACCGTATCTTCTTTCGCTGTGACAATTGTTCAATCTCAGTCACCCCGAATTCGATCGCGAAGTCATACGCAAAGGTCACAGAGGAAGGTAAAACAGGAGAAAAGAATGTCTTTCGTGGTCTGTTTTGACTAGGAATATTTTCACTTACTAGCAAAATTACAGATCACGACAGGCCCTTTGCATCATGACATTACTTGAATTCTAACAAGAAACCCTCATCACACGCGGCGGCGAAACAAACGAATGAGTCGGAGAGACTAACATGAGTCTAGCAAACTACGGTCTAGTTTCGGAACCTGTTCTAGAAATTAAACAATTACGCTCAATTGTCACAAATCTAAATTTTTGAGTTGCTACGAACATACAATTGTGGCAACCACACAAAGCATGGTGCGAAATCTTCCCGACTCTTTGAGCACCATTTGTACGAGATAAAATCTACCAGCGAAGAAAAATAAAAGAAGGCAGTATCTTCCTTCCCTCTATGCGGCGAAATGAAAGCGCGAGCACATAATATGGCAAAGTAACACGACACAGACTGAAATACGGCAGCAATCATCTGGTGGCAAGCAAGCGAAACTGCGTCAGCACATGTTACAACTTAAAGCGGGCAGCGAAGGCCAGAATCAGAACTACGCGAGTACAACTTCGCGATGCAGAGGTGCCCTTCTACCTCAGTGGTTGCACACAACCTGAATACAGGTCATGACTCCAAACTTTCAGGCATTATACTTGGCCGGTTCGCCAGAAAAACTATTCGGTGGTTAATGAACGACCGGAACACCAAGCTGAACTCGCTTAACTGTCACATCGATATGCTGCCCGGGGATCAAACTTTCTAGGGAGCCTGCACGGACTGCTGACTCTCGGAGGGACTTAAGTGTTTGTCTGCCGTAGTGTTTTTATTGCCTCAGCTGAAAAAGGCCAAACGCTCCAACGGATAAGCTTTTAGTCTAGTTTATCGGAAGTAATGCTGCACTACTTGCGTTTCACGATCACAACGATCAGCACAATCATCATCATGGCCACCGTCAGCACCACTATCATAATCGGAGGTAAGTTTTCAACATCCACAGATACACTCAAATGTAGACAGCATAGATGTCGATTGTTAGGGTTTTGGGTTTTATATCAAAGACGAGTCGTTAAATGTACTGATCAAATGGTTAGGACTCGGGTCTTGATGGGCCTTTGGTGTTTTCAATGGTCAAGCAAAAGAATCTCAATGAACGGAGATCAATTAGGAAAATTTTTAACGAATGGTAACTGTCCGAAATCATAGCAGAAAGTAATGAACGACTACGACTGCAATAATGCCTGTCACTTGTCTAGTGAAACACCAAGGTAATGCCGACTCTAGCGCAAACCAAGAGTAGGCTGTTTACGCCACAAAAATGCTAATTGAAAAACATTAAATCAACGAAAAGCTACATCATAATAGATTATGAATGTAGAAAATCCATATTGGAAGGGCAAAGTCGAACTTGAAAGCATACTCGTCAGTCTGGAGAAAGCGCCGCAGGGTGTCACTTTGAACTGTCGCTTGAAGTTGCCTAATGCCTTGACAGTAAGAAACGCTCCGTAGAAGTCCATTGCATGCAGTTAAAACTGCCTCAATACCCAAAGTAACTGGAAATATGGCGGTCATTTCGTAGTAACTTTATTTTGGTCTGCTTGCGGAGGCTGTTTGCATGCTTGTAAGAGAATTAAGAATTTCACATGTCCGATTAAATTCTAACAGTATCACCGAATTACATTGCCGCAAACATTGGAATAGGGCAGAACGGAGTGCTACTGGTGGGGCCAAAATAATCGTACAGCAAATCTTCCTTTAGATGTATGCGTAATAGTCGAGCTAATGCATGACACCCGGAAAGATAATCCGATTTATCAACTAGTAGCAGAGCAACTAATTAAGTAGTAAACGATGCCGAGGGTCCGATAATGAGGAAAGCACAGACTTTGTCCAACGAAGGTGTGAGATAACAGCGAGGCATGGGCTGGCGGGTGGTTTTGCAAATAGGAAACGGGTGTGATAGTCAAGTCCACATATGCCTGAACTGGTGTAGCTTTTTCAACATTAAATCCAAAGCAATGGGCACTATTTCCACTCGGTTTCAATTTTTCTGTCAGTCTGCTGAGTCAGACCTTCACTGTAGGAAGTGCTAAACCAGCATTGGCCGACTCATGGTGCCAAGGGAGGAAGTTGTCCAAGTTAAGTCAGTTTTTTGTAATCACGGCATGGATGGATGATTCGTACATCGAAAGAAAGATAACACTGAAGTAAAAAGGAATAAGATGGCTTGATGCGCGCAGTTTACTGCTTGCAAAACCGTACGTCTGATGACAGTAGCACTGAAAGAGGAAAATATTACGAAATGTACATGCAGTCTCTTCAGGCAAACGGACTAGCTGCCGCCTAGATGAACTGAAACACCTAAGCACACCGCTAGAAGAACATGTCAACAAAGAATCTTAGGACTGATGTGCGCAAATAGGTAAGCAGTGATTATAGGTGCCACGTGGGCGGGATAAACGCTCATCAAAAATAAAAAGTGATTACAAAGATCACGCATGTGGAGAAAACTCACTACAAAGGCCTGATGACAAGCAACCAGCCACTCGCTGTCTGCCTTGACCATAATATCACGTTCTTCCCAGTACCCCGACTGAGAGTGATCCAGCAGATGCTGCTTACTCATCATTTTCATGGCGTAGACACGGCGGGTGTTCTTCTCTCGCACAAGCTGCACACGTCCGAACCCGCCCTGGCCAATGACCTTGACCAGTTCGAAGTCAGTATATTTTGCGCGCTGAGAGTATATCAGGTTGGCAACATCTGAAAACCTGAAGCAAGATGAAGAGGACGAGCATCAGAAGAAGTAACACCAAATTTTAAAAAAAAACAAGCGCATAAAACAGGCAGATTTGAAGTTCTGTGGATGAGGTACTGGCAACAGCGACCCGACTGGACATGAACTCTGAGACAAAATGAACAGAGTAATAAAAAGACGATGGAGAAGAGACAAAAGCCGGAAAAGAGTAAAAAAAAGGGCTGTTGAAAGTAAGGATTGGTGCAAACACGCTGGACTTCACAGTTGTCTACTAAACATCGGGAAAATGATAAGACCAGAAACGCCTAACAAGATGTGTAACAGTTTCTTGATTTTCCCGTGTAATATTAAGGTAACTGGACTGATTCCAAACGTTCTAAATTGCATCAAACTTACTTTAGCTGCCTCGTCGACAATAGGCGTGTACTAGTGAGCCTGAGTTCTCAAACTGAGCAAAACGATCTTGAAATTCTCGCTCCAATCACACTATCAGATAGTCCGTCTACCCAATTGACGTCATTGGAAACGAAATCTGGTGCATACT
The DNA here is from genome assembly GCA_017591395.1 of Schistocephalus solidus. NCBI lineage: Eukaryota > Metazoa > Platyhelminthes > Cestoda > Diphyllobothriidea > Diphyllobothriidae > Schistocephalus > Schistocephalus solidus. The sequence continues at coordinate 40,575 of WEDG01000486.1, forward strand.
CTCTTTCAAAGAACGCAAAACATTTACTCTATTAAAACGCTAAATGCACACACCGACTGCTATCCAACACGCTTCATCCAAAAGTACAGCAACACCTTACGGCCAAAATTGACGGAACAGTCAGTTCCGAAAAACCCGTTATGATACCCCTACTCTTCAAGGGTGACAACATTTAAAGCGACGGTTGCGATGCAACATTGAAAGGAAGTGCAACGCAGCCGAGCTCATATTCATCAGTGCTACTAAAACTGTTCCAAAGAAATGGGTAAATGATGCTCTATCATTGCAGGCCACTCTAAACTTTGCTTATGAATTCACACGCATTTGCAGATACAAGCACATTGGGCGAACGCAAAGGCAAGTGACAGCCAGGTTAATTTAGCATTTGCCTAGGTGGCTTTTAAAGCGGAAATATAAATCTATCGCTTTCTTGTTGCCACCATTAAGCGACTCGGAAATAACAACGTCCCAGTATGTCTACATTAGCGCAAACGCAGTTAATAATTTACCTCATACGAACAGCAGATTAAGTTTACTAGATGATAATAAATATTGGCTCTGAGATTCACGGTGTATTTGATCCAGCACCCTAGACAGAACAGTCATTCGCGTGAAATTCAAATAAACATTGGCATCTTTGTCACTTCACTAGGCCAGTATTAGCATTAGTGTAGGGAAACAAGCTAAAACGGCAGCACACTGTGCCAACAGTGGGTGGAGGTCTGTGGCCAGCATGCCAAAAGCCGCAGAAACACCGCAAATTCCGATGATGGCACTGTGAGATGGCGAGCGCCATTAAATAGGCTTTCTTGCCATTGGTAGCTTGTAATGTTCGTTAGTTAAGGGTCGATAGGCAATAACTCGAACCAAAAAAAAAAACAGAAAAATACTTGAGACCCACCGGATATCGGTACTAAGATCCATGCTATGGCATCTGCACGAATAGACGCGCTTCGTACTCCACTTTCAATGGCATGGGAGAACCGCAGGCGTGCAGTACAACTTAAGGTGGAACAAACCCCCTGGTGATTAAGGACGGGAAGCACGAACGTATCTCAGCCACTTTACACAGTCTAAAGACGCGTAGTTAGCCGTACAATGGGGCATCTGTTAATACTCTAGGTAAGAAAAGCAGACATAAGCGCTACCATAATCAAGGTGTAGAGGGGTAAAAGCGATTCAAACTAGCACAGCGGCCAGAAAATTCCTTTGTGTGAAATGGTTTGGCGATCAGTTTTCGCAATATGCGAAAAACGAATCATTCGCGCATTAACTACTCAGTGGACGGCTAGCATACATACTACTGAAGGGACACTAATTTATTTGTCTGTTGTTTCTGTTTACGTTCAAACATCGAAAGACAACTATCGCGATAATATACCTTTAAAATTGTAAATCGGAGAATTAGGTGTAGAATGACTGGAGACTGCCTATACAAGTGTCTAACTGGCTGCCTCGGGGCTCGGTTTTGACCAAATCCGAGAATTGGGTGTCGAATGACCAGAGGCTGCCTAGACAAGTGTCTTACTGGCTGCCTCGGGGTTCGGTTTCGACCACATACCGATAAGACTGTTGAGCTCTAAAGGTCAGAATGGGCTAGCTCTCATTAAAACCTGTCATAATAAAGCCACACACATTTACCAACCTATTATTGAAACAGTAGTCATGAGGCCACTCAGAATGACTATATTCTAGTCAGTTTAAGGTCTCGCACTTGAGCGTAAGGTAACAGACGGATGTGCGTTGACAAGGACTTAAAAGGTCTCCTGGCTAGACTATGCTATAGTCCTGAGGCTCGCCTTTCCTCTGCGCTTATATTGTCTCGTGTTAGAAGACTTGAAGTCCTTAAAGTATGGCAATCAGACGAGATCAGGGATTTGGGCAAAGATGGCAGAAAACAGCAGCAAATGGTAGTCACTGAAATACTCAGTTCGAGATGCCGTCTGTGGTTCTCCGATTCACCAACCAATGTTTAAATGACTGAAACAGTGCAAGAACCCTACAGTTGCCTGCTAAGGCAGCTGCAGGTAGATCAAACAAGAATAATTCCGACCGCTGACTGAGGAGAGAGACGGCAAAACTGGCTACAGAAGAGCGCAAAAAAATATTGACCGAATTCGCGAATTCTGTGGAGTAAGCCATAAACGGCAGCGAAAATCAAACTTTATTAGCTTATTTTAAAAATTTGTGGTACTCCTCCACACTGATTGATTCTTCAGGATGTAAATGGCGACTTGGCTTTTAACAACTCAACGGAGGTTCAGCAGTCTCGCGAGCATTTCAACCACCTTCTCTCTTCTGAAGCTGAATTCCGTCTTTCTCTACCCCAAGTGACTCAAGTCGTACATTGAGGAGGGTGGATAGGACAGCATTCGCGCTGAAGTCTATAAATATTGTGTCGGCGTAGGTGTCTTGGTTTCATGGGATGGATAGGTAAGCAAGATATGATATCGCTTCTGCGCCAATCTTCAAGAGCAGAAATAAAATGAAATGCGGAAACTGCTACAGCACAAGTCTCACAGATATTGCAGCAAGTCTTCGCCATTGTCATCTTCAGGTGGTATTAAAGTGCGCATGACTCGAGGACCAGACACAACCAGGTTGGATTACCGGTTGGAAGTTAATACGCCGAGCAAGTATTTGTTATGTGGTATATTCTCAAACACTGTCATGGCTACCAGCAAACAACGGCCATCTGGCTAACTGACGTCGGCACAGCGTCAGATTGCGTTCAAAGTAATGGATAGCCGGGCTAAACATTATGACGACAGAGTCCATTATTACGATCAAAACCTACTATCGCATCAATAAAACGCGAGTTTTGGTTCACACCAACCTCGCGCAACCGCTACGATTCGGTACGAAATTCTAAAAAAATTGTATTCCGTCGGTCCCACCGCCTAGTAATATACCGAGCTGGACTCAAAAAAAGTTTTGTCTCAGCCTACTTGGTAGCGGAACGCCATTCAACTGGCCTCAAATACGCTGACAATATAGCTATGTTAATGTCAAGCTACTGACTTACAAAATACAGTGTCTCAGATGAACGAGGTCGCTAGCTCAGACAGTCTTTCCATCAAAGCTGGGAAGGCCAGTATTTTCGATCTGTATGTTTTCGATCAGAATTCAACTCCGGGGCTTAATGCTCAACAGCTTAAAGAAAAGAGTTTCAAATAACCCATGGCAAGGTTGCTGTCATGTGAACAAAATAAGTTTAGCAGAGACGTTCGAGTCGATGCTACTCGCACAGTTTTCACAAGTCTTAAAGTCGCCGTAGAGCAGTCGCAATATGACTATTACCGCAAGGATTTACGTGTACCAGACATCCGCCAACTTAGCTGTTAATACTGGGCTATGAGCGTGGAAGATTTGCGAAAACCAACGCATTTGATCTCATTTATCTGAGAACCCTCCGTAGAGCAAAGTTCAGTGATGCTGCTCTTAACGAGACGGCAAACACTCGCTAAGGGATCGCGAGGGTATTCAACGGCATGCACGAAAAGTTACTGAGGTGGTTTTGTCATGCACAGTCAGTGACCAATCTCATAAAGTGTTCACCAAAATTCTGGATTTTTTTCGATTGCGAGGGTTTACTCAAGGAGGACCGGGACATTTATCAGCTTCGAGCATAATTCCAAGATATTGCACATACGCCAGGATGCCGGCTTTTGAATGCATGTCTGATCGGACGCCTGCAAGATTGCGCCAGATACAAAACTGACTACTTCGGTAGCACGCCATTTTCTATTGATTTTTCGATGTTCTTATACACTAAAAGACGTTTTTTTGATAGAAAAAGCAAGCGAAAGGATTCTTTTTTGTATTACTTTGGTAGAAACTTGCGTCTTTTTCAAACATGCTATTCAAAGGAAGTTAGATTTAGGTTTTGAAAAAGCTTCCTAATTCCCGAATCATTTTGAGCCCGATCTCCTATTGCATTTCCGTTTATGAATTTCGGTCAAAAATCTGTATGCTTTTCAAGTAAGGAATATTATATATTCCTCTATGTCCTTAACATTATATAATAAACTGCTCACGAACTTTTGGATTGAATGTGAGCTATATCATACACTTCGTGAGGGCCATAACTAAACGAACAGATACGGCACGCTTTGAATGTAAATTGTATGGTTTTAAAAATCTCGTAATTAGAAATCTCTTTTAATACTACAAGTTAGACCTCCTTCGATTATAAAATTTGAAAAACATTTGACAGGCTATCGAGTGAACACAATAATATTTTTGAGTTTATAAGGGCATCGAAAATCAATTGACAAAACCCATAACACAGGAATAATCATTTATTAAGTGCTGTTTTCGCAGGCATCCAAAAAGATGTATATTTAAAAACTGGTATCCTGGCGTATCCGAAATATCGTGGTATGTTGCTGCACGATTATAAGTATTACAATCCCACATAAGTAATCCTTCCTAATCGAAAAAGCAGTTCACGATTTCGGTTAAAAGTTCATGAGGTCGGTCACGGACTGTACTGCGTCATTGACGTCCTGGGTTTGGTTCTGTTTCTCGTGTAACGCCTTAAGCCAACCTAGAGGCGGCGCGACGAGGACAGCTTAAAATATACTAAAACAAAACGTCAAAAAAGCTCAGGTCTTTGTCTATGAAGAAGAGTGCGTCTAAGGTTCTTGGTTTGTTATTTCAAATCTTCAAGCGCAAAAATGTGCAATCTGCGATATCGTTGAGGCCGGATATAGCAGGCATGATTGAGGTCTACTAGATAGAATTAAACCTGCGGGTAGTATTCAGTTGTGGAAGAACGATTCTGATTATGAGCTCAGACGTTATAGATGGTGCAAAAAAACCTAAACTACTTTTCTGGTATGATATAGTAATGACGATGGAAGAAGACTTGACACAATCTCATTTCAGTTCATTACATTAGTACAAGGGTGATATACTGTTTTTTTCAGTCCAAAATTGAAGTGTTCTAATTCAGAAAATTTCAAAAAGGAAAGAAAATGCTACTTCACATTTTGAATGCGTGATAGATGACAGATTGCATTAAGATGATTTCGAAACCACGCAAATTTGAGGATGGCTAGTGTTCGCTCCAGCGTATTTGGTCAGCTTGGGTCGAAATGATAAGAAGGCCGAATCCGGTTGGAATAGAAGGCATGAACATGCCATCTGTTGAAGTTCTGGCTAACAGACTGGTGAAGCCTAGGTAGCATGTTGAGGGGCGATGAATAAGTGCGCTAAGACGAAACTAGTGCTGAAGTCCATCACACGGCCACCCTGTAGGAGAAAATTAGAGCTATGTAGCATGTGTCCAGATGAAAAGTCCTGGACAGAGTCAAGTTCAGCCAATATCTATAAATTTGGCAGTCTTCAACTAGAGGCAAAAGTTTGGCTCACTGCTCCAGGGAAGGTGTTGCGTGAACTAGTCCCACAATGATCCCAACATGCGTAAGAAGCAGGAATGTGCTCTGCATATTTATCACAACCATCACAGAATTTATCTCAGAATTCTCGGCAAAACATTCTCATGTAACTTACTCGTTTTAATGTATGCCTTAAGTGAAGACTTCTGTCCGAGGGACCAAGAGGTTCCGGATGAACGGCGAAACGGTCAATGTGATCATCTTAACCCGATAGCAGCAAGAAAAGTGTGAAGTGATGAGAATCAGACCCGACACCACCTTCGCGGACCGAAATTACACTATTTGCGCGTCATGTTTACGCGGCCAACAAGAGAACTGAGCTGTGGAGTTAATTTTTTCAAAGTTCTTGGCGCGTTGGTAATTACTACTCGTTTTGTGTTAGCACACGAAAATGAGAAAACGCACAATCAATTTTTCCTAACCTATATGGTGCATTTTACGAAGAGTGATATGACGTATGTTCAGCAGTACGGTTTCCATATGAAACGCCAAAGGTAAGTTTTGGAAACATTTTCTTAGAGGCATTGCAAGAGCATGATAGGATTGTCTTGGAAATGTCGCATATACAGAAATAATGATGGCGGGGTAATAAATCAGACAGACTTATCGGTACTCAATTCAGATGTTTCCCCTAAGATAAAAGAAAGTCGGAAAAACTTCAAACAGGCTAACTACTGGCATAAGTTACTTCCTCCTGCTACATTTTGCGCAAAGTGTAAGCCTAAAATCTAACCTAAGCCCTAAACTAATTAATGCTCTATTGTCTTGTTAAACTCAGCCGTAACTTCCCCCATTAACTTTAACTTTACCACTTTCTTTAAAATTAATATTAAATCGGACCCTAATGCTAAATCTAGATCCGGAATACTCCTAAATCCAGCTGAGTTAAACATTTGCAAAGGCCATTTATTTAAAAGAAATCCCCATGTTGCTTTGCTGTCCGCTTCGTCTACCAAGTGGAACATTAACATTAAATACTCTTCAATGATGCAAAGTTTTCGAAACAAAAATAAAGAGTAACTATATTTTATTTCTTCTTTAAAAACTTAGCATTAAAAAAATTTTTCTAACGGATGCGCCCGTGCATATATGCACATTTAAATTTAAATGTGCATATGTGCACGGCCACACTACTCAAACGTAGAATGGTGCTTCATAATTTTGAACAGGAAAGCCACACGTAAGAATTAAGTTATAAAAATAAAAAGCTATGCAAAGCAGTCTGACGACATGTAAGCAAATGGCGGAGTAATCCGCTCAGTTTTGCGTACCTTTGTATAAAGGATTGGATGGCTCTTGAATTCTTCGCTGACTGAAAATTACAGTCCCATATAAGTGCAGCAATAACGTCAAGAAGATTTTCCACATGGCCAGTAGACGTTGGATTTTGAAGGATCGACGACAGATCCTTCACCTCAGGTAAGGCGCAGTCAGACATCAGTTTCCCGACGAATAGCGGCTCTCACACCTAAACATATGAAGTCTTAAGTGACCTTGAGACTTATGGTTGGATTTGTGCGACTGAAGGACAGATCGGCGTTATACCAAAGATTGAAGTTCTGAGAGTTATGTTGACATAGAACCGTTTTGGAATCCATGACCTTGTGAATACCACAGCACGCACCAGCCATCGTGTATAATGGTTCGCAGATTTGCCAATGAAGTAATGAAGTATCAACCAGAAAAATAAAAGGCGTTGTGGGATAGGGCAGCGACGTTTCGGTCATCATAACAAAGTACACTTCAAGAGAGTCTCAACCATCTTAGCAGCTGGTCTGCTTGTTGGCTCTTAAATTTTAACGTTGGGAAGTGTGTGATCCTAAGACTCCGTACAAGAAAGACCAGTAAGTATGATGATTCCTACCAATACCTTCTCAATGGGCAGCCCCTTTCGATTGTTGAGGAAAAGAAGGACCTCGGTGTACTTATAAACTCCTCACTAAAAGCATCTCCACAGTGTGTAGAGGCCACTTAACGCGAAACACAAGTTTTATTTGCGCTCAGACGTGGAATTTGTGCAGATTGATAAGGAACTTTTCCGAAAAACCTACGGAGCATTTGTTCGATCTCACATGGAATATGCCGTCCAGGCCTGGCGTCCATAGTCTAAGAAGGATGATCTACAGCTCGAACGAGTACAGGTGAGGGCTACGAAGATGGTCTAGAATCTAAGTCATCTGCCTTATGAAACCAGACTAGTTGAACTTGATTTGTTTCCTCTCAATTACAGGCAACAACGTGGTGACCCCATCCAAACCTACCGGATAATCAGAGGCCATGAGTATGCCCTAGAATTTGCTGACTTCTTCGAATTGGCTGAGACGGAACATCTGCGGGCTCATCCCTTTAAACTGCAGAGGAAATTGGTCCACACGGACGTCCGTCGGAACGCCTTTTCGCAGAAGGTCGTTGGTGCATGGAACGGACTCCCTGATGAGGTGGTCCTTTCAGAAAATGTTGACGCATTTGAATGCAAACTGAATACTCATTTGCTCAGTTCAGCTCAGTGTATTTGAGGAAAATAGGCTTACGCCTTTGAAATCCCTATTTGTTACATAAAAGTAGCAAGAATAAGAAGCAAATTAAAGAAGTAACAGTCAAGTGAATGCAGGCAGGTTAACGTGGTACACTGATATTGTTATAGTTAAGTAGTCACATAGTCTTCGTGGTACTGTAACATATGTATGTCAAGCCGATGTTTGAATGTATACACAGACTGGGACATAGCAGTCGCCTCAGGTAGGTTATTCCACGGTTCCACGACACGGTTGGTGAAAAAATACTTCCTTACATCCAATCTTAATTGGGGCTCACTTAGTTTGAATGGATGACCTCGGAGATTTTTCGTAGTGGCAAGTTGGAAAAAGTCCTCACATAGGAGTGCGCAATCCATGCCACGCACGATACGGAAGGTTTGTATCAAGTCTCCGCGCAACTGCCTTTAACTCAGAGGATAGAGCTTTAGGTTATTTAGACGAATCTCATATGGCAGTTCAGCTTGACCTCTTACTAATTTTGTGGCTCGCCGCTGCACCCTTTCGAGCATGTTGTAGTCCTGTTGGGTCCACGGTCGCCAGGCTTGGATCGCATATTCAAGATGTGGCCTTACAAACGTACCAAAGACTTTAGAAAAGCAGTCTTCATCGAAAACTTTAAATGCCCGCTTGATAGCGTACAGTATTGAATTGGTGAAATTAGCTGCCTTGGAACATTGCGTAGAAGGCTTCAGGTTGTCTTTCATCCAAACTCCAAGATCCTTCTGTGGGTTTGATTCTCGGATTGGCAAACCGTTCAAATAGTAGGGTCGCATATCAGTGACCTGATTTCGATTTCCCAAACGTAGCAGGGTGCATTTGTTTGAGTTGAAGGACAAGAACCATTTGCGGGACCACTCGTCCAATCGACGAATATTTTCTTGGAAATTGTCTGCATCAGCAGCATTGTGGATAATTTTCCAGATTTTTATATCGTCCACGAACATAGCAAAGTTACAGTACAATTCCTGTACACAATCATTAATGAACAAGAGAAATAGGATCGGTCCGAGCACTGAAACTTGTGGGACTCCACTCTTGATGACTGTGCGCTTGGATCGAGATCCGCCTACACAGACCACTTGGGAACGACCGACGAGAAAATTCTTGATCCAGTGCCAATACCGAACATTTTCAACTTATGAAGGAGACGCTGGTGTGGAACGCTATCGAAGGCCTTCTGGAAATCAATGTAGGCCACATGCACAGTGTCTTTTGCATCGAGTGCTTTTGTCCAGCTTTGCATCGTATAAAGTAAGTTCGTAACACACGATCTTCCACTACGAAAGCCGTATTGTGCAGTCGATAAGAGGTTACGGGTTTCTAAATAAATCATCAATTCCTTTTTGACAACCTTCTCCATAACCTTGCAACAGATTGAGGTCAGGCTGACAGGCCTGTTATTTTGTAGCAAATGCACGACTACCACTTTTGTGAAGCGGTGCGATGTGGGCTGTTTTCCAGTCGGTAGGAAGAATTCCCGTATCGAACGATTTCTGGCACAGCAACGATAGCGGTTTCGCCAGCTCTCGAGCAAGTTCGAGGAGTAGCTTTGCTGGAATCTCGTCGGGGCCAGGGGATTGGCATGCCTTCAGACGTTTTAGTTCTTCAAAGACCTCCGCTTCTTGAAAGAGCATATCCTGAATAAGTGGCACTCCTGTAGTCTCGTAACTTGATGGAATAAAAACAGCTTCTCTAGTGAAAACCGACTGAAAGAACTGGGAAAAGTGTTCAGCTTTGTTTTTATTTTCTGATATCTCGAAACCGTCATCGTTTCTCATAACAGGAATCGGGTTCCTGTTGCGTGTGGTTTTTCTTACATAGCTGTAGAGTAATTTGGGATTGTGAACTGCTCTCTGGAGCAAATCCCTCTCGTAATCCCGTCGGCTTTGGAAGATAAAGCTTTTAACCTTGTTCCTTTGAGTTTTGTATGCTTGCAAGGCTTAATTTTCATTGGATCGGTAAAATTTCTTCCAAAGCCTTCCTTTCCTGTTAATCTCTCTTTTTAGATCCCTTGGTCTGTTTAGATATCCTAAATTGTGATGGCGGACAATGGCATTTTATTAGATTCAACAAATACTCCTTAAATAAATTCCAGTCCTCAGTGACATTCCCGGAGAAGAGAAGATCCCAGTCTATTCGTGATGCCTCAGCTCTCATCTTGCAAAAGTCTCCTCGCCATAGATTGGGCCTGGTTTCATTTATTGCAGATGGCACAGAATATAAAAACCATACTCCCATGAAAGTACTGCATGATCACTTCAACCAAGTGGAGGTAGGCAGTGTACCTCGTCTACACTGTCAGGATCTTTAGTGAAGACGATATCTAAACAACTAGCCTGTTGTCCTCCACGCGCTCTCGTTGGAACAAATACATGTTGGGTGAAAATAACTTCAAGTTTTGTCTTTAGCAGACGATGGTCGAAGGAAAACTTTGAGCTCTGTGCCAGCAGATCGTTCCATTGAATGCTGGGTGCATTGAAGTCACCCATGAGAACAATATCAGGCCGACTGCTCATCTCCTTTATGTTCTCCAACAAACAAGTATCAGCGTCAGTGTCTGTCCCCGGTGGTCGGTAGAGAGTCATGACTTCAAGGGACTGCGATCCCCGCGTCTTTATTTTCAGCCAAATAGCCTCAATACCATTGCTAATCTTCCCCGTCATTTCACACACTGTGAAATTGCTTTTAACATACATCGCAACTCCTCCACCCTGGCGTTGGGTGTGGTCCCTCCTGAACAGCTGGTACCCGGATAAGTCTACTTCGCAATCACTGATGTTCTGTGACAGCCATGTTTCTGTGATTGCTATAATATCGGGAGACAGAACGGCTACCTGAATTCTCAGCTCGTCGAGTTTCGAAAAACAGACTTTGGGCGTTGGTATACAGAAATTTCAGTGTACAGCAGTCAGCAGAGCCAAATTCCGTTTGTCTCGAGTTTGCCAATGCTAATTTGCCGATGCCATCATGAGCATTGGCTGGTTCCAGGGCAATGTTGCGTTTCTCTGTATTACGCGTTCCCTGTAAATCACCACATTGTTCTCTCCAGCTGCAAGTCTCCTCTTCATTTCTATCCCTAATTCACGGCGTTTCAGAAGTTCTCCTGGAGAGTAGTCCGGCTGAAAAAAACCTGTTTATGAGAGTTTCGAAGGTTTGTTTTTCTCAAGAGAAGAAGCTTAGCCTCTTCCTTGTTGTCCAAGACAATTCTGATAGGCCGTGGTTTCACATTTTGGGACTGTTCAATATCCTTTTTTCCGAGCCTGAAGGCAGCGCGAACGGTTATCGTCTCTCCTGAATGAATTATATCATTCAGCAGGTGCTGAAACATAGCAAGATCAGCTGATATCCGTTCCTTTGAGGTGTGTGCATTTGATTCAGGTAAGCCCTGGATAACAACGCAGTTCTCTCGGTCTAGGGCGTCTTTGACTCACTGCCGATCATATTTTACTCTGAATGACCAGAGGGATTCATTAGGTTTGTTTTCAACTTTATAATCGTTTTATGTTGTTTCCTAATGATATCTTGCCACTCATTGGTATTTTCGCTCCAAACTAAGGGCTCTGTAGAACTGCTGGGAAAGCCGACAGGAGGTGAGTCTGAAGTCGGAACTGCCTTTGGAAGAGGCATTATTGAAGTTGTCCTGATATTACCGTTATCCAATTTGGTGGTGTTGTTGTGTTTCCCCATTGCAGATTGCCACACGTTTGCTTCTGTGGATGCAACTTCGGGCTTGTTAGAGCACCTAAGATGGGAGGATGTGATTTGTGGTTCGCGGCGATCATCGTCCGTAGGATTCAAAGACCGTCTTCCTGTTATCCCATCGTTATGGGTATTCGCGTCCGAACATTTTGAGTTGTCACTACTTGTATTTTTTTGTAATTTTGATGATTTGGTCACTGCCTTTTTTAACTGTACTATGGCTTACAGTATTTCGTCGAGTATTTTTATCTTGCAAGAGCTTCCTTAAGTCTGCAATCTCATTTTCCAGTTTTTGAACTCTTAGTAATAAATGAGAACATCCCACACAAGATTCGTCCTCGTATCCGCTTTGCTGGTCCTTGGTTGTAAGTGTAAACTGATCGAGGGCCAATCGTGGATGCAGAAACAAGCTCAACAGGCTTTCCTTTAAAGGAAGTGCCATTACTGGTTATGCTGCTATCAAACATTTGCTTTGAGTCCATGAGTTTTAAAAAGACTGCGTGTGTGTATGTTCTGTTTTGGGCGTATAACGAAAGATTTTCGACTGCTGAGAAACTATTGTTCATATAATGAAGCTTGTGTCAGTAGTGGCAGCTTATGCCTGGCCCACACATATCGATGACCTTTAGTTTTCATTTGTCAGAGTTATTGCTGTTAAAGTTTATTCTTTTGTAATTTTTAAAAGGGAATAGAGAGCTCAAGGGCGAAAGCCTAATTCTCTCAATAAATCCATCACCACGAAACTGGTCCCAACAAGTCAATGATCTAAACGTTGATTTTACTTTTTTGAGAATTCAAAAGTCCATTTGCATCAGAAACTAACCGCGAGAATTACCGCAAGATTCTGGATTCCATCATAAGAAAATTTAACTGCGTACATTCCGTAAAGCTTTCCTTTGTTAATTAAGGCGTGTGCAATGTACGTTTTCAAAAATTATATTTGTGACAAATTAATTAAGCACATAATAAAATTTCACACAGCATAGAGCAGTTTAATACGATTTGAAGTGTTTTCAAGGAAATTAAAAGCATTTAATTCAGTATAATTCAGTATATATATAAGGGAGATAGGCAGAGCCTTTGAAAACCCTATTTACAGATAGACAGTAGCAAAACAAGCAACGTTAATTGTTTTTTTCATTGAATCATAAAACTGTATGGTATGGCAGCCCGCTGGCATGATTCATACAACAGCTGCATGTGCTATGGTTGAGCAAATAACCCTGACATTAAAGATGATGTGGCGCATTTGTAAATAACACATTTCCTCTATGAATGAAGTTTTTATTGCACAAATCTTTGTTAAAAACCTGTCTGTTAGCTTTTTAGCCCTTTTCGACGGAAAACGCAGTTTATACGGTTAAACATTCCTGCCAAGTTGCTTATTCATAACTTTCACTTAAATAGGATGGCGCAAAATAATTGTTATCTTCCCTTGCCCTTTACTGGATTCACGATTATGTTTTAAAGTTGTACTTTTAAGCACTCAACTGGCTCCTTCCAAGCAAAGTAAGCACCGATTTAAACAGAAACATGCCATGTGAGCGGTCAGATATACAGTTTAATTTAGAAACTATGTTACGTTAAGAAGGTAAATTTTTACCAAATACCAATGGTTTCAGCTATCGCACACCGTATTTTAACATACATAGACTTGAAGGTTAACCCTCAGAAAAAGATGAAGCTTAAAATGTGGATCAGTGATCAAGAATGAAGTGTCATTGAAGTGTTCCCAGGGATGATGGGTTGCGACAGAACTATGGGACCAACACAGGTGCGAGTCTTCGGCAACTCAGTGGGAACAATTTAATCCTCATGAGACTTAGTGTCAAGCGAAATGGGGTGGTTTACATCGTACATGTCACCATGAAGCAGGTTATTTTATTGACAGGTGATGTAGGGACGACAAAATGTGTTACGAAGTATACGATGCATGCACATACAAGATCGAAATTTCTGATGTGAGATCGTGGCACGTGATACCACTAGTGGGGAGGTAAATTAAGAGCGCGTTGTTTGAAATTGGTTTCGAATTTCAAGTAACTCGAGCCTACGAGTTTTTTGCCTCTACCTCAGTGTGGAAGACACGGTGCTGGAAAATTATTAAAGAATTGTCTTTATATTCCTCCGAGTTTGTAAAGTGCGACTTGGACCCTCGATCTTTACTGCTTTCTGAAACTCGCGCCAGCTGTGTGCTCCCTGCATTTGCTCTCAATCGTTGAAGGGGCTCAAACCAAAGACTGAGTCCTGATATTTTCATATTCTTATTGTTGAATATCATTACTGACTCTCTGTAAATTTTGTGGCAATTATAACATGCAAAACTCAAGTTCCATAAGTTAATTGTCACAAAAAATTGGTCCTCGACCTAGTTGCTTGGGCCCGTCTATCGGCGCCTCTACCCACTCGGCCATATTGGCAGGGAATCTTGCTAAGCGATTTAATGGACAAGCAGAAAACAATTGTAACTATCGTTATTCTGCTATTTGTTCACCTCCCGCTAAACGGGGTAAAAGTTCAGTAAGCTTAACTAATGTAGCTTACGAAGACGAAACATGTATGGGGTGTTTCAGCCTTCAGCAGAAATTCTCAGGGATGGAGCAGGAAATAAGCAATCTAAGACAAGAAATAGAAAACTTAAAAAAATCAATATCTTGCCCAACTGCTAAAAAAGCTCCTGTTCGTAATAAACCTACCACAAAGCAAAATTCGTATTCATATATAGCTTCTTCAAGCTTACATAAAAGTCACATTAAACATATCGCGATAGCTGGACCTGGTAAACCAGAGGAATTTTCGTTACTTCCGAAGGGGGCCCCATCTAGTCCTTACTCCACTCCAGCGGTTCTTAGTTCGGGTAGCATCAGCACTAATCTGGCTTTACCGCTCTTCGCTTCATCACTGGTAGACGTTGCACCAACATGCGATGTTGAAGAGGTTGGCGAGTTTGTAAAGCCAAAGAAGAAAAGGTCTAAGAAGAACAAGTCGTGCAGAGATTTGGCTCCAGCCTGCCCAACACCCGGCTCATCTGGACCTATCAGGCAAAGTGAGCTGGTTACCAGTACTCACTCAGCTGAAAGATCTGAGTTACAAACGGGCCCCAGATTGAATCGAAAACAGAATGTAGTCATTAAAGGTGTCCCGGGGTCAGCTTCAACTATTCCAAAGGAGCGAGTTAACTATGACTTGGAACTCCTTCAATTGTATGCAAAAACGCTGCTAACGGACGGTGAGTACATTTACATTCTCAAGGCATATAGAATAGGGAAGGCTCTGCCTACACTCGATTCAAATCCTTGATCAATACCTCTTAAAATCATCTTGGAAAACGAAGCACAGGCACAGCTCCTTCTACAGAGAAAATCAACCCTGCGGGGTCCGCATTCTGAAGTGTTTTTCAACCGGAATATGGGTTGAAAGCGCGAATGAAAATGCGACAGCTAATAATAGAACTGAAAACACGAAAGACCAATGGCGAGGCAAATCTCAAAATAAGGGATGGACAGATAGTTCAAGTGAAAAGAGCATTTCTCTGGCCGAAGGCAGTCACCCTGACAGCCTAACTGTCCCGTTTCAGAAACCAAAAACGTGCCCGCTTAAACTAATCGTCCTCAATGCCAGATCTCTGCTTAATAAGATGCCTTTGCTCCAGAATCTGGTTTTAATCCACCGCCCCGACATTGTAATCGTTACAGAGGCATGGGCAACACCCTGTGTATCCGACTCGGAACTCTCTATTCTAGGCTACGCTTACATTTGGAATGATCGACATGCGGAGGAAGCTGTATATATGTTAGGCAACCACTTACATTTTTTCCATTGGATTATCGCCAATTTACCACGGTAGAGGAGAGCTGTTGGCTCCGAGTTGTTCTAAAAGATGACTACTCTTTACTCGTTGGTAGTGTCTATCACCCACCAAATGCCAGCGAGGATTACGATCTTTGTCTCTCGCTGGCATTTCACGCCGCAGCTGACTTACATCTGAAGTACTGCTTGATTGCAGGTGACTTCAATCTTCCTGAAGATCACTGGTTTCCAACTTCCGGTCCTGCAAAGTTCGAAGACCTACTTGAGGCCATAGATATAGGCATGTGGGACAAGGTAGTTGATTATCCCACCCGAGGATCAAACATACTTGATCTTATTTATGTAGAGGTTGTCAGCCATTGTCAGTGTCACCTTTAGATCCACTGGGGAATTCTGATCATACTATAGTTCTTTCTACACTAGAACTAGAGGCTGCCGAAACGTTTTCCAAAAAATAAAGCTTTTTCCGTGATTTCAGATCAGCAAATATGAGGGAATTGCTAACACACCTAAATTCCCACGACTGGACTAACTTCTTTGTATGTTCGGATGTGAATGCTTAGACAGTACCTTCCCGGTGCTAACCAAATATAAATTCTAAATTCTAAATGTTTGTATTGATACTTTTTACAAAGTTCTATGTCCACTCATCTCTCGTTTTATTCCCCGTAAGAAAATAATTAATGTCAAGGATAAAGTCTACCTCCCTTTATCATTCCGCCGTAGACTGCGTATAATCTCCCGTCATTTTCATCTACACAAGGACTCTTCCGTCCTGCCCTTGATCCAACAAATCTTTGAAGAGGCTAAGAGGCTGTCTGACGAAAAACGACAAGCCGATGAGGTTAACTTTGCCGCAAACCCTTCGTTAAATGTTGCGAAGCTGTTTTCGCGGGCATTAAGAGCGCAGAGTAAAACGCAGACCCCGTACTTCGAGACGCCTAATGAAACCCAATAGCTGACGCTAAGTTGACTGCTGATAGCTTCAATGCTTTCTTGTCTAGAACGTTTAGTGAACATACTGTCGCCCCCTTTCCTAACATCCGGTTTTGGACCGGTAACGTCCTCGAAACCATAACTTTTACCCTCCGGGACGTGACCGTAGCCATTCGGCGTTTTCGTCAATCTTACAGTTCAGGACCAGATGGCGTCCCGGTCAGCGTTCTAAAGGCGGATGCAAACGATATATTTCCGTCCCTTCTGCATAAAATATTTTATCTTGCTCTTGAAAGTGAAACTTTCCCTATTTTATGGAAGGAATCGCACATACTGCCTATTCCCAAACACAGCCGACCTACTTCATTTGACGAATTTAGGCCAATAAATACACTACCAGCAGTCTCGAAGATCTTCGAGACCTTGATCAAAGACAAGATGATGCGTCACCTAAGAAAGAATAACCTACTTAATGCGGCTCAGCATGGGTTTCTCGAAAAAAGGTCTTGTAACACTTGCCAGGTCTCTTTCTTTGATCATGTTCTACAATCTAGAGACAGCGGTTTTGCAATTTACACCGTTTACTTCGATTTCACTAAGGCTTTTGATCGTGTTGATCATGATCTCCTACTGCTAAAACTTGCCTCCTTCGGCATAGGTAACAAGCTTCTGAACTTAATATTTTCCTATTTGAATGCTCGCGCACAACGGGTTAAAATTTCTGATGTTATCTCCAACCCCACGCATGTGAGGAGCGGAGTTATTCAGGGTAGCGTGCTCGGCCCGCTTCTGTTTTGCCTCTTTGTCAACGATGTTCCTGATTGTTTTCAGTATTGTAGGCCCTTTATGTACGCTGACGATTTAAAAGTTGGCTTTCGATATAAACCAATTTATTTATTTATTGCCAGTTTACAGGCAAGGTCAAAAGGGATATATACAGTAGGGGGTCCAGCTGACAGTGAAAAAAACTCCTGATCGTTCTTTAAGGTATTTTCAGGAGAAAAAACCGCAGCTTGTTGAACAGATTAAAGTTTAGGACAGGGAAGTGTTGACACAGGTGCACAGTGTAGTACTTCTCCTTTCGGTGTTGTGGATCTGGTCTTCTGTACTAGCAGCAAGTATGCCGGCGAGCGGCTGCTAGCTGTAGACTGAGGAATAACCCGATTACGGACTGCAGAGCCAGCAATATTGCCTTCAGCATGAAGTCCGGCATAGGATTCAGAGTCCGTGGACGCCATCAGAACGGAAAAGAGCTTCCAGAGAATCAGCACCCAAAATTCGCGGAAGGTGTCCTGAATGTAGAAAACTAGTGACAGCTCTCGTAAACAAAGGATATTTTTGCTGAATTTTAATACTTCTGGGTAGTTTATTCCAGATTGCTATAGCGTTTACCGAAAAAAACTGACGGTATTTAACGGTGCGTGCCAAAGGAAGAAATAAGAATACATCTCTATGATTGGTGCACCGACAGTGGTCGAGCTGCCTCAGGGATGTAAGGGGTTAAAGGTAAAACCGTTTAAAAGCTTGAACAGTAAAAATAGTCCCTTCTGTAATCTACGAAGCCACAACGGGTCGAGGCTTGTAAGCTCACAGCGTTGTTGGTAGGACAGGTTTCTGTGCTCTGAAGTAATAACTCTTTTAGTAAAGAAGTGCTGGACTGATTCTATCTTCCTCCGTTCACTCGCGTGCAGAAGGCTAAATAGAAACGAGCAGTATTCCAGACTAGGTCTGACATACATTTTATAAAGGCTGGTCCTAATATTGAGGGTTTTAAAATTTCTGAGAATAAACCCAGTGGTTTGGCGTGCTTTAGAGACAATCAGGGCGCAGTGCTCTGACAGATTAAGACTACTAGAATATGATATGCCCAGATCCGTTATAAACCCGGGCACATTTAAGTCATGACCGTCTATGCTTAGATGAGGCTGATGGTTGTCACAACTAACCATAACGGAGCATTTGTGCCAAGAGAGCGAAAGGCGCCATGTGCGACACCACTGAGCGAAGGCTTGAAGATCCTTTTTTAAGAGCTCAAGCACAATGTGGCGATCGACCGGTTTTATAACGATAGGCAACTTTTTAAATCATCAGCGTACATAAAGGGCCTACCATACTGAAAACAATCAGGAACATCGTTCACAAAAAGGCAAAAAAAGAAGCGGGCCGAGTACACTACCCTGAATAACGCCACTCCTCACGTGCGTGGGGTTGGAGATAACATCGAAAATTTTTACCCGTTGTGCGCGATCATTCAAATAGGAGGATATTAAGTTCAGAAGCTTGTTACCTATGCCGAAGGAGGTAAGTTTCAGCAGGAGGAGATCGTGGTCAACACGATCAAAAGCCTTCGTGAAGTCGAAATAAACGGTGTAAATTGCAAAACCACTATCTCTAGATTGTAGCACATGATCAAAGTAAGAGAGCTGGCAGGTGTCACAAGATCTTTTTCGAGAAACCCATGCTGAGCCGCATTAGGTAGGTTATTCTCTGTTAGGTGACGCATCAACTTGTCTTTAATCAAGGTCTCTAATATCTTCGAGGCTGCTGGCAGTGTATTTATTGGCCTAAAGTCGTCAAATGACGTAGTTCTGCCGTGTTTGGGTATAAGCAAAATGTGCGATTCCTTCCATAAAATAGGGAAGGTTTCACTTTCAAGAGCAAGATTGAATATCTTATACAGAAGTGACGGAAATATATCATTTGCATCCGCCTTTAGAACGCTGACCAGGACGCCATCTGGTCCAGGACTGTAAGATTGGCGAGAACGCCGAATGGCTACGGTTACGTCCCAGAGGGAAAAAGTTATGTTTTCGAGGACGTTACCGGTCCAAACCCGGACGTTTGGAAAGGGGGCGACCGAATGTTCACTGAAAGTTCTAGACAAGAAAGCATTGAAGCTATCAGCCGTCAACTTAGCGTCAGCTATAGGGTTTCAAAAGCATCTCGAAGTACAGGGTACTGAGTTTTTTTCTCTGCGATTTTACAGTCCGCGAAAAAGAGTTTTTGCAACATTGTACGAAGGGTTTTACGGCAAAGTTAACCTCTTCAGCTAGTCGTTTTTCTTCGGAGAGCCTCTTAGCCTGTTCAAAGATTTGCTGGATCAATGGCAGGACGGAAGTGTCATTTAGTCGATGAAAACGACGCGAGAGTCTACGCAATCTACGGCGGAAGGGTAAAGGGAGGTAGACTTCATCCTTGACATTAATTATTTTCTTACGAGGAACAAAACGAGAAATGAGTGGACCTAGAACTTGGTAGAATGTATCAGTACAAACATTCACATCCAAACATAGAAAGAAGTTAGTCCAATCGTGGGAATTAAGATGTGTTAGTAATTCTTCCCATATTTGCTGATCGGAAATCGTGGAAAAAGCTATATTTTTTTGAAAACGTTTCATCAGTTGATCGTAACATCGTGCTTGAGCTCTTAAAAAAGGATCTTCAGGTTTTTGCTCAGTGGTGTCGCATATGTCGCCTCTCACTTTCTTGGCAAAAGTGCTCCGTTATGGTTATTGGCGACAACCATCAGCCCCACCTAAGCATAGACGGTCACGATCTAAATGTGCCCGGAGTTATAAAGGATCTGGGCATATCATATTCTAGTAGTCGTAATCTGTCAGAGTACTGCACCCTGATTGTCTCGAAAGCACGCCAAACTACTGGGTTTATTCTCAGAAATTTTAAAACCGTCAAAATTATAATCAGCCTCTATAAAATGTATGTCAGGCCTAGTCTGGAATACTGCTCGTTTCTAGTAAGTCTTCTGTACGCTAGTGAACGAAAGAAGATAGATTCAGTCCAACACGTTTTTACAAAAAGAGTTTTCTATTCAGAACACCGAACCCTGTCCTACCAACAACGCTGTGAGCTTACAAGCCTTGACCCGCTATGGCTTCGTAGATTACAGAAGGGACTATTTTTACTGTTTTAAACTACTAAACAGTCATACATTTAACCCCCTTACATCTCTGAGGCACATTGACATCTCTCGACGCACCAGTCATCGAGATGTATTTTTATTTCTTCCTTTGGCATGCACAGTTAGATACCGACAGTTTTTTTCGGTAAACGCTATAGCAATCTGGAATAAGCTACCTAGAAGTATCAAAATTCAGCAAAGCTTTCCCTTGTTTATGCGAAATGTCACTAGTTTTCTATATTCAGGACACCTTCCAAAGCTTTTGGGTGCTGACTCTGTTGAAGCTCTCTTCGGTTCTGATGGCGTTCACGGACTCTAAATCTTGTGCTGGTCTTCGTGCTGAGGGTAATATTGCTGGCTCTGCAGACCTCAATCGGCTTATTTTCAGTCGACAACGAACATCCGCTTTCCGACATACCTGCTGGTGCAGAATACCGGATCCGTAACACTGAATGGAGAGGTTCTTCACCGGGCACCTGTGCTAACGCGTCCCTGTCCAGAACTTTAATTAATCAATAAGCTGCAGTTTTTTCTCCTAAAACACATGAAACAACGATCAGGAGTTTTTTTCACTGTCAGCTTGACCCTCTACTGTATATATTTTTTGACCTCGCCTGTAAACTGGCAATAAATAATTTTAAAAAAATTGTCAATGGAAAAATAACATGTGCTGTGGCCTACCAAATTACCGATAGTTTTTCTGGCCGTAATGATGGATCCTTCATTGGAAGAATGAGCAAAATAGAACGTTTACCATGTTTTTATAAGTTAAATATATAGTCTTTACTTAAACGCATATAGAATATTTAATTATCTGATAACCACTGCCAGGTTATTCCCAAAGAGCCATGGGAATCAGAGAAAAAACTTTTATAGTGGCAGGATACGGCAACGGGTACACTCACAGAAGAATTATGGAGGTTATGTGGACGACTAACCCGGTTTAAGGATTAATTCCGTGAAAGATTTGAACTACTATGATGGTGGGAAAAGAAACAGAAGACAGCTTCCATTTCACGACCCCGGATAAATGTCTAACTTTGTCCGCATTTCTTCGTCCCTTACTTAAATTAAAAACTATTTTTTTGTATAAACATTGAATGTTTAACCCTTAACCACCTGCACTAACCTGTGTTATTCGTCCTAATTAACAGGTGGAAATATGCTGGATCATAATTTTTCACAGTCCACAGCCTCATTCTTGTGCAGTTCGATCCAGTTATTAGGAAATTCATCTCAAACACGTACATAGACCTTTAGTGAAAAGTTTTGGACAGGATTCCATTTTCAACACTAAACTGTATTCAATAAACGTTGCGATAGGAAATTATGGTTTAAGAAAGTTTACCCTGCGTGGTCCTGGTGATAAGTCCATTTTTCAACAAAGAGCCTGTATTTGTCATTGATAAACTTGACAGTTGCCTTGTTTAATTATTCTTATTAAACATAAAAATCATAGTGGCGCGTCGTTTGAAATTGTTTTCGAATTTCAGCTCGTCTGAGTTCACAAAGTTTTAGTCTCTACCTTAACGTATAAGACACGTTGGTTTGAAATAACTCTTGAGTGGATTGTTCAGTCTATTAATTTGGGAGTTATTTACTTGGACTTGACGATTCTGTGGCTATCCAAATATTCCTTCGCTGCGGATTCTTCCACGTCCCAGCGATTATAATTTCGGGAAATGCTAGCTTCATCGTTCCCCGGCTTCCAAAATCCAGCCAACGCTGTGTGGCTTTAATTTGCACTCAGTCAGGGGAAAGGAGAAGTCACAAAAAATGCTGAGTCGTTGCATGATTCTTAGAAGTCTGAATCCTGAATAGTATTGCTTTCTAGACCGTTAAGTTAAGAAGACTTATAAATTAAATGCATTCGCATACTATGCTTAGATGTATGGAAAACACAGACGCTCACGATTCATCTGTGCGGAAAAAAAATTGATAGCACAGTCGGGAGTCGAACCCTCGTCGAAAAGATATGTGAAGATGTACTGGACCACAGTTCCGAAAGAATTTTTTGAATGGACTGTGAATACTTTTCGCGCGTATCCCGCATGGGACTAGTATAATCAATGGTCTGTGAAGATGGCCGGTTTTCCTTCGCTCCCTACCGTTGACATCTCCCCTCGTTACCACTATCGTACCGTCTCGCAGTCCCCTGACCGGCAGCGTCTCCACGACTCTCACCCGCATTTGACAACAGCGCTGCACTCCCCACCGGTATCAAACTGATCATTCGTGAAAACCTCTCACTCCAAACGGATCGATTGTATAGGTTTTCATTATTCGTTTGTATCTTTATATGTCTGTTTTATAGTCTACCATTTGTTACTGTTAACATAGATCCTTTATGTTATAAACTTATTCTCTCCATCTATCTATACATGAGAGCCTGATGAAGTGCTAAACGAGTATACTGACGTTATATAGCTAAAGCTTGTCTAATGATATGCTCCACAGTGTGTGCTTTATTTGAAATTTTCGGACGCTACAACGACAAACCTAACCACTCGGCCACATTCACACGGTAATCTGACAAGAAAATTGCATACAAACAGAAATGGATGGCAAAGACAGATATTATTTTACTACTTCTTCTCCTGCCAAGCGGGCAACAAGCCTGATAACACTAATTAATGTTACATATGAGGATGAAAAGTGTATGGGGTGTTTAAGTCTCCTGCATAAATTCCTACTCAGGGAGAAAGATATAGGTAACATGAAACAAGTAATGGCCGATCTAAACGAGACGGCTCATTATTCCCTAGACAAAAGAACACCCGTATCAACTAGAATTCCTACAAAGAAATTACGTATGCAAATAAAGCTTCCTCTTGTATACCTAATGTAGACCTTAAAGACATTGCGTATACAGGGCTCAGTAAATCAGTAGACATTTCCTTCCTTCGAAAGGCAGATCAAACTGGCTCATGCACCTTACCACTGTCATCCAGTTCAGACAGAATCAGTAATGCTCTGGATGCAAAAACAAATGCTGCATCGTTGCTGAAGGATACAAGGAGTTGTGACGTTGAAAAGCTCGTTAAATTTGAAGAACCGAAGAGGAAGAAGTTGAAGTCGAAAAAGGCCAAGATGATTTCACGAAAAATGAGCTCCAACTCCGAACAAAGCTCGTTCTCACCGAAAGACACTCAAGCGGAATCCTCTGTTGGTGATACATGAGCAACTGCAAGAAAAATGGCAAAATTCCCAAAAGGGGTATGCCATTTACTTTAGGAATCGTTGCTAGTACTGATGTAAATAGCATCGTCGACCAGAGTATAATTCTTCCTCATACTGATGCCCTATCAACAATTCAGAGCATCAATTCACCACAGACACATTTCAACCGAAAACGCAATCTCGTTAGTAAAGGGGCCCCCGAGTCCACCTCGCTGATTGCAAAGGAACGGGTAGAGCATGACCTCAGTGTTTTCTTAGCATACTCAAACTGGATTCTTAAAGATGGCAAATGCGTTACCGTGCACAAAGCATTCCGTTTAGGGAAAGCGGGTGTTTTACATGAACTATCATCGCTTAGGCCTCTTTAAATAATTCTTTAAAATGATGTTTAGGCCTCACACCTCCTAGAATGGGGAATGACTCTTCGTAGATCACGCCGGGATGTGTTTTTTCAGCCAGATTACGAACCTATGAAAAGGCACAAAATGAGAATGCTAAGATCGGAACTGAAAAGGAAAACCGAACAGTTGGAAATTGGCTCCAAATAATGGATGGGGAAATAAAATTGATGAAGAGGTATTTATTGTGGCAGACCCCTTACATCATTGAGGCGGGTCCTCACCGATAAGGAGGACACTAGATACGAATAACCCAACTGTATGGAGCTAGTATAACAAGAGGAAGGCTCTCCAGAACTTGATTGCCGACCGCTCAACACACTGGGCGGATGGGCACCAGTTCGTCTCGGGAAGCACTGACAGATTCTAGCATTCAATCGCATGAAATGAGCAGAAGTCTTTATGAAGGAGTTACTCAAGCTAAATTGAGATGTTTTTGTACCAATGCTCAGAGTTTTAGGTATTTGTACAATT
This sequence comes from Schistocephalus solidus, assembly GCA_017591395.1. Lineage (NCBI taxonomy): Eukaryota > Metazoa > Platyhelminthes > Cestoda > Diphyllobothriidea > Diphyllobothriidae > Schistocephalus > Schistocephalus solidus. The sequence goes on from WEDG01000486.1 coordinate 64,930, forward strand.
TGCATGCTTGTATCTTTCTTGTTCACCTGAATCTTTTTGCACGCTTGTTTTAATGTGCTAAATAAAACAAAAAAGCCAGCTTCAACCTGCATGTTGGACGTCTTCTGTTTTCGCTGCTGTATGTCACCGATGCTCTCTTGCTTGTACTGATCTCTCTCAATTACTTGCAGTCAATTGCAACGATCGATCTGCATTTCTGGATTGCATTCTACCGATCGCCGTCTCAATTGAACTCCGAACTCTGCTCTTCATCCTTGATGCATAGCTTTCTGGATCTAGTTCAGAGTTCATTACAATCCTCAACAACACTCGCTATATCGAATCTGCGTTTTTCGTGAGTCTGCATTCTAACAATCCTCTGACATTTTTGCCGTCCTTTTGTCGTTTGTAGTTTAGACACAATTCTCCACCTAGTGTTAATTTATTTTGTACACCTTGGTTCTTAGCAGTTTTGACTTTCGTCTACACTACAGAGACTTTTTTCGAAAATTGACGAAATCAAGGCACTAGCCTCAGACAGAACCCCTGATGTCGTTGCCATTACGGAAACGTGGCTCAAAGCTGAATTCGCGGATAGCGTGGTTTCGATATATACATGCCAACTCTTTCGAAGAGGCTGAGAAAATAGACAGGTAGATGGAGTGGCTGCATACGTTAGGACAGGAATCTTGGCTGTCGAACGATCGCACACTCTCTTTCTTGAATATAAATTCCTCTGGATAAGGATAAAAAAGAATTGCTCGCAAAATCTTCAATTCTTGATGACCTAAAGACCACCAAACATTCCAAGTGCAGCTGATGAGTCAATCCTTTATTTGGTCAAGGAAGTAGCATGTCACCAGGTGGTGCTTTTTGCTGCAGATTTCAATGCATCTACAGTAGACAGGGTAAGTCTGACAATTGACGGTGCGCCAACTTCATTCGGCCGCAAGCTAATAGATCTCACTCTCGAGCAACCTCTGGCACAGAGGGTTAACTTATCTACGAGTTTTTAGATAACCAGACAGCCAATTGCCTGTATTCAGTATTTACGGAGGACTTTTCAAACTTTGATGAAGTTTATTCTATTGCACCTTTCGGTAAGAATGATCATACTTCGCTGCTGTGGGATTAATCACTTTATTCGAAGCGGCAGAAGAGAACGGATGGCAAGTAAAATATATTGAAGGCTGATTTTAACGCGATGAAGAAATAAATTATCTCTGTTAAATGGGATTGCTTGCTCAAAAGGATTCCGGAGGATGACAGGCGATAGTTTAAGACGGTTTCACTCGATTTGATTGAGCGCCATTTTCCAGTGAAGGTATAAAACAGACTAGTCGCTCTGTCTGGTTAGCAAGAGAACTTATCAAGCAGTTAAATAAGAAAACTAAAAATGGAAAGAAATCATGAAGAACCTCTCGAGGAATTTCATCGCCAAAGAAATGCTCTCAATAAAATGATCCGTCAGGCAAGGAAGAACTAGGAATCAAGAATTATCCAGCAGGCTTAAAATAAGCCTTAAATATTTTCCATAATATCAATATTCAATAAAAAAACAAGGACCCAGTCGCAGTAATTACGGATGGGAATGGTGTAGGAGTCATCGAAACTGGCTAGAACGCCAAGCACTTGGGTCGGTTCTTTTCCTCGGTATTCTGAGCTTCATATTGACAATGTCAACAGTGCTGTTTAAACGCTGGTGCAGTGCTTGAATATATATTCTTCCTTGCACCTCTCGTGGAACGAGTACTGCAAAATCTCAAATAAGCAAAGCCATCCCGTCCGGATGATTTACCGGCAAGGTTCTTGAAAGAATTGGCAGGTTAACTCTCAAAGCCCCTAGCGCATATAATCAATTAATCATTTGAATCAGAGGAACTGCCGTCCGAGTGGAAGGCAGCAAATATATACCCCATATAAAAGATTGGGGCTCGATCAAATGTCAACAATTATCGGCCTGACAGCCTATCCTCCATTTGCTTTATAATAATGAGATCAATAATTAAGAAGACAAGCATGAAGTTCCTGGAGGAAAACTGATTACTCTCAGAGCTCCAGCATGGCTTCAGGCAGACTCACTCTTGTCTTTCCAGTTTATTGCTCTCGACAGAACAATGGACTTGTGCGTTGGACGAAGATGGTAGGTTCGACGTCATCTACAATAATTTCAAGAAGGTTTACCGCAATGTCCCACTCAAACGTCATATCTATAAATTGTCTGAAATTTGAATAAGAGGAATGCTGCTGCTATAGGTCGCTGATTTTTTTGCAGGAAGATTGCAAAATTGTGTGCATCGATATCTCGAAGTCAACACCTACTCCGGTTCTAATTGGTGTCCTCCAAGGCTCCGTCTTAGGGCTTTTACTCTTCTTACCCTAGTAGCAAGCATTTATCGAGGCGATATCACGAGTAGCGAATTTTCGATTTTCGAGCCATCGACATGTCATTGGTTTCCTCCCTGACGTAATCTGGCTGTTGATTGGTAGGCAGTATTAATCACGTATGCACTTCCCGCACGCGTGAATGCATGCCATTATTCCGCGGTGTGCGCGTGTGAGGTTTGACGTGACCAACTTCCCTCTGTTTTTATATATATATATATATGCTTTCATTTGTTAAATTATATAACTATGTTTAGATAGGGCTCAGAAAGAACGCGAAGACGGCGAATTAAGCGATACGGGGACCAAATGTTAAGTGATATCGACGAGGAAGTTCGTAAAAGTTAGAGGGCAGATCAGTTGTCGTGCAGTATGCTTGATAATGGCAATATTTTCTCTGAAGAAAGAGAAGAAGAATCATAGGCATGTCTGCCGCTAAGTTGTGTGTTGTCTAATCTTTTTGGAGTCGCGGCGGAGCCGTGGGATGCTGAAATCGACACGTCAGTTAGCACTGAAGATGCAGATGCAGGTAATGTGCACTTTAATAAGTTGCGTGAGTGGGCCTTGCGATTCACACACGCTAATTTGTGAGTCGTTATGGATATATGTAGGCCTCTCGTGCCTGAACTTCCGGCAGACTCAAGAACGTTGCTGGGGGCCTCCTAAAATTTGGAGGTAGCCCCTATTGGTAGTGGGGAATATGTGCATGTTGGATTGGAAAGGCAACTGAGTCGAGTTCTAAGTAAAAGAAGCGTCGATGTACCGGAAGTTTCGGTTTACCTGGCAATCGATGGTATCCCAGTTTATAGAAAATCAAAGACTGAAATTTGGCCTATTTTAGGCAGAGTTGTTCGCCCCTTCCATAGTTACGTTTTGCCGATAGGTATATACTATGGTAATGGAAAGCAATCTGACATACACACGTTCTGCATGTCAGTCGTTACGGAAATCAGAGCTCTATAGGAAGATGGAATTCAATGCAAAGACACCACCGTACCAATTGGTGTTCGTGTAGAAGCCGTGATACGTGATGCACCCGTCAGAGTCTTTGTTTAGAAAGTTAAGGACGTGAAGGCTTATCATGGGTGTGAACGTTGCACAGTTGTGGGCTTTCATATGGGAAAATTCGTCTATCTTGAAGAAGGGCTGAGGGAAAGAAAAGATTAAGATTTCTTGGAGTCTACTGATGACGAGCACAGAGTTGGAAACCCTACATTTCTCAGTTGTACTTTGGGATTGATATCTAAATTCCCTCTAGACCCACTACACCTAATTTGTTTAGGTGTGGTGAAGAAGTTACTTAGTTTGTGGGTCAGAAGTCGTCGTTCAAAAATCCACCGGTCGTTGGACGCCCTCTGTACTTAGGGCAACAGTAGTGAAAGCCGTAGATGACCGCGTGCGGTCTATGAACATTTACCTTCCGGCTGAGTTTTCACAGCGAGGAAGGCGTTTACTGGACTTACAGATCTGGAAGGTGACTGAGGTGAAAATTTGTTATGTATGTCGGCAATGTTGCTGTCAGTGAAATCCTACCCGACAATCAGTATAAGTTGTTTTTACTTTTATTTACTCCTCTACGATTATTGGCTAGGCCAGATTTGTAAAATTTTAACATAGGTTATTGTAGAGAGTTTTTAAAACTGTTCACTTGTAGATTTTAACTATAGATGGCGAGGAGCACATGACATACAATGTGCACAGCCTGATGCACATTGCTGATGAAGTTCAGCGTCATGGTGTCCTTGGCTCTTTTTAGACCTTCCCATTCGAAATTTATTCAGGCCGCCTCAAGAAACTGCTTAAAAGCCCTTCGCAACCTCTGTGGCAGATAGCTAGACGTCTGAACCAGGTCAAGGCAGCTACATTCGGCCCATATAGGCTGCCACTAACTAAGTTGCGTCACGAGCACAACGAAGGGCCAGTACCCGTTGGTTATGAATATACTAGACAATATCAGGGTATAATCATAGATAACTTTTGCGTTGACATTACCCCTGCCAATAGGTGCATTGGGATTGACAATGACAGTATGTGTTAAAAATATACTGTCAGATGAAGGAGGATGTCTACGAATAGTATTCTTCAGGTTCACGAACATGTCTGATAACTTTGACTACCCACAGCGGTCTTCTCTTTAAAAAGTGTACAAGGCCGATATAGACAGCACTATAAGATGCGCATTATTCCCTCAATCGTTTACTAAATACTTTTGTTTTCAACTGGAGACTAATTATGTCTTAATTGAAATAATTAGTAGCTTTTAGAAAACCACTTACTATCCCTTAGCCTTCGCGAACAGTGCTCGTGGACCCTACAAATGCACAGTCCCTATAGTGAGGTGTTAACGAGCACTGCAGCGAAGAAGTGTTCACAGTAGTAGGATGAAAGTGCCCATATATATATATATATGTATGGACACTCACATCTTAAATCTTCATCCCCATTTTTTCCTGTGCGTTTGTAGACTACTACCACATGGCCAACTCTCAACAAAACAGAAATCATAAACGCCAGTGCAGAGCAACTATTGATTATGCCATTAGCGAACTGGAGTTGACCGGTCATTGCCTATCACCTCCGATAAGTCATGCACATCTAATATTGGTCACAATTTAAGGCAAGTAGAAAATACCAAGACATTGCGATGACATCTTTCGACACACTGCCATCAGGGGAGCAAACACGTCCAAAAGGTTAGTTGTTTTGTTAACTCTTACGTCTAATCCATTAGGCGGACTAGGGCCAAAATAAAATGAGCGCTTAGAAAAAAATGGAGAGAGCGATCATTCTCCTCTGCCAGCGAACTGCCAGGATAGCACAGACCCAAGCAGTTCTCTTGAACAGCATGGGGCGAGTGCTCGGCCGTATAAAGGAGCTTGAGTCGATTCTTCAACAACAGTCCTCCTCCACTGCCGCCCTGGCCACCGCACTGCCAGCAAACCCCGTAGCTCAGCCTGTGCGGATGGCAATGGATTTTAAAGCATTGGATGAAAAATAAGAGGATCGTTCCTACGGAGGTCAACGGGTAGTTAGCCCATTTATCCTTATTAATTACATAAGATCACCTTCCTCACGTGCCTTGGTGGATGAAAAATTGATGACTTGGTCAAGCGCGTATTTTATGCCTTATTTGTGGACGGTCTCTTAGGATCGAAGATATACGAGGTGATAATGGGTATTCCTGATTATGTTTATCTATGATCTATGTAACAGAGGTGATTGTGGCATGGAATGCCAACGGAAAGGCAACCTTGGTTGACCTGGAGTCAAATGTAACAAAACGACTGAAACGATCGCTTGATACACTGACAAAGCGTGTACAGAAACAAAACTGTACAACGCAAACCAGCGGTAAGCATAACTTTAAGACTAATAATTAATAATTGGTACATTGTAGACAGCATATGCGGACCATTGTCCCAGGACCCCACGGGTTCTTCTGCATCGCCGATGGATAGCCTCAACACCTCCTATGACCTGTGAAGCAATTCTTTCAGCATTTAAACATATATTTTTTCTTATTTTTTTTACAATATACGCTTAATATTTAACAAACTTTCAAATTGCACGTTTACTGCATGTGGAAGGAGGGTCGCTTAAGAGTGTGACGGTCGCTCGGTCCGATACTTATAATTTGGTCGTTCGAATTAAGCGATAATAAAGAGAGTCAAACCGTAAATGGAGAGGAAATAATCGCTTCTAGGAATGGATTAAGGGTGGGGGCCGTTTTTAAGCCAAATAAAGAAATAACCCGTAATACTTTACTGCAAGCTGTCACCATTTTTGAGTTCCTCGAAAATTCGATATCGCCTCGATATACATCCACCGGACAAATCGCTGTAGACTCGATATACGTATAGCAAAAATCGATATAGCCCCACTATCGTCTCAATATACGCTTGCTACTAGGGTAGTCTACATTAACGACTGTGTGACGACCTGGGTTGAGGCACTGTCATGTTGACAGAAGATGTTAAATTGTGGAGGGCCATCAGATCTGATGCCGATTAGCACGCACTTCAAGAGAGTCTTAACCGTCTTAGCAGCTGGTCTGCTATTTGGTTTTTAAATTTTAACGTTGAGAAGTATGTGGTCCGAAGACTCCGTACGAGAAACACCAATGAGAAGGATGATTCCTACCAATAATTTCTCGATGGGCAGGCCCTTTTGACTGTCGAGGAACAGAAGGTCCACGGTGTTCTAATAAACTCCTCACTCAAACCACCTTCACAGTGTTTAAAGGCAGCTCAAACGCGCGACACAGGTCTTATTTGCGCTCAGACGTGGATTTGTGCAGATTGATAAGGAACTCTTCCGAAAAACCTACGGGCATTTGTTCGGTCTCATTTGGAATATGCCATCCAGGCCTGGTGTCAATGTATTTAAGAGGATTATCTGCAGCTTGAACGAGTGCACGCGAGGGCTACAAACATGGTTAAGAATCAGAGTTATCTTCCTTACGAAGCCAAGGCTGGCTGAACTTAATTTGTTTCCTCTCAATGACATGCAAATACACCATGATCTCATCCGAACCGACCAGGTTGTCAGAGGCCGCGAGTGGGTGGGGTCATCCATTTTAACTACAGAGGAAGTTGGTTTACAGGGGTGTTCGTCGGGACGCCTTTTCACAGTGTCGATTGAGCATGGAACGAACTCCCTGACGAGGTGGTCCTTTATTTGCTGAGAAAATATTTTACATATAATGAAGATTGTGTCTGAAGCGGCAGCATGCACCTGGTCTAAACAAATCGATGACACTACATGTACATTTGTCAGATTTTTGTTGTAAACGTTTATCCTAATACCATTTATGAATGTGAATCGGGAGCTCAAGGGCGAAAGCCTAATTCCCTCAATAAAGTGACTTAAAGTGACGTAGAAAATTTATAAGTTAATATCTTACTGTTCATTCAATCAAAACTAGAAAAAAGCCGAAATTTATTTTCAGTATGAAACCTCAGGCAAACTTTCGACGAGATTTGAACAAAACTGACATTCAAATTCCGAATCGGATATGCCTACCATATTGTTCATTTCTGCTGTTAATATGGCTGCTCACATAGTGAAGCAACTATCCACTTTGTATTTATTTCAAACCGCGATACTAAGTTTGAAATGACAGGGTTCTCTTGGCCTTAAATATACAATTTATTTATTTATTTATTATTTCTGCAGCCAATAGTCAATGACAATATCTTGTCTTTGATGCCTTAGAAATTTAAAACTGAATGTCCCAATTTTGGTCACTTTTCTCTATTCGTGGTGCCCTTTTTGAAGGAAAAAGATCCACACCCACGTCGCACCAATTTGAGAAACGTGTATCCTCCATTTGCCTAATTTAAAACTGAGACCTGTGACAAGTAGAAACGAAATTTCGATTTCATTTTGAAGAATGTTCCCATGAATAGACAGTTCCTTGATGTTGTTTTCCATTTAAATTATTCATTTGGTTTTAACCTTGAGGTCGCAGAAACTAAGAGACTGTGATTTTCTAGAAAAATCCACTAAGTTGGTTAAAGTGTTTTTGGTGATAGATGTGAACTTTATTTAATGAGAGCACGAGCGTTCAGACCAATATCTGTAGGAAAATAAGTCGTTTATTTGCATAGGGCAAACTTTCATTAGTACACGAATGGTGAACGTCATATTAGACACATCCGATACTTTTATTCAAGTTTCGCCCTCTAGTGGATGTTTGCCAATGCCCTTCTATATCTCTTGCGGTTTCATTACTATCTGAATCCTCGGCAGATCATATTATGTCTGAAACTTTCAACTTTATAAAAAAAGTCAAAAAGTGGTAATTATTCAAAAGCAAATCCAGTTATAGTAAACAGTTTGACACTTTATTTTATTTTATTTATTTATTGCCAGTTTACAGGCAATGTCAAAAAATATATATATATATACAGTATAGGGTCAAGCTGACAGTGAAAAAAACTCCTGATCGTTGTTTCATGTGTTTTCAGGAGAAAAAACTGCAGCTTATTGAGTAATTAAAGTTCTGGACAGGGACGCGTTAGCACAGGTGCCCGGTGAAGAACCTCTCCATTCAGTGTTACGGATCCGGTATCCTGCACCAGCAGGTATGTCGGCGAAAGGCTGTTCGCTGTCGACTGAGAAATAAGCCAATTGAGGTCTGCAAGGCCAGTAATTTTTCCCCTCAGCATGAAGACCGGCACAGGATTCAGAGTCCGTGAACGCCATCAGATCCAAAGAGAGCTTCAACATAGTCAGCACCCGAAAGTTTTCAAAGGTGTCCTGAATGTAGAAAAATAGTGACAGTTCGCGTAAACAAGGGATAGCTTTGCTGAATTTCGATACTTCTAGGTAGCTTATTCCAGATTGCTATAGCGTTTACCGAAAAAAACTGTCGGTATCTAACTGTGCGTGCCAAAGGAAGAAATAAAAATACAGCTCGATGACTGGTGCGCCGAGAGTGGTCGAGGTGCCTCAGAGATGTAAGGGGGTTAAATGTACGACTGTTTAGTAGTTTAAACAGTAAAAATAGTCCCTTCTGTAATCTACAAAACCATAGCGGGTCAAGGCTTGTAAGCTCACAGCGTTGTTGGTAGGACAGGTTTAGGTAATCTGAATAAAAAATTCTTTCTGCAAAGAAGTGCTGGACTGATTCTATCTTCTTTCGTTCACTAGCATGCAGAAGACTTACTAGACACGAGCAGTATTCCAGACTAGGCCTGACATACATTTTATAGAGGCTGATTCTAATTTTGACGGTTTTAAAATTTCTGAGAATAAACCCAGTAGTTTGGCGTGCTTTCGAGACAAGCAGGTTGCAGTGCTCTGACAGATTAAGACTACTAGAATATGATATGCCCAGATCCTTTATAACTCCGGGCACGTTTAGATCGTTACCGTCTATGCTTAGGTGGGGCTGATGGTTGTCGCCAATAACCATAACGGAGCACTTTTGCCAAGAAAGTGAGAGGCGCCATGTGCGACACCACTGAGCGAAGGCCTGAAGATCCGTTATTAAGAGCTCAAGCGCGATGTTCCGATCAATTGGTTTATATCGATAGCCAACTTTTAAATCTTCAGTGTACATAAAGGGCCTACAATACTGAAAACAATCAGGAACATCGTTGACAAAGAGGCAAAACAGAAGTGGACCGAGCACGCTGCCCTGAATAACTCCGCTCCTCACATGCGTGGGGTTGGAGATAACATCAGAAATTTTAACCCTTTGTGCGCGAGCATTCAAATAGGAAAATATTAAGTTCAGAAGCTTGTTACCTATGCCGAAGGAGGCAATTTTCAGCAGTAGGAGATCATGGTCAACACGATCAAAAGCCTTAGTGAAATCGAAGTAAACGGTGTAAATTGCAAAACCGCTGTCTCTAGATTTTAGCACATGATCGAAGAAAGAGACCTGGCAAGTGTCACAAGACCTTTTTTCGAGAAACCCATGCTGAGCCGCATTAAGTAGGTTATTCTCTCTTAGGTGACGCATAATCTTGTCTTTGATCAAGGTCTCGAAGATCTTCGAGACTGCTGGTAGTGTATTTATTGGCCTAAAATCGTTAAATGACGTAGGTCGGCCGTGTTTCGGAATAGGCAGTATGTGCGATTCCTTCCATAAAATAGGGAAAGTTTCACTTTCAAGAGCAAGATTAAATATCTTATACAGAAGGGACGGAAATATATCGTTTGCATCCGCCTTTAAAACGCTGACCGGGACGCCATCTGGTCCTGGACTGTATGATTGACGAAAACGCCGAATGGCTACGGACACGTCCTGGAGGGTAAAAGTTATGGTTTCGAGGACGTTACCGGTCCAAAACCGGATGTTAGGAAAGGGGGCGACAGTATGTTCACTAAACGTTCTAGACAAGAAAGCATTGAAGCTATTAGCAGTCAACTTAGCGTCAGCTATTGGGTTTCATTAGGCGTCTCGAAGTACGGGGTGCTGCGTTTTACTCTGCGCTCTTAATGCCCGCGAAAACAGCTTCGCAACATTTAACGAAGGGTTTTCGGCAAAGGTAACCTCATCAGCTTGTCGTTTTTCGTCAGACAGCCTCTTAGCCTCTTCAAAGATTTTGCTGGATCAAGGGCAGGACGGAGGTGTCGTTTTGTAGATAAAAATGACGGGAGAGTCTACGCAATCTACGGCGGAATGATAAAGGGAGGTAGACTTCATCCTTGACATTAATTATTTTCTTACGGGGAATAAAACGAGAGATGAGTGGACATAGAACCTTGTAAAAAGTATCAGTACAAACATTTACATCCGAACATACAAAGAAGTTAGTCCAGTCGTGGGAATTTAGGTGTGTTAGCAATTCCTTCATATTTGCTGATCTGAAATCACGGAAAAAGCTATATTTTTTGGAAAACGATTCGGCAGCCTCTTGTTCCAGTGTAGAAAGAACTATAGTGTGATCAGAATTCCCAAGTGGATCGAAAGGTGACACTGACGATGGCTGACAGCCTCTACAAAAATAAGATCAAGTATGTTTGATCCTCGGGTGGGAAAATCAACTACCTGGTCCCACCTGCCTATATCTATGGCCTCAAGTAGGTCTTCGAACTTTGCAGGACCGGAAGTTGGAAACCAGTGAACTTCAGGAAGATTGAAGTCACCTGCAATCAAGCAGTACTTCATATTTAAGTCAGCTGCAGCGTGAAATGCCAGTGAGAGACAAAGATCGTAATCCTCGCTGGCATTGGGTGGGCGATAGACACTACCAATGAGTAAGAGTAGTTATCTTTTAGATCTACTCGGAGCCAACAGCTCTCCTCTACCATGGTAAATTGGCGATAGTCCAATGGAAAAAATGTAAGTGGTTGCCTAACATAGATACAGCTTCCTCCGCCACGGCCCTCGTGTCGATCATTCCGAATGTAAGCGTAGCCTAGAATAGAGAGTTCCGAGTCGGATACACAGGGTGTTGCCCATGTCTCTGTAACGATTACAATGTCGGGGTGGTGGATGAAAACCAGAGTCGGGAGCAAAGGCATCTTATTAAGCAGAGATCTGGCATTGAGGACGATTAGTTTAAGCGGGCACGTTTTTGGTTTCTGAAACGGGACAGTTAGGCTGTCAGGGTGACTGCCTTCGGCCAGAGAAATGCTCTTTTCACTTGAACTATCTGTCCATCCCTTATTTTGAGATTTGCCTCGCCATTGGTCTTTCGTGTTTTCAGTTCTATTATTAGCTGTCGCATTTTCATTTGCGCTTTCAACCCATATTCCGGTTGAAAAAACACTTCAGAATGCGCTTCGTTTTCCAAGATGATTTTAAGAGGTCTTGGTCGAGGATTTGAATCGGGTGTAGACAGAGCCTTCCCTATTCTATATGCATTGAGAATATGAATGGACTCGCCGTCCGTCAGCAGCGTTTTTGCATACAATTTAAGGAGTTCCAAGTCTATCTATATCTTGTCTTGGATTCCTTATTTAATGCTCCATCCCTGAAAATTTCTGCTGGAGGCTGAAACACGCCATACATGTTTCGTCTTCGTAAGCTACATTAGTTAAGCTTACTGAACTTTTACCCCGTTAAGCGGGAGGTGAACAAATAGCAGAATAACGATAGTTAAAATTGTTTTCTGCTTGTACATTAACTTGCTTGACAAGATCCCCTGCCAATATGGCCGAGTGGGTAGAGGCGCTGATAGACGGTCCGAAGCAGCTTGGTCGTGGACCAATTTTTGTGACAATAAACTTATGGAACTTGAGTTTTGCATGTTATAATTGCCACAAAATTTACAGAGAGTCAGTTATGATATTCAACAATAAGAATATGAAAATATAAGGACTCAGCCTTTGGTTTGAGTCCCTTCCGCGATTGAGAGCAGATGCAGGGGGCACAGCCGGCGTGAGTTTCAGAAAGCAGCAAAGATCGAGGGTCCAAGTCGCAATTTACAATCTCATAGGAATATAAAGACAATTCTTTAATAATTTTCCAGCACCGTGCCTTCTACACTGAGGTAGAAACTAAAAACTCATAGGCTCGAGGGACTTGAAATTCGAAACCAATTTCAAACGACGCGCCGACTTAAACCGATGATGACAAAGTCTGTTTTCCTATCGACATCCATGCCACAGTTTAATGACTTAGTTAAACAATGGGTCAATTTTGTCTCGTTCTCATTAATTTATTAAGAATTTATATTTGGTTAGCACCGGCAAGGCACTGTCTTAGCAAACATTAGTAACGAAATAAAGTTATGACAATGAGTGCAGATAAAATGTACAGATGGTATTTCCGCAAAAGTTCTCAATGAACTCACAGACCAGCTGGCCTCTCCGCTCTCCAAGATATTTGAAAGTTCGATGGAGGCGGGGGCTCTGCCTTCCGAGTGGAAGATAGCCAATATAACCCCCATCTATAAAGGAGGAGAGAGGACATCACCAAACTGTTCTGACCAGTCAGCCTCACAAGTATCTGTTGGAAAATTATGGAGAAGATAATCAAAACGGAACTGATGAGGCATCTTGAAGAAAATAACTTGCTAAGTTCATATCAACATGGATTTCGAAGTGGTCGATTCTGCCTCACAAACCTGCTCACATCCATTTAAAGTTGGACAAAATCATTAGAAATGGGTTTGTCAGTCGATGCGGTCTACATTGACTTTAGCAAAGCCTTTGACAGGGTTCCACACAAGCGTCTGATCTTTAAGCTCCGTCAAATGGGTGTGTCTGGCAACCTTCTCAAATGGTTGGCCGACTTTCTCACAGACAGGCGCCAGCGTGTTTCTATTGGAGATGCCAAGTCTCACCTGGAAACCGTTCACAGTGGAGTTCCGCAGGGCAGCGTTCTGGGTCACATTTTGTTTCTGATATACGTTAACGACTGCTTGGATTGTCTGACATGCGAGAAGGTAATGTTTGCTGACGATCTGACGTTATGGAACTCGATTGAAAAACCGGAGGATGCGCAGAAATTACAACAAAACTTAGATCGCTTGCAAACATGGTGTGATGAGTGGCTGCTGAGCCTTAATCTTAACAAATGCCAAATAATCCGACTGCGGTCAAGTTCCAGAAGGATGATTAGGTTTGAATACCAGTACTTCATCAGTGGTCACCAACTCCAGGAGGTAAATATTCTAAAGGACTTGGGTATATGGATAACACCAACTCTCAAACTATCGTCGCACTGTGCGAATATCGCAAAAAAAGCTATGTGTATCTTAGGCGCAATCAGGAGGTCCTTCGTTAATTTTGACGGAGAGCGTTTTGGGCGCGTGTTTGGAACATTTATCCGGCCGGTGTTGGAATATTGCGTTCAGGCGTGGTGCCCTTGGACGAAACATGACTACGCTCTGCTGGAGAAAGTTCAACGGAGGGCAACGAAACTAGTCAGCGGATTGGAATGCCTACCCTATGAGGGCCGCCTAGAAAGACTTTAAATTTTTCCTCTCTCTTATAGGCAATACAGAGGGGATATGATCTTAATCTTCAAACTGGTCAGAGGAGTTGATTGTGCTCTTCAGATAACCAACTTTTTTGAATTGGCAAACATGACAAGTCTCCGAGGACACCCATACAAACTGAAAAGAAAACACACCAAACTTGAAGTGCGGGCCAACTTCTTTTCCCAACGGGTGATTGAAGAATGGAACAAACTGCCAGTTTCGGTTGTTCAGGCTGAAAGCGTTGAAATGTTTAAAGAAGACTTGATGCATTTTTACTTGATGGACATATATTGAGTCGACCGCAATGATCGATATGCTAAAACGATTTGCTTGTTTTGCTAGCGTCTATCTGTAAATAGGGTTTTCAAAGGCTCTGCCTATCTCCCTTATATATACTGAATTAATGTAGACATAAATTGTCCTGCTATGTCAACAGTAAGCGATATTTTGAAATTAATGGAAAACTAGAAAAATAGGCATTGAAAAAAAACTCCTACCTTAAAAATGGAGGCAGAGTTCAATAGGCCTTCATTTTTGAAAAGAAGATAAGAGAAAAAAAACAGCTTAGGAAAAAATGGCAGGTGGTAGAGTAGGGTAATACTGCAGTAGCATTTCAAAATGAGATAATGAAACGTCGAGATGATTCGTTCATGGATCACTTATGCGTATGAAAAAAGGTCTCACGAAAATGCGTCAATGAACTTAAGTCTTCAGCATCTTAGGATCCAGAATTGAATTCCCATGATGGTAAGTATCCAAAGAAGCGGTAGCATTAGACTGTGGACCACCGAATGTGTACGTCCGTATGACGTCATCGTTTGGATGACTAATGATATAAGGAGACATCGTTGTTCATAGGCGACTCGAGGTAGCGAAAATATAGTTTCAAGAGGGTCACTTAAATTCCCGATGGTCCTTTCTCCGAGTCATGGGGAAAGCTACTGGGAAAAGATGAGGAAAATTAAAGGTTAATAGAATCAGTGTAAAGATAAACGTGCAGTCTTTGCTTAAATGCAGATAGACTAGTTAACAACCTTATTTCAATTGGCAAGTTATTCCAAAGAAAACTATGCCTAGAAGCAAAGAATAGAGATCGTTTACACGTGCAGGATGAAGGAATAGGTATAATTTGTGCAGAATTTCTTAGGTTATAAGGAAGACTAATGGGGGTAATGACAGAAAGCATGTGGAGAGTTGAACTATTATTTAGTCGGAAAAGGAGACAAAAGTCTGCTTCCAGTCAACTGACCCAAAGAAATTTTAGCTTCATTAGCTGGCATCTTGTTGAGTAGGAAGTAGTTGAAAGAGTCGGAAATATGAGTTTTTTTTGTGAAATGTCTTTGGACATTTTCAATTTTTGAACGGCTAGATTCGCTCATTAAACCGAAGAAAGGACAGCAAAATTCAAGAATCGGAAGTACAAACATACGATAAAGTCTTAATTTAATTTCTGGAAGGAAGAAATTATAAGAAATAAAGCCGCAAATCTGAGCAGCTTTGGCCGTAATTCTATCGGCATGAGGCGAAAGATCTAATTTATTGGTGTAGCTTAAGCCCAAGTCCTTGATGGAGGAACATTCCATCATAGGGCAACCTTCAAAAATAAGAGGTTGTGGCAGCCTTACAGGCCCAAAACTCATGTAGCGACACTTAGTAGGTGAGAACTCCATTAGCCATGTGGAGCTCCAGGCCGAAAGAGCGTCTAAATCTGAATGAATTTGTTCTAGGCACCGTCCAGCCGTAGAGTTAGAGAAGGAATACACGCATTTGAGGTCATCAGCATAAATACAAAGATCGAGAATGTTTAACTGTCGATGAAATATCATTTATATACAGAAAGAACAACAAAGGACCTAATACGGTACCTTGAAGGACACCACTAACAATAGGGGTAGCACTTGAGTATGAGGAACCTACTAAAACTTTTTGTTTTCGATCATTTAGGTATGATCTAATAAAGTCAGTAAGGGGACTACGAAATCCTATAGCTTCAAGTTTAGCTAGAAGTCGTTTATGAGGCACTTTATCGAATGCCTTACTAAGATCAAAATAGATAACAACTACAGATAGATGATCCTTACGAAGAGAGATTAGTAGATTTAGAAAAGACATGTGGCAGGTTTCACAAGAGTGATCCGGTAAGAAGCCGTGTTGGGTAAAGTTGATAATTTGATTGCTTAAGCAAAAATCCGTGATTTGTGTTGTAATTAGTTTTTCGAAGAGTTTAGCAAGAAAGGGCGTTTTATGAACACCTCGATAGTTATGAATGCCCGAGTGGGAAACAGATTTAAAAACTGGCATAATAATAGTCGTTTTCCAATTATCGGGGGCTAAGAAATTATTTTCGAGAAATACTGAGAATAACTCGGTTAGTAAAGGAGGAAAATCCCTCAACTGTTTAATAAGTGAGTTTGAAATGTTAGCAGTTCCAACCAAATGTGAATTTTTTAGGTGAGCTTTTTCTTTTTGAAAACGTGAAGGCGAGAATTTAATAGTTTTTAGAAGTGAATTTGACAGCAGAGGAATTGTAGGAGTGGGGCTAGTTTCAGTGGTAAAGTGGTTGGCAAAAAAACAAATTTAACAATTCTGCCTTGCCCAAATCGTCTGTAACAATTTTTTTTACATTCGAGTAAGGGCGGAGTTACATTCAAATGCCTAGCCGATGACCGAACATGGAAGATGTGAGCAACAGATTTGGATGAATTGGCATCACTTAGTGCCCGAGATTCCCTACGCATATCTTTCGCAAGCCTTATTTTCAATGCTTATTTAAATATTTGTGTCATCCTTAAGTGAACTGACAAAGAGCTTTTAGATGGATCTTTAAGTTGCTTTCAGAATTTTTAAGTCTGTTTTGGATAAATTGCGGAATAGTAGAAGAAGCTGTATTTTAATTAAAAATCTTAAACGGGATAAAAGCCTGGATTTTCCTGTGAGGCTCTGCAATATCTCATTGAAAAAGTTTGGATCATTGATTGAGAATATGCTATGCCAATCTAGAGGGCTTACGAAATTATTTATTATTTCATGATTTGAGTTAGCAAAGTCGAGGTTTTTGCATTTAACCTCAGGCTTCGTAAGAAGAGGGACTGGAAAACAACAGTGAATTATTGCGCGATCACTTATGAATAGATCACGATGGAAATTCATAAAGAGAGGGTGGACATCATTTGTAAAAATTAAATCTAAAATGTTGTCATTTCTAGTAACTGATATGACCGGTTGGGACATGGTTGAAAAGGTAATAGTATCAACCAATATCTGATGTTTAGGTGGAGAGGAATTTGCCTGCCAGTCAATGTCTGGCAGATTAAAATGGCCAACAAATATTTTGACATCAAATTGAGTCCCTGCTACTTTTTTAAATAGTTCACAGAGCTCGCTTTCATTGCCAGAATAACACGGGGATTATAGACACAGCCAATTACCCCTTTTTTATTGTGCGGAAGGACGACTGAAGCAAATCATACATTCCATAAAAAGGACGAAATGCTCAGCTGAAAAGGGAAATGTACAAAGGATGCTTTAATATAAAGGAGGCAACTTCCGCCACGTTTTTCAGCGTGGTCTTGTCGGTATAAATTAAAATTATCTATTGCAAGCGTCAAGTCAGAAATAAGAGAGTGAGCCCAGGATTTAGTGATGCACAGCACATGAGGGTGAAAACCGACGTTCCATTGGGGTTTTATCCCTACAGATAAACAACTTGTTTTTTTCATATATTAAGCTGAGTGCTCATGCTTAGAGAAAATAAGGTCAACTTCAATCGCTGAAAAAGTTTGACCAGAATTGGTGGGTTTTTGCTACGGGAAGACAACCTTTTAGCTTCAGCGAATTTAAAGTTAAGCAACATGAGTAAAGGAAATGAAACGCAACGTCCAGGGGGATTTTACTCTTGGGGACGTTTTTAAAAGCAAATTGAAATTTCTCTTATGTCGGTCAATTGACTCCGTACTGACCATGTTTATAAAAGGCTCGAGTTTCTCGCATTGTTGAGAAGTGAGTGAAGACAACTTTTCCTCAAAAATGGTACCAAGGATCGTGAAGAGAGAACCATATTTAGACATAAAGGTTTTAAAGTTTTCCATTGCGTCAAGGTCTAATTTCTTTATGCTTACGGTGGGTTGCTCTAGTGGAAGTTTTACGCGAAGAGGATGTTTGCGTCTTAGCACTGACTGGGGTTTCATATTGATTTTCAAATATAAGTATTTTTAAAATCGATAATACGAAAGGAAAATTGTCACTAGTGACGTTTTGCGGAATAAAAGATGATATATTTGAAATATGTGTTTTAAGCAAGGCACTGCAAGCAAATATCTGCTAAGTAACGAGTTTAAACTGAAAATAGAATAAGCGAAGAGGCTATGCAGGATGAAAAATTATATCAACTGGTATACCAGTTACTGCAAATAATTCTTCGCTGGAAATCAGGTAAACTTACAAAATTTCAAATTTATTTCTAGAGTTAAACTTTAGATTCCGTCCTTTTGACGTAAATCTGCGAGAACTTTAATGATGCTATGTACGGTGGAAAAGTTTAAAACTGTATATTTCTCCCTTTTGTCAATTGCAATAACTGCAGGTGTGTTCAGCTGATAATGAGGTAGGAATACAATAAATTGTCAATGATAAAGCTAATATTTTCTACAGGAAACGAAGAAATCGGTTTAAAATTCGAGAATTCACTTATCTTCAAATTTGAACCAACCGCCTTCGACCTTGACCTTCCAACCCTAATAACAATTCGGACGCGAATCGGATCCAACGGTACGAATTTTCGGAAGCGAATCGGATCCGAGCATGACTCCGAATTCGGACGCGAATCGGATCCGAAAATTCATATCTCGTTTTTCAACCACACAGCGGAACCCCTTTCTCCTTTGGTTGACGCCCATACTAGCTAAACGGTTAAAAAACGATCCCCATTACATTCTAATAATAATAATAATAAGGTGACTCGCGGAAGACTAAGAGAGCAAGTAAAATATATTTTGTTTAAAAATATGCAAAGCGTAAGTGTGCAAAAATAAATCTTATAAATTTATCCTAATCAGTAGTCCTGTGTTGATGGACCCGGCAATCCCTCAGCCGTTTTATGTGGTATCCATCCTGTAATGAAAAGACAATAAAATCAGTGATAGTGAGTAAACAATGCGCATGTTTTTATGTAGTACATGTTTATATACAACCTTGATAATTAAAATCTACTTACCGTCAGTACAGTGCCCCAGGGCTGTCTTTTCTGCAGTCGGTCATATGCCTTTTTAAAGGCATTTTTGAAAGCTCGTTCTAGCTGCAGTTTGTCCTCCTTTTACGGAATATTCCAAAGATTGAACACGTCTGTGGTGCACATGAATTAGTTAATGATGAGAAATTTCTTACCCAAAAGAATTCCGTATAAAGGGGAGAGGAGAATGGCCTTTTTGTCCTAGTGGTGACCGTAGACAGTTAGCCGGTAGGTCATCTCATCGGCAAAGAGCGATGTGAAAACGCGATCAGCAAAATTGCTGACGCTATTGCCGCCAAGGGAGGCCAAATGGATAACCTAGTTAGACGGTAAGTAATGTCCAGACAACCTACCAATTGCTGTCTATATGCCCTCTCTGCGGCGGCTTTGGTCAGGGCATCTACTTCGTCAAGGGTCGATATTTGTTGTACGATTGGACTCCCTTGCAGTAGGCGGGGGCGCATGTGTGCCGCAGCTACCAATGTGCTCATCCAGGCGATGCCGTGTGGCCGCCATCTCCACTTTCTAAGCCTGCAAAAGCCTTATTTCTTGCATTTGGCTTTTCATTATCCATCGAAGACTTGCTTTGATGGCTGGTCGGCTGGGTCTTCTTGTGTTATTACCACGTCGCCTATTTCGTTTGCGCCGAATCCCGTCTAGGAATATTATCTATGGATGGTAATGGCTTACCCGCATGTGAAGGAGACTGGACAGTAGGCATAGTTATGCAAGAACCGCTGCTACCAGATGAATTGTCCTAAAAAATGGTAACGGTGGTAATTGTTCTGCGTACCGAGGACGACGAGATGAACGGGATGTTTGAAACGAAAACGTTGGAATCTATAGTGCCCAGTATGAAATCCATCTTCAGACATAATGAGCTAAAGCCCAATAGGAAAAAAGGGATGAGGAATGCAAAAATATCTAATCATTTACTGCCTCCCTTCAATTTCCACGAATAAATAGCTGCGGGACTGTTGGGTTGTAGGTTTGGTGGACATCGACCGTTGAACGGTGACAGTTACAGTGAGAAAAAAAGCCTAGTACGAGAAAATGAGGTAAAGTTACCGTCCGACGCAGTCTTCAACATATATATTATGTCTGCGGCATGCTTGGCTGATTCCATGATGTCCGTCCTCCGTGTCCCATCGTCCAGTATTGCGTATTGCCCAAGAACTCAAAGCCTCTCGAAACGTAGGTTCCTCTTCAATTGTAGGTGTGCTTGAAGAGTTGATTGGTGCCACATCAGATACATCTGACGTCCAACTTGCATCCTAATCAGCAGAGGAAATCTCTAAGTCGTCATATGACGAACTAGAGGAAGAGGTCAGATGCCACGACGATTAATATGAGTCGGACGGATACATTTCCATCATATTCTCGGCAATTTGACGTAAATCGTTCAGAAAACCTTTCTGAGCACGTCTCCTAAGTGTTTTCATAGATTCTGCTCTAAACAGTCTGCAAAAAGCAAAAAAAGGTCAATATAGACAGAACAGGGGTGCAGGCAGTTAAGCGACCGCGTCGCAGCACGACAGCGCAGGAAATGGCGTGGCACGGCGCGCGCGGGATTGACAAATCAGTGCCCGATCGATTTGCCAATTACACTGCGCGCATTCTCTTGCGCCCTTAGCGACGCGTCATTGAGGTTCACTAACAACCAATCAAATTCCAGATGCGATTGACGTACGGCCGTTTGAGCCTCGAATCGAATTTCATTGCTATTAGGGAAGCCAACCAGGTTGGTCCCAGCTGTTCGATCTGACAAGCCTAGCAATATCCCCTGTAAATCTAAGAATGCTCTTAATTAAAACTCCAACATTAAAAATGTCATTGTAGTCAGGAAATCTGCTAACGCTCAAGCATTTATAATAAATGCCTGCGAATTCGTCGGTAATTTTCCCAATTCAACTATTTCTTCAACACCTGAATAAGTTAAGACGGCTCATAATGTTATGGCAATTGAGATGTCGAGGCCCCACCTCTTTTGTCGGTTTTCGTCCATCTTTTATGCATTTTCAACCCCTGTAAGCGCATGTTATTGATGTTTCACACATTTTTGCTCGATTGCGTTTAGGGTTTCGTCCTACGCTCAGAAGCAATATGCTCTACTCCTCCATATTCCTTCAAGAGTCAGATTTTTCTCCTGTAGATTTCTTTTTTAAAGTGGGGCTCCCTGGACACCTTTCCCAATTTAAGTGTAGGAGTTTTTCTCAATACTTCGTGCTGAGTTCACCAGTGTTTTTTTCTAAAATTTCTTAACTATATTTTTAAAAGCATCTTATAAAAAGTTCAAATTTTCGGTGGATAGGAAAAACTGCTAACGGTGGATACGACCATTTTATATTCTGCTGTATAGCTGGCTGCTGACACACAGCACCAATATCTGCATGGTCATTATTTTACCCAATTGCACACTTTGATTTACTAGTGCCTCCGGGAGTTTAATGTACAATTTTTTATTCCTTTATTTAAAGCAGAATAATTCAAGTGTGCGGAGGAAAATTACTGGATAAAGTCCTAATTTAATTTCAGAAGGGTAGAAATTATAGGAGATAAAGCCAAGGGCGACAGTTTTTTTCTGATTAATATCACCGGGAGTTTTTTTCACTGTCTGCTCTTTTTCAACTATGTTCCACTATGTTGGCCTCGCCAACATATAGAGATATTATCTTTTTGATACCAAAACTTGCATGTACAAATAGGGAATTCAAAGGAGACTCACCTCTATCTCCCTCAAATAAACTGATACTGATACTGAAATTAATCACAGCATTTGGTGTAATTCTACCGCAGTAAGGCGACAGATGTAAATTATTGGTGCAGCTTTAAAACAAGTCCTTGGTGTGGCAGCATTCAGCCATAAGGTTGTCTGGAGATATGTTTGGTCAATGTTGCCTTCCATATTTAAAACAAATATAACGACATTAACCAGGAAAGAATAAAATTTACTGTATTGAGCGCCACGCAGAAAATAGCAAATAGAATAGAATAAATTCGTCCTTCATATCGTTATCTCGTTGAGTTAAAGAAAATGCATGCGTAATAGAAATCGTAAGTACAAATAAAAGGTTGCGAATTTTTATCTTACGAGGAAATACTTTTAGTGCAAAGCAAAAAATAGGACCCGAATGACACCGCTTAAAATAGGGGGCTAAGTCGAACAAGACGTACCCGAAAAGACCTTTGGCTTCCACTTAAATAGGCACGATTTAACAAAGTCAATAAGAGGACTAAAAAAATCTTGAGCCTCTAGGTTAACTATGGGTCTCCGATGGGGTGTTTTATCAAAGACTTTACTAAAGTCGAAAAAGACACGGAACAGAGATAGATTTTCATTGCGAAGAGAAGTTAGTGGATTGAAAAAACACGTGGGGCTTGTTCCACAGACTTGGTCGGGCCAAATCCACGTTGGGCAGAGCTGTAAATTTGATTGGTTATGCAAAAATCGGTAATTTTAGGGTAATTTTTAAGCATTTGGGATAAGAGGGCGTTTATGAAACATCAGAACGATAGATGGAGGTGAAAACAGAAATAATCATAGAAGTTTCCATAAAAAACGAAACGAAACTATTTTTGAGATAACCTAAGAAAATGGCAGATGCAAAGGCCGAAACTCTCTTCGTTTTTAATAAGAGTATTCAAGATTTTGTCAGTTCCATCTTATTTTGAATTAATAGTTTGGGTTATCATTTTCCGATAACGTACAAGGGTAAATTAATGGAGATGCGGAACTCATCGCAGGATGGAGGAATTGAGGAGCAGTGGGTTGGCTTCAAGGGTACAATGTTTGGCGCAGAAGGATTTTCATGATAGGCATTTGCCTGGTTCATTTATAAATGAAATTGTTACCATAATTTAGCAAAAGCAAACCGGCTTAGTAGGACGTACACAGAAGTATTTGCCTGGCGAAACGTTAAAGACTCTCTATGCCTATGTCGCCAAACAAATTTATCAAGCGATCCCTAATTGAACTAATAATAAGTTAATTGATGCACCTTATGCCACTTTAGTAATTTACCAAGTCTTGTTTTAATATAGCGGTGGACATTTGAAGAATCAGAATGTTATTTAACCATTTTCTGTGGAATGTTATTCGAAAAACCTTATGTTAGGCACTGTACTAATTCATGTTAACAGTGTGGATCATTATTTTTGAAAAATTACACTGTCAAACTAGATTATATATTAAGTTATTGACTAATTCCACATCTGGAACCTGGACTGCAACATTAATGAGTAAATGCTCCTCAAGCCCTTTTCTTCAATAGTCCTCAAAGACTTCATTCTAATTATCATTTTTGTCAGTAGAACTCACTTGGTAGAATCAAGTTAATTCAATTGTTCGACACTTTGTCCAGGAGACTATTGCTGGCTTTCTTCCAGTCACTAGGTTGGTCCCTGTCTCCATCAATCCATCCACTTTTGACAAAGTGGATTCCAGCTGAACTGCCAGTTCATCCAAACATTTTGCAGGCATGCTCTCTGCACCATGCATGACTGGTTCTGAAGATCCCTTGAAGTATTTTTTACTGTGTCTCTTAAAAACCTTTGCCGTTATAATTTGATCACTAAACCATTTACGTATAACAAGTCATTAAGAGTTGCGTTAGTTGTAGAAATGGAGGTAAATAAATCGGATAAGGTACTCAACTTATCCGAATTACTTCAGTATAGCTCGGTATGCTAAACGGTACTCGGCACTGCCCTCGTAGTACCTAATAAAAAACATTTCATAAAATATAAATATCAAACTGGACGTGTTAAGATAACGTTTCTAGTAACATGTATACTTTAAAAATATTGTTATAACACTTCGGTCTCGAAACGGAGCACACTGAGGTGTCTCGCAATTATTTTCCTAATCATGTTTCAGACAATGGTTTGACTATAACAAAATAGCTGAAGTTATTTTCTTGATAGCCTAAACGCCTTTCTACAGCATCAACACCAGAGATAAATTTTCCCAAAGATATCAAAGACAGAAAATGGTACACCAATATCCCACATGGAAGGGAAATCCAGAGCAGGAGCTGTGAATGGGCCGGAGAGGCAGAGTCGGTCATCATCAACCCAACTAGTACACTTAGTAGGAAATACAATCAATAAAAAAGAGTTTATTTTAAAATTTCAGTTTAACCTGAAAATATAAAAAGGAACTAAATCTTACCTGGCAGCATCCGCAACATCTTGGAGCACTTTTGTACCACGTCGAAACCCGGCAATGGCGTGGATTGACGTAACAGTGAAGCACGCAAATTTTTACTCAATTGAATATTTTTCGGGATCTTGGTAGAGATGATAAGCCCCCTGAACTTTCTCAATGATTGGTACTTCGATCATTAAGTTTCAGAAATTACTCTTCAATAGCTCCAGCATTGTGAAGATGATATAAATACCGACAATCCATTAGAACGAAAGTTGGGTTGATGTCGCAATACTCATAAATAGGATCTTTTGCTGATCGATGCAACTCCAACTTCTCATTGAGCGAGCTTAACAATAGCTTGGTATCTACTCTTCGCACACCTTTTGCAGATGAAATATTTCGCATAAAGTATTTGCTTCTGACCTACAAGGAGAAAAGTCCGTAAATCCAACATGGAAATTATGGTGTCTGGGGTTATTACAAAGATGCATCAGTAACACCTCCTCTTTGAAAAGGGTTACCAACTATCCCCGAGATTAATTAAAGTGATGCGTGAAAACCGACCTATACTTAACCTAGTCTGTGACAAAAAAAGTCCATAAAGTATCTCACTCTTGGGAAATGTGGTTCTTAAAATAACTTTACGATTAAATAACAACACAAGGACTTCAGTGGCTTGATCTTAACACCCAAAACACAGGCGGTTCAGCGCATATCTAATACAGTTTCAAGATAATGTATGAGACTGCTAATTCTGGTCCAAATTTTTACCTGGACACTGAAATTTTCGATCTCAGAGGATATTATTTACAGTCTTTGATTGAACCCATGCTTTCAGATTTCCAATTTTGTTCAGTACCGGCAAGTCTCTGAGCTTCGCTGCTCTCCACTCAGTACTGAGTATTTCTTGACGTGTGCTCGTTGCCATACCGATAGAACAGAGAAAAGTTTTATTTATAACTTAAGCCTCTCAGTATGGCAAAATGACCCGTTATCCCTTACAATAGTACTGCATTTTGTTTTACCAAATCAACACCCGCTTAACCTACTGTCTGCCCCTTCGAAGCCACCCCTGGGGTTGGCATTCGACTTAGTGGCTAGCTTTTGGTCGTTGCCGGGATCATCTATGGTACCGAATTTGGCGCCTCGCATATACACAGATGCTTGCGTCTGATACCTTCACAATATCAAATTGCCCCTTTGCTTATTAACATTATATTGACCATCATGCGTGTACGCAATTTACCCACCTTCCATTAAAAAATGTTTGGCGTTCACTGCTGAGCCAACTAAGCAGTTTTGAATATCCAGCATGCACAAGGCGAGATGATGGCAATGTAGCAGCATATGTCCGCTATAAGTTTCTTCCATCCTATCAACCAAAAGCTCAAGTTCCATAACGGAATCGGCTAACTCTTAACTATGTCGGTACTTTCCTACCGGAATATGCACACACTTAGCACCGGGGTTCTGTGCTCAAGATGTGAGTTATGAAAGACACCGGACATTAGAACTTTTGGGAAGCTTGCGATTTGCACTGTTCCTCATTGGGCCTCTATTTTTTGTTGGGAATCAAAGCACGTTGACGCGCTCATGGGGAGGGTGCGCTAATATGCCAGGACCCCTTTCAACTTGAATTAGAAATTTCCCAGAGACGAGCAATAAGTTGCGCAATCGCAAATCATTCCGGCAAGAACTTAACATTTTACTACTCGATGTTGCAAAAACCATTCCTGCCTGAAACCATGGACGAGCATCGCAAACCTGTCAGGTTCTTCAAAGCTTACGGAAATTTGGCTTTCAGATTTTATAGTCACGACTTTTGCTTTATTATATGTCTTTAAAATTGATTAAAACCTTGCCTTTCGTTGTAGGAGCGAGCTTCAACTGTGAGCTCAAAGAAGAATGTAATCTTTATCACTCCTGACCAGCTCGATCAGTTACCTTCAAATGCACCTGTTTACGTTCTGTCAACAAAAGGCGGCGACTCGTCTATCTCTACAAGATGCGAATTGGAATCCCCTGTAGTTAATTCAAACGAATTTTGCACCTATAATCAGATAGCAGGAACAGCGAAACCCAACATATATCCGCCAATACAGCTGCACAACGGAATAGGTTTCTCGTCAGGTTTCCAGGGTGCTATTCCTCCTCCTAACTTCCCATCACCACTGCTGTACCAAACCTCCCATCCTTCATACGCTTATGCGGGCGTGCCTGTCGTTGCTCCGGACAGACGCTTTTCGGACAGTTTCAAAATCTACCTGTTCCATTCGCCGTACCGCCACCACCCCTCCCGCCGCTGTTAAACGCTCCTCCGCCTCCTTTGCCCATATTTAACATTCCACCACCCCTACCGTCGCCGACCCCAATAGCAAGCGCCAGTCTGCGACAAGCCTCCAGGTCAGTGTGTCACCATAGAAGCGCTCTCCGTTGTAGGTTTAGATGCTTTTTCTTTTATCGTTGGAAATGTTCATTTTGTTCAGTCCTCGCTGTCATTTTAATGGCTGTATTTTGGTGCTTTCATGACCAGTTCGAGTTAGTCAGAAGAAGCCGGTATCCTAAATCCAAGTTAACTTAAGCATTTAAAGCAAGAAGCGAGAAAATCGGGTCTTAAAATTCGCCAATTCTTTGCGCTAATACAGTTGCGGTTTGTGGTTACTATTACCTGTACTTAGAATGGCTACGATTACGCCTAATCTAACCGATCCTCGATATGTTATACGTAGCCTATCTCTCCTTACGACGGCCTGCAGTAACACATCTTATCTTGAAATTCTTCTGCGTTTGCGGTCCGTTACCGAAGGTCCGACAATCTTTCAGGTCTCGGTTTGACTTCTCCGTCTTCTGTAAGGCAGCTGCTTCAGATGCCCACGATTGTCTCGCTAAGTGCGAATCGCATTCGCACCTGCATTAATGGCTGTTTACTCGGAGGCCATTATCAAAAAACGATGAAAAAATGCCTCCAGTTTCGGCCTCATATGCATACAGCCCACTTTAAAGGCTACACAGAGCTGCTGACCGACCGGACACCAACCATACCCGCACCCTGTTGGCAAAATAAGCATCGCAACAGGCCCATAGGCCTGAGGCTTAAAAAAGCTGCACACAGCGTCACTTCTGATGGCACTGGTGCTTCCACCGTAAACGTGTCCCCGATGTATTTGAAACCTATTTTTATAAAGATAACAATTATTACTCTAAAAGAATGCTTTTTCATAAAAATACAGCCCGAGAAAGCCGCGAAAACTGATGTGTTTGACCACTTTTTTACGAGATTGCATTTTTGGACGTAGGTAAACAGGATGTAACTTTTACGAATATCAGACCGAATCCTAGCGGTTACGAGTGGTTGTTGTGGCAAATTGTCCAGCCTCAGTATCCGTTGCTATAAACGTGATCAGACGCTGCACTGAAGTCATTGGAGCAAATAGCCGTTAGCTGCTGTTAGCAATGGCTTGTCGTGCTAAATTTTTTCCTAGGCGAAATTTGATCTCGTTTACATCTGAAGGGTTTATCGTATTAGTTCAAATACGACAATTGTAAGATGAGGAAAGCCCATTTCCAGGGCACTTATTCCTACCGATTTATCTTATTTTGTTCTTGCTATCTCATTCACGTGATCGTGGTTGAACCATGGTGGCGTTCGAAATCGCACCAAATTGTAAATACTTGGTCGGTATATTCACAGCCAGCTGGTTATCCAACCTGGATGGGCATGGTTCTCGAGCCATGCACAACTTAATACCGTATGAAGATGACAGTGTCTAAGACTTACTGCAACATCTATGAGACTTATGCTGTAGTAGTTTTCGCATTTTATTTTCTCTATCCTCTTGAAGACTGGTACAAGTATGACCCAGTCTTCTTAATCTGGAGCGATACCATATCCCCGTGCTTATCTAATAATCCCATTGAGCCAAGACACCGATGTCGACACAATACTTCTAAACTCCAGCAGTAATGCTACCCCACCTGGCCTCCTCG
Source organism: Schistocephalus solidus (assembly GCA_017591395.1). Lineage (NCBI taxonomy): Eukaryota > Metazoa > Platyhelminthes > Cestoda > Diphyllobothriidea > Diphyllobothriidae > Schistocephalus > Schistocephalus solidus. Next base: position 93,041 of record WEDG01000486.1, read on the forward strand.
ATACACGGCTTTAGTCATTCATTGTAGATTTCTTGCGTGGGAGGGTAATATGGTAGTGCATGGTAGGGAGTAAGGCGGAACTCCGCTTCTGGGAAGAGAGAATTACTGATAGAAGTGGAGAAGGTGGTAGGAATGCTCACGCGACTGCTGAACCTTGGTTGAGTTGTCGACAACAAATTTGCCATTTACATCCCTAAGAGCCAATCAGTGCGGTGGAGTACCACTAATTTGCCGAATACGCTGATACTGTTTTCGAGTATTGCTGTCAATTTGGGTTTCATGTCAAGACCGGCCAACTTTGCTCAAATGTCCGACTTTGTCCGATTGTTGTAGTTTAAGGGCTTCAAGTTTGCTAACACGACAAACTATAAACGCAGAGGAGAGGTGAGTCTTTGATGTTTGTGGACTAGCTAGGAGTTTTAGTCCTTTTCAACGCGCATCGATCTGTTGCCATACGCTCAACTACGAGACCTTAAACTCGGTAGAATTAGTCTGTCTGACTGGCCGTATGACTGTAGTTTCAATACAAAGTTGGTAGATGTTTGAAACTATTATGGAAGAAAAAACCAGCCTACTCTGGTTAGCAGAGCTCAACAGTCTCGTTACTGTCTCATTGAAAACCAAACCTGAGGCAGAGCCAGTAAGGCAGTTGTTTTGAATGCTGCATTCCACTCCGGCCATTCTACACCGAATTCTGGGATTTGCTGTTTGAAAGTTGTGGGCAACGTTTGCACGTAAACGGAAACTATAGAGATTAGTGTCCTTTCAGTGGTGCGTATACTAACTGTCCACTGAGTAGTTAAAACGCGAATAATTCATTTTTCGCATGTTGCAAAGGTCACTTTGTATCTATTTACTGCGGGTTGGGTGGCGATTCATTTTATGTTTGTATCTCATTTGAGGGGTTTTATTGATCGATAATAAATATGTTGTCCAGGCTTCCCTGGTCTTCGATCTGAGCGTTCACAAATAGACTCTTATTTGGTTGTCTTCTCCCTATGTACTCAGAAGCACTCCGGGTATATGAAAAGATATCGAGGTATTTTTATGGGAGATTTAGTATGGGGGATTTAAAGTGAGGATTGCCATACGAAAAGACGAAAAGAAGGGAAGAAATGATTAGTGTATATGGTATTTCTTCTTCCTCATCTGTGCATTTGCCTTTTTAACGTGTCTCATTGTGTTTCACTCAATATTTATATAGTTTTATGAGATGCTTATGCTCTAGAAGAAGGCGTACCCACTTCTTATTTCATTCTTATTCATTTAAATAATCCTTCGACATGATGCTCACACTCTTCTAGGTTACCGTACTTACCTGAAGTCGCAAGCAAATTCTTATCTTTGATTCTAAATTCTCCTAATCCTCAGCGTTTGTCCGAATAGTATGGATGGATGGATGGGTACCCCTTATAGTTTACTATTTCATGCAAATTAATTGGATCGTCATGACTTCAACAACTACACCATCGTATGTTGTTTCAGGTCCGATGGCAGTGGACGAATCTCGCAACGCGCGCCACGTAGTAGTCCCCCAAAGCTGTCCGGACGAGGCCAGTCTAAGGCGGTTCCAGCGAGAGAGCATATTTTGTTTGCCAACATATCATGTAGTCCTGCAGATTCATTCTTCACACCGGGGAGTAAAGTAAGTGTTACTTGTTGCACACGGTTTTTAGAACATATTTTTACCTTCACTTGGTATGCGCTGTCGATGTAGGGCAGTTCTATTGGTGTGACAAGAACTTGCAGGGTGCAATTCTCTCTAGTTATTTTGTTTCTATTTTAAGGGTGGCTGCAAGTTCGCAACGAAGGACCAGAGGTTGCTCGAAGATAATTTTGAGGAGCGCGTATTACGACGCAGCTCGCGTGCGCTAGCTGCATGTAACTACACATGGACTCCACTCAAACGGCCTGAAATAACTGATACTGGTAAGGTTCCCCATTTCTTCGATCTTCAACCAAGCGAATAATCACCCACCTAAAACATACATTTTCTCTCGTTTATCAAGCTTCAGTGTAATTTTTCTACTCGGTTATATTTGTATTCCTCCTATAAGTATACTTTCTCTTTTGTCGACCTCCCCGGTATTAGTTCACTCTCAGGTGCCTGCTACAATCTATTTTCCGAGCCTTGGAAACAACCACTGCTGCTGATGCAATGCTTTATTTTTACCAAATGGAAGCAGCTTAGGCCGGTTATTGTTCTCTGCATTACTGAAACCTTTCATATATCTTAATTCTTATAAGTAGCTGTTATTTTCTCAATAGGGAGACTAACAGTCGGACTCCGTTACGCTCACTCAGTTAAGAAACATGTCGAGTGTAGAACAAGGTACTATTTTAGAAGTTAAGGGGTCCGAATCTAACAAATATCCTGGCTCATAACTTCTACATCTCATATTCAGCACTGAAAGAATCATTGTTCTGTAAATACCTCCGCAGTTGTCACCTATTATTATAATTCGAGTTGCCATCTAATGGGCCCTACATCTTTCCCTATGCATGCACGGTTTTCGGCTTCGCATAACAAAATAGTAACTACGTGTTTTCTAGAACCGGATGCTCGGGTGACCTCGTTTTCAAAGCACAGCCGGAAGCGAGCTGCCTCTCGCAAAAACCCTGAAAAAATGAATCGAATGGCTCTAACTGAAAAAAATGCTGACAACCAATCGCTTCTTGCTGAAGACACTAGCGAATATGCTGAAAAGAGCCCAAAGAACTCCGACTATGTCGATGTACGTTTATCATTTTTTTTGAAAATGCAGTTGGTAATTATGAAATAGGGGCGGTATTTCTCAAAACTGGCCTTTTTGCCTAAAGGTGAGTCGAGTGCGGTTTGAAGAAATGGCCTTGACTAAGCGGTTAGAGGTCATCCTCACCCGTCGCGCAAACATTAAGTGTTGCCGTGTAACTTTCCTCATTGACGTTCATCCATCTCCGTAATTCTTAATAACCGCTCTACCGCCGCAGCCTATGGTGCTGCTTCCAGTATGCTATGTATCATGCGCTGGGTGTAGTGGCAATTTGCAGAATCCTGCATTATGACCCATCTGCAGGTATATTTTATTTTTATTCACACTTTTTGCCTGGAAAATAGTCCCACAGCCGAGCTTTTGTTATCGTTAACAGTTGGGCCGTCGCAAGTGCTGGCGTCCACCACCGTTCCGAGAAGGGCGCTATAGTGATTTGTGTGGGGATTTGTTTATGGTGTAGTAGACATCCTCTGCACCTGCATAAGTTAACTCTTATCCTACCAGGTTCCGCTGGGAAGGCAAGGTCATGCAGACAGGAGGTTGGCGTGAATACAGGGACTGGAAAAGCTAGACAACCCATTTAGGCTCTCAAAACATAACCTGGTACGAGTAACCAAAAAGACTGTTCGAGCATCAGAACACTTTGTTTATTATGCTTCCGAGCTTCCCAAATCTTGCATGAGTCCATCATCAGAGACGGTAGCAACAGCAGAAACGCAAAATTGGTCCACTATCTGTTTTCTAAACAGCTACCAGAGCAGCAACTATGAGTGCCACGGCATGAAGCTTGTTTCAACACCGTAGATGCTGACCCGATCGGTTTCATTGCAACCCTGGAAGCTATGCTTTTAAGAATTGAAACAACCGTCGTCAAAAACTCCGTCTGACGTGTTACCTCCTTGCTGATGGCACAAATACTAACCCGATGTATTTAGCACAGTTAGTTAAAACCTATGAAGGAACTAAGAGGGGACGACAGAATCCTCATTTTGCCCACTGACAAGGGATGAACAACTGTTGTGATGAACCGATACTGCTATAATGAGAAAACTAAGGCCCTTCATGATGACACAGAATTTTACAAACCAGCACAACTCACAAGCCAAAACAATGGCAGCTCAACTGAATTAAACTACTCCGAGAATGGGATCACGAAGAAGGATTGACGCCAAAGGGAAGCAATTGACACCGCTCTGGTTCGATTCTATGGTCCACCAAAAATCAATGTCAAATTTTCCAGTGCGACTAATCGTTGCCCTAAAAGGCAGCCCTGTCTATAATTTTTCAGAGTGGATCTCCTCGAAACTGAATTTTTTTCAATGCAATTCGAATATCTCATTTCAATCAGCCTCTCAATTCCTCGTAGACCTCCGAGGTCTGAGGTTTAAATCGGATGAAGTCATGATATTTTTCGGTGGGACTTCGTTATTCACATCCATCTCTCCTAACTTGGCAAGCAAAATCTTGCGCAAGAGATTTAAGGAGACATAAGACGAGGCTCAGAGCAAACCCATTAGGCTTTTTGAATTTTTCCAAAAAAATTATTGAATCTTTTCTGGAGAAACCTGTAAGTAGATTAAGGAAAATCCACTGGGCTCCCCGATCTCCGTCTTAGTGACAGAACTGCTCTAATAGGAGGTAGAAAAGACTGCCTTCATCCAACATGAAACAGTCTTTTGACGCCGTTACTTCGACGACACGTTTAGCATCATCAAAAAACGCTGCGGTTTCCATAACTTGCTCAACGAATTCTTCCCCGATATACAATTCACGAGGGAAGGAGAGCAGCAGCTGCCTTTCCTTAATGTACCCTTCAAGCGAAATCCTAACGTTGAAATTAAGTCGAAGATTTACAGTAAGGCAACGAACTCCGCACAACTTCTCAGCTTTCACCGTAACCATCCATTGGCTCACAAAGGAAGCTGTTTGAAAACACTCTTCAAATTTTATCCCGATTCATTGCAGTAGGCCGAAAGAAGAAGTACACTGACGGCGTGGTCTGCCGCACGCCATACACGTGTAAGACAACGGTTACGGACTTGTGCTGGCCTAGCACAGTCCTTATTTTTGGATAATGTCCGGCCTCATTGTTACAGGATAGCGTTGTTAGGTGATGCAAGACAGCAAAATAATGTCTTCGGTGATTATTCGAGGAACTGACCTTCCTAGTGAGAGTCACTGGTGCTCTATCGGCCTTCTTTCTTCAATGTGTTTTCGCCTCGTAAATATTACTTAAATAGAGTTGTAATATTGATTAGAGTGCAGCATAATTGAAATTTATTTAAGTCATATCAGGGTGCCAGCTTTTGAACGAGTTTCCTTCCCACTGCCTGCAAAAAACTGCACTATAAAAATGCACTATTTTTAAGACCGGTAAATATCCATTCATAAAAAATCGTATCTGTACACTTCTAAACGCTGCTTATAAACAACAGTCCCCATCTATTTCGGAATTTTATAAGCACTACATGACGTCTTTATACTAGCGTAGGGAAATGCCTGCTTTTCCCTAAACGGAATGTATAAAACATTTGGAAACCCGAAATGCCAGCGTAACGGCAAGTCGGATTCAGGATTATTCCTTATTGGAAAAAATTTTTGCTTACTAAAAGTGCTTTTTCTTCAAGTCTAACAATGTAAGAAGACGTAATTTGCTACCAAACAAGTACTCGAACAATATTTTGTACATGCTTTCTGTAAAATATGCGTGGAGTTATTAGGGTATCATCAATGCACTGAAAAAATACATACGCGTTGAATAGTCATTTTTACAGTGTAGTTTTTCCAGGTGGCTGGAAAGAAACTCGCTCAACAGCCGGCACCCCGACGTGCCTGAAATATCTTGGAATTATGCTACACGATATTTCATCTTCCAAACCTGTAATAATCCTTTCGGATCGAAAACACATTTCAAGATTTTGATTAACATTTTATGGGATAGCCCATCCACTGTAGGTATAAAGAATAAGCTAAAAGCCGTTCGATTTTCGACCTTATTTTCCCATCTTCCTTACTCACCGAGGCTCAAATTAACGGTATTATTAAGTTCATGTCCATAGGTTCGCATATTTACTGCGCTTAATCAGCTTCAACCGAATCCTTCAACCAATGATATTCCATATACACCGATACCCGTTTGTGGAAAGTACATCAACGTGCAGCTCGTAGTCTTTGGAACTTCTTGTTCACTCTAAGGGGTAGTTCCGAACATATTATTGCTAGAACCAATTAGTGATCCTGCATTCCACCCCATGTTTCTCATTTACCCTTCCCTATTGGTCTGTTACGGACTTGACTTCCATCAAAATTTGCGGGAAATCGTTGGTGGACTAATAATAAATTGTATTTGTGATTGTGTTTCTTTCGTCCCTCCCAACTGTTCATTTATGTGATCCCTGATTGTATGAGTCCGCTATTGTTGCATTAACTGATTCGAACCTTTCTCTAACACCTCAATCTTGCCCTCTCCCGCAATTGCCTATAGTCACCGGACATTGAAGCCTTCTCGCCGGATGATCTCATGGAGCTGATTACAAATAACGTCAGCGAGGACAGATCTCGCTCCCTCTATGCCATCGCTTCTTCCCGATGCCGCGGAGCGTGGCCTCCGCCAACAGTTGGAGGTTGCTCATAAGCTCGCTCACCCTCTTCGCCTGCATCCGGATATCTGGCACAATGAGGAAGGCGAACATAACAACGGTCCTGCCTGTTCCTGCAAACCCAAGTACCGAATCGGTCCCCTGCATAAGCAGTATGAAGGAGAAGAGGTGAGATAGGGGCTGACAGCCACCTCCACAGCTAAAAAGCGTCTTTCCAGTCTGCTCACTGCGTTGATTGATATATCACGAGCATTCTCAGGTTCAGTGCCTTTCAACCCTTGCAACCAATCATTGTAGGTCTCTTCCTTCAAAAAGTTCGAGTAGCTTTGCTGCCCACCTTTCCAAGTAGTTGTCTTTTCGTTGTCCTGCCTTTTACACGTTTTTGTTTACATTTAACCTTCATTAGTGCTTCCAGTGTCGATAGTTATCTCACAGGCAACAGTTTGCTGCAACTCTATTCCCTTTTTATTTCTACTGAGACTCACAAGGGATTGATGTAGGCACAGCCATACGATTTTAATGGAAGACCTTTCCACCCATGCCTTTGTTGTGCTGTAGATACGTTCTTCGGCCGTTTTTCTTAAAGAACCAACGTTAGCTTTAATTGAATGATTCCGGGCGTCTCTGCGGGTGAAGTACGTCACATCACCCAGAGTACGTTAACTTCGCGAGAGTTGCCGAGCACTTGTTTTAGAATTTCGCATACTTTTTCGGCTTCTTTGGGACGTCATTTATGCTGCTTTTTGCAGGGGACGCTTCAGAACTTCACTCCGATGCGTTAAAATCAGTCAAGGCATCTGAAAAACCTCTGCGTAGGATTGCCAGACGGTGGTCGGCCTTAGGAATAAAGGCTGCTTTCTTGAAAAACGACCAAACATTAGTTAAATATTTCCCGACAACTGCGCAAGACTGAAGCACTTCGGGTCAACACCACCAACGTCCAACCCTTCTGCTGACTTGCGTTCAAGGTCCTAATTCACGTACTAAAATGTCGACACGGTAACCCCTGAAGATAGCATACCCCTATATCCTCCTAAAGTCGCGGTTTGCCCTGGTTTAACCAGTTCCACACTACTGCAACGGGCACGCCTCAAAACGGTCACCACGCACTAGTGGTCCTGACGCGAAGGTGTGCCAACTGGCATAATAACGCAGAGCTGAGTGCAGACTGTAATGACTATTGCACTTTATGGTGCTCCCTCTTGCGTGGAATTCGAGCACCTACTATTACAGACTTAATAATGCAAGATTATGAAATGGACGTATGTTCCATGTAGGCGTGTCTTCGGTCACTGCACTGCACCCATATCATCTCGAATGTTTTGCTATTTGACTGCAGTGGATGTGGTCAGACATATTGAAGTAGATGCCGTGGAAATCTTAACGTATGATCACTGTTACCTCCAGGCGGTGGTGGTCCTTATCGCCCGCGAATTGCGAATAGACTACTTTTATTTTATTCTACTCTTGAACTTATCACTGTCATCAGGATTTTTCCTAACCCGCCTATTTTCCGTTTCTGCATGAGAGTATTTCGGATTGTCGAATTAACCATCCAAACCCCTTTCTCGCCACATTATTTTGGTCCGTTCAAGTTTTCTTGCCGTTTTTGTCTTTTTTATAGGCCGTTCCACTCTGCGACCCCGAGTCAAATAATCATGACCGTCTCTTCCATTACCGCGTAATGGTGAATCCAACAACCAACTTTTTTAATCTAAAACCAACAACTATCCACCACGATGGCCATGATTACCTTTTTGATGGATTTTCCATCTTCCTTCACTCGCCCTTGGAACAGGTAATTTATCTACGCTCTTACGTTTAATCGTGTTTTGGGCAGTTTTCCACTCAGAGTGGATCTTTTTGGAACTTCACTTGCAGGTGTTTTTTCCCTTTGCTCTTTTTGCTTTCAGCTACCTCCGTGCCAACTTCTCAGGTTCAACTTACTCTATGACTTCGTTGCTGTCGAGGAGGAATTTCCACACGTAAGTACAAACCTCTCACTTAGCTGTCGTAAAGGCGCTTTAGTTTCAAGAACCTATTGTGGTGACATTTCTTAAGTGACGGTGGTGGACTGTAATGCTGTAGTTCTCCTTGCCAGCTATTTTCAGCAGCTGGGGGCTGCTGTGTGCCATTTTATTCCTTGGACTCGAAGCTTTAGTAAAGTCGCACTATCATAAACTAAATTTGCTTATCTGAAATGTTTCCTTGCAGAACTTCACGGTTCGCTCCCTCGACATGTTGACTGATTACATTTTCCGCGATCTTCTTGAACTCCTGGACCTCAACTGGAGGCCGGCTGGTGTAACTTCGGGTTGTCCTGTCGTTCACCTCCTCCCCAGGTTTGTACGGATAGTGCAGACGACTTCATCCGGGACGACTGCGGAACTCCTCTCTGTGAACGTTATTCTTGAGCACTGGATGCGACAAACTGAACTGCCCGTGATCGATGCTCTCGAGCTGGCTGCAATCCAGAAGATGTCTGATGCAGAGTGGTCTGACTATATCCATGATTTGAGAGGAACTCTCGCGTGGTATCCTGGAAAGGTACGTAATCCACTCTTGAGTTAAAACGGTATAAAGCAGTAAATGCATGTTAGCGGTAAAACATATTGAGTGACACATCATAAGATGTTCCTTATTTCAGTAGATGTACAAGATACAAAGTACAGTAAAAATGCACCTGTTCGAAAACCATGGAAAACCCTATGGGGGCTTCTTAATATTTTTAAAATGCCACTCGTATTACGTGAATCCCTGTAGTCAATAGATTCTTAAAACACCTTCACTGGGTCCTTAAGTGCAGCATGCGTCAAGCATCACGTCAGGCTATATTTGTCTTGGGGCTTTGCATGGCCACTTAGTGTCACTGTATATCATGTGTGACCCTTCGCTTAGCGAATACGTTGGGAGTAAAAGGAAATTTACGGATTCATGCTCCTTTTTTATTCACCACAGAAGCCACCTGCCCTTCGACTCGACCAACTGGATCGGCGGTCCGTGTCCTTACAGCCTTCGTCAGATGTCCTCGTCTTTCCTTTTATAGTCCACATGACGTATACTCCCTATGAAACTCAGTCTTTCCCGTGAACCAAAGTACAAGTCCGTACTGAAGAATTTCATGAAACTGCAGTACCTCCTAATGAATAAGCCACGCATTACGGCGGCTGATCGTGCGAACCTTACACAACTGGCCAACGAACTGGACATGATGGAGCACTCTGGGTGAGCGTTGGACTATTCACTCGCCCTCGGCCATCAAACTCTTTTCCATTAGGTCTATTTACCTAGCTTCACTCAGTCCGTCAAACTGAGCACGACCATTTATTACCTGCTTCTAGCTCCTGATACGAGTCTTCCCTCTTCGTCCCATTGATCGCCTTTAAAGCTTGCTTTACCATTCGTAAATTGGAACACTTACGTTTGCATGTTCTACAGCCATTGTCCATTGCTGCGTCGTTTTGAGAAAAAAAAGCAGGAAGTCGAAAATTGTCCGTGATATCCGCTTTAACTTACTAAGTGCTCGCATCATAAGTATTGACAAAGTTCTGAACTATTGAAAACAAGTACACAAAAGATAGGATTGAACTATTACGCACGAATCCTGGTAGACTGGAATTGCTAGCCTACATAGGGCTCTATTTCATGCAGTCTTACTGTTTGCCGCTCGTACGGTTTTCCGTATTTAACTCTATTTGCATATTTAAAACCGTGTATCTGCAGCAAGAGACTTGCAATGCGAACCTAATGGGATTATAGCTCAGATGGTTCATTTCATTTTTCGGGTTTTCCATCCTTGTAGGAGGTTAAAAAGAAAACTTACCTCCTAACGGAACGCAGGTTATCGTGTTGGCCGCTATTGCACTCAGTCCTTTCCAAAACATTACTTTTTATCAGTGGAACCTTTCTTTCCCCAGTGTGCACCGTCGGGAAATAACGGTGGAACTGAGTTGTGAGGGCTTCTACAGAACCGGCATACGTCCCGACGTAACTCAGTTTGCTCTGAACATGGCCTCGTTCATCGCCCACGTACGTTGTCACAAGTCTCTCGAGACACTTGAACAACGACTCGGCTACAAGTTCAAAGACAAGTCACTTTTGCACGTAAGCCTTGATTCAGAAGTTTTCGTTAGGTGCTTTCAAGTTTACCGGACCGATTCCTCTCGCTGCCTCTTTAACAAATTTATTTTTCATCCATGTCCATTAACAAATAGCAAGCGCTGACACATCCCTCTTATCGACGAACAAACTTTGGGACCAACCAGGATCATTTCCAGAACACATTGGTTAGCTGCGGCCCCCGCACTATTGAGTATGGAGACAAGCTACAGCTTTACAAGGCCTGGCGCAAAAAGGGTCTTTCGAAAATGATCCAGGTTATGTCCTTCTTGCCCAAACAGCACGAAGAGCGTTCAAAGATCTATGGAAATGAGCGCCTCGAGTTTCTGGGTGACGCTGTCATCGAAATTATTGCCAGGTACGTTTTTTACCTAGTCACTCCCTATTCTTTTTCTCAAGTTGGCGTAATTCATTCCGATTCACCCATCCTACAGGACAATGTATGTTTTCTAAAACAACCCATCCCGATAACAGACTTCGATTGCGTTAAAGCTATCAAAATTAGCCTTGGTCTCCAGATAGGGTTCGGGCAACGGATGCCCCTATTGTGGTTTATGCACTAATCGCGATCAAAAATCTGTGAGATGGTTTTTAGCTCGATGGCGTTTTATTGTCTCTCCTTTGTGGCTTGCAATGCCAGTATCTGGCAGCTTAGAAGTCTGCTCTTAGCCGTAATCACCCGATACGACAGTTTGATGCGATTAATTAAGTCCTTCTATACACCCAACTGCTACTGTGTTCTCGGATTGCTTTGCGTACTGGGCCATCTCCAAGTTGTCGTGAATCTTACACAGGGGAGAACGGCATAACTGCCACACTGAGGGGGGGGGGGGGGAAGGGGGGGGCACGACGTGACTGGCCGAAGTACCGCATCGGTAACATTTCGAGCCACGACTCCTGTTACGTCATGATAATCTCAGGCGCGTCAGGTTTATTAAAGTGAGGAATACGCTGACTTACTACAAGGATGGATTCGTCCGGTGTTGGCTTTACTCCTTTGTACCAGTGACCTCTAGTCAAACCGATTAGGAATGAGGTAAACGAGTGATTACCAAATCTAACAAACCCGTCTACGGGTACCGCACACGACCTTGTCCCCACTTCACGTGCCAGTTGATTCCAAATGACATTTCTTACTGAAGCGAAGTATGCATGTCCTTTTTCTGACGAGTTATACACCATATCAGCACTGAAAAACTAAATCACATACTTACTGTAGGAGGGGCATAGTTTCTACTAATGCAATTGCTGTTGATGAAAAGAGAGTGGGATTCGAGCCGACTCCTTTATTGCCGACTGCAATTCCGGGGTCTTCTGACGCGCCCAGGCGCGGGTTCCTGTCCCGCCAGCCACACGAACCCTTGCCTGCCTCCGGTCTTAACTGTCTGGACACCCAGCTCAGGTGGAAGAAGAGAGGAGAGAGTGCGGTAGGTGCCTTACAAGTCTACTAACTATAAGCTACAAAATCACACTCAATTCACCGTCCATGCACCAATCTTTCTGTGGGGCACACGCTGGGCTGCTTCAATAACTACTGCTGCACTGTTGTCTTAGGTGTACTGGACCGAACCGGTCGTTCAACTGGCTCACTTATCAGTCTGCACAGAGTTCGTGCGAGCCCGGAACTACTGGGGTACATGCGTCTGGCACACTGACGTTGGACTTCACGCTGATTCAGCCACTGCGCCCAATTCAATTACCAGCTACTTGCCAGATGCGGACAGTCGACTGATGCACGGTAAAAGGGGATAAGGAAATGCGGCCGACACTGGGAATCTATAATCATGGCATACCTTCGCGCCAAAAGTTGTGTCTGGAAAGGCTACAGACTGACGAAACGGAGAGTTAGGTTGCACTGTCTCCCTCGTAACGCGGCCTTTATGGAACTCTGTCAATGCGAGACTCGAGCCGCTCTTATTGAAGTATTATATATTTAGTGGGAACCAGCCCGTGTGTCCCACGCGTAGACAGCCTGTTTACTATTGTTAGCTACTGCACACGTACACACACACCGGTCGTCTTGGCATTGTCTTGCTATTGGAGATTTGTGGGTGAGAAATGCGGGAGTACGGTAGGCACTGCACACTTCTGCTTCACTAAAAACTAACGCACGCGCAGGTCGCCGAGGTTACGCCCGCACCGTGGAGTATGCTGTCGACTTTACTTGCAGTGTTCGAACTGTAGAAACGGTGAGGTTTTGCTCTACTTTAGGATTGTATTAATATGCTTTTGGTCTGACAGATCCATGCAGCGTTTGAAGGCCATGGGAGAGCGTGGGATTGAGACAAAAATGGCCGGGGGAATTTTCGGACTGCTGGAAGCGGTTTGGCGGTCCGGTTGTAATGGTTTTACCGATGTAGGACCAAGACTGCTTGATTCGAAGGTGTGGTCGCGTGGCGTCCAGGTGGGTAAGAGGAGGCAGAATGTGGTCGATCACTACAATGCCGTAGAATGCAACTGAAAATTTTATATGGTAATCCTTATGTCACTTCTTCCTTCTTAACTTTCGCTGACAGCTTATCTGTGACAGTGTACCTTCAACGTAATCTTATCGAACCGGGAGTGAACGTACGCCGTGTAATTTCCCGTCTTTAAATATACTGTCCCTCAATCAGATCATTTTTACTTGTAGCCCACGTTTCTTTTCGAGCTGAGAGTCGATCAAACTACCTCGCATTTCCTGATCTCCGTGAACTTTGTAATGTTTTTGTAGCGTCCATCTCTTCTTCATGTTTCCGGACCTCCCTGAGGGTAGTCTGGACGCTTATCGCCAGGCGCTCGTGCAAAACCAACACCTTGCGGAACTCGCCCTAGTGAGTTTATTTTAACCCTCTTAACTAGTCCTTCCATATATTTCTGTCGTCGATGCTTTTAATTATTATTTTTTTGTTCCATTAACTGTTTTTTTTTTCAATTTCAAAGTTTGGAATTTTTTGTCTACGTTCTCCCTGCATTCTTGCGACTGTAGCGCCTTGGCCTCCACAAATTTCTCCTTTACACTCATAGTGTTGACTTCTGCTATGACTCCACCTATGTTTATGCTCGATCGGACGCGTTCGAAGCTGTTATGGGTGAGTCTGCTTGTATCGAAATATCTACGCACATGCGTTTCCATTTGACCGAGGCTTTGATTTATTTTCCGGTTCTCGGTTTTGATAACAAAGTTATCACTTCTACTTTGGAATGTGACAACTTGTGGTTGAGATGATTCCATCTACTCTCTTCCTAGCTGCTATTGCGCTGGATGCTGGGCTGGATACAGTGGATCGTATCTTCGGGGCTGTACTTTTTGGCAACTGTCCTCGTATCCACCAAGTCTGGGTACGCCTCCCGCCTCATCCCCTACAGGCTCAGTTTCCCGATGGTGATCGTCAGTGGGCGACTAGCGTTCCAATGCTCAAGGTGAGTCATCTCGCCATCCTACCGCAGTTGTTATTTTTGTCTCCGCATTCAACTGGTGCCGCAATTATTCCACAAATTTTCTCTTTGTCATACTTTCAGTTGACTTTATTCTTTCCGAAGTGGTTTGGGCAGATCTCTGGCACCCTACAGACGGTTCCTTTTTACGCATTGCCGCTGTTCGTTGCCAGTTGACTGTCCTTTCCTTTCGCTGCACCGAAGTGCATTTGAGACTGTTTTGCCTCTATGATCTCAACAGTATTGGAAGTTCTGCCTTTGTGATGGCAGTCAGAAATCTGAGGCTGAACTGCATCTGTTGAAATCCTTAGGCATGATCAACAAAGCATCTTTTACAATCTTAAAAGACGTTTTTGACGTCTGTATCCTTTCTTTGTATTATATTGATCAATCAATCCTATTCACGAGTGGATGTATGTGTGGCTGGGAAGATACGCGCACCTCTTTCGTCTTGCAAGTGCTCATCTGTATTAAGAGCAAACACTTTAATGCGGTGCCCAAACGGAAGTTTTCAAGTGGGCGTCTTTTATTCGTCGAAGTATAGTCACTTTTTTAAACCCGATCCATTTGCCTCGACACTTTGCTCACTATCAGTAACCATAACCCGGAGATTTCAGTGGACTACACCCTTATCATTTGTGTGCGTCTGTCGCCATATTGTACAAAATTTTGATAGAGTTCCTCATACCTCCATAGCTTGCAATCGAATGGAAGGATCACTTTTTTTCTTAGGTTCCTAATTTCCCATTGCTGATCTTCAAATTATCGACTTGACTCTGAAAATGGGGATCATAGCCGCAGTCAGCGCATCTTCAAACAAGTGCTCGACACTCCGTAGTGGCACTGTAACTGCTGCTCACATAGCCACCATCCTAATAATAAGATAATTTTTGTGTTTTAAGCTGAAATGCTACTACATTAGTAAACTCGGCAGGCCATGCTCGGCGATCAGGGAATGATTTTCGGAGACCGGTAAACCGAACGTTAGTTTTTCGTTCTATATTTGCGTTTTCAGAACTGAACTGCAGTATTTGCCCTACGTGTTTGTTCTTCATGTAGCATCAAACTGGATCTGCAAGGGCCTTTCTTCTTTTCCTAAAGTGTGCTTATCTCAAGTATTTTTGCGGCCGGGGTTTGGGTTTCTCACTTGGCACGCCACCAGTCACTGGGAAAATGATTACGGAAAATTAAATGAATAATTTAATAAATGAATAATCAAATAAATGTTTGGGGCAGATAATCAGTGATAGATCTGGTGCGAAAGCACGACTGACTGCGGTTGGCCATCATGCCTAATACATTGGAAAAGCGTTGGAGACCTGACAACTCTGTCTTGAGAGACTGAGGCCCATTTTTGATTTCCGTAGTCTGGTCAACCGACTGCTTAGTTTCTTAAACCTGGCTTCAATTTGATGATCAATGGTTCGTTTTGATTGGTCGTCACTAGGCATGCCCAGATATTGGCCTAGCCAATTGAAAAAAACGAAAACTCTACCCGGTTGATCAGTATAAGAAAGATAGTTATCGTCGGTGACCTAAGTAATGAAATATGCGTTAATTAACTAAAATTTGATTGATTTGTAACGCCCGAATACATCGCCGAAAATGTTAATGAATCGCCTTCAGTTAAATGAAATCAGTCGAATTAGTGAAAGTAATATTACGTTGGTTAGAAATTGCCGTTTGCTAAGAAAATTGGAAATTTCGAAAGTGGCAAATGGTGTCAAATACTAAATACTAAATGTTTAGAAGTACGTAAAACTTGGTCACGCAAATATTCAAAACAACATAATTACCAAGAAGTTTTTAAGAACCTTTTTATTTACTCTTCATTCAAATATTCTCCAATGTGTCAGTTGATCAACTGCCCAATGCTTTATTATGTCTCAAGATGGCGTATATTTCCGTTTTTGCATTGTTCGAGATGTGGTTAACTAAGGCAAAGGGGATTTCGAATGATTTCGCGATACGGACATCACAGAATTGACAGTTTTCAAAAGGCTACACCTCGAGACACAGGTTACTGGCCAACGAATTGAAATATAATTCACGGATGCAATCACTAGTGGGAGCTTTCTTACGTAAAAATGCCATGTAGTTTTTGGCGACGATGGAGACTGTTAAGTTTCAGCTGTCTGAAGTGCCTATTAATACTCTACTGTTTTAAGTTTTCTAAATCGACTCTCCAAAAGATGGATTCTGTGATTTGTCTATCAGAATCCTTGAAATAAGACAGTTTAACGCATTTTTCTGGGTAGTGAGTTTTCAGTCCTTTTAAAATGCAAATGCAGTTTGGGTCTCATTATTAGACTCCCACAAGCCTGGTATTTAATCGCCGAAGAAAGTTGCCGTCACCAAAAAAGGCCTTTAATTTTGGCACTCTTGATGCACCCTTATGCACCCACCTATCCGATAGTTCTACTTTTTCTGCTTCAGACAAAAGCTTTTCTTCTTTGTGCTGGAGTCATATACGCTATCTTCACCCGCTTTTAGCCTTCTTTATATGATTATAAGTGCCCTATAGTAGCCAAAAAATATATTTCTCACACGGTTAAAACGCCCAGTTCCTTTTAGAAATTGCACGTTCGCAGTAAGTAGACAGCACAAAAGGTACGGTAAATGTGCTATCTCATGAAATTTTCGCCGAACTTCTAGCCTTTTACGCTAGAAAAGATTACTGAAGTAGGGTTTAAATATTAAACATCGTGCAATATACTTCCATTATATTTTGGTCAGAATAGGCTGCTAACTTTCCAATGAGCTTCCTTTTTGCTTTACCTGCAACTCTATGCTCTGTAAAGATTGCTACTTAAGAAGTATGGTTTTTCCCGTTGATTTTCGGTGGATTACAAATTCAAGTATATTTATAGAAACCGCACTTTATAACGCTTGCTTGTACTCATTTGGTAGAAAATCAAGTTTTCTTCAAATTTTAAATTTTTAGGGGGTACACTTCGGTTTTAAAAAGTTTCTAATTATGAGAGTTTTTAAAGCCGTTAAATGTTCATTCACAAAGTATCGTATCTCTCCATTCATCACTACTTCTTGTAACGTCTACACCGTGGACCACATCCATCGCAAAAGTTTAGGAGCACTATATGACGTCTTCGTAACAGCATAGATAAATGTGTTAGTTTCCTTAGACGAAAATGTTCAGCTTGTAGTCCGGAAACCCTAAATGCAAACGTATCAGCAAATGGGTTCGAAGTTATTCGGGAATCGAACAGTGGTTTTAAAAAAAACTGAAAAATACCTTTCTTTCGACATAAACTTTGAAAAAGACTTAATTTGTTTCCAAATAAGTACAAAAATTTTTTTAGGTTACTATCAAATATATTCGAATTTATAAGGGTATCGACAATCAGTGCGAAAAATACATAGCCACTTTTTTGCGGAGCGGAGTTTTGTAGGTGGCTAAAAAGAAGTTCATTCGAAAGCCGGTATAGTGATCTGACTGAAATATTACGATTTTGCTACACACTTATCAATATTATAGCCCTATCTTGGTAATCATGTATAATTAACAGCACAGTTTCGAATTTCGTTTTCATGCGATAGCACATATACTATATTGTGCTATATGTTCGAAAGTTAAAATGGCCGTTTAATGGTGGACATAAAGGTGCGCAGTTGCAGTTGCTGCATAAATGTCGTCGTCTGCTTTTAAGACGAATTTTTCGTTTTTAACAATAAAAATAATAACAACAACAACAACATCAATAACAAGAACATCCTTTCTGACCTGCTTTACGCGGTCTGGGCAATCAAGAGGGTTACAAGACTCAAACGAGGTGTTTATAGCGTCATGCCCAGCAGTCCTAATATGACTGTAGTCTAACAACGGTTTCACAGCCACTAGGATCTTGGTTATGCCTTTCTGTCCGTAGGAAATGGTTTTTTGGGCAAAATGAGCAATATGCCGACTTGCGCATTCGCTCATTTTGTTAGAAACGGTTTATTGCGTACTGACTGCGAGGACATTTACGTAGCTGCAGGCAATAGCTGGTGTTTGTGAGATACTGTGCTAAGTGGTTTAGCGCCGTATCGTATACTGGACTTTCAGGTGTGTCGGCTTGCCTCTAGCACCATCTTAGCCACAGTCCGGTTCTGCCGCTGCTTGCTCTTAACATATGTATTCTAAGCGTCTACCTGTTGTGCTCTTACAGTTAGCAGGTGGACAACATAGCAGAAAAATACTTTATGGAGCTTTACAGCCGACAATAAAGGTTGGAAGTGTCTCCTGTAGGTCCAGACTCTTACATAAATAATCGAACTCCTGTCATTGAGTTTGTGGAATTTAAGCACGGACAGATCACTTGGTGTCTGATACGCTTTTCTGGTACGGTTTCTTGCACAAATTAATGGGCGCAACGAACCACGAAACCAATCAGACAAGCTCGTTGCTGGGGAATGTACTTCAGGTGTTTTATTTCTGATAGATTCAACAGCAGAATTCATGGTCTCTGCTCACGCGGCTGTATTTGCACGAGTACTTGAGAAGTACCAGTGGTCGCTGCATCTGTTTGTGTCTTTTATTGTCTCATGATTACTCTCAGCTACCTGTACTATTTCCAATGTTCATTTTTACACTTATCTCTACGCGGAACAGAACGTTACGCTTTGCATCCACCTGCTACCATCATTCTGCAATGTCGGCGGTTATAAGCGAATTCTTGAGAGGGACAAAGCCAATAAATCTGAGGGCGATTTGTCGCCTACGGGGCAAATGAATCTGTTAATATTTAAGATGGTTTTTTTGACGATCACCACGAAGGCAATATTTTCACTATTGTGAACAATTTCCGCGGTCGCTTATACAGGACCTCACGCTTATCTCTCACGAAAATTGTTTTTCGACTGCTTCAAATTAAGCTAACCAAGTGATGAATCAAGGACCGCATTGCGGTGTAAAAAATGAATTGGTTTTCAAAACACTGTAAAGCACCGGTAAGTAACAGGTATGCTTCCTTGTTAGCTTGTTTCCGCCCAGGTCTACATGGTGATTTCTGTGACAGCCTCCAGTCGACTGCATCGGTGAATGCAGCGAACTATGACCTCACTTTTGAAAACCCTGTTTTTCGTGGTTAATGCCATGGACACTCGTGTCCTTTCTGAAAATAGCGCAAGCTATTACCAGCTCAGCATCCGATCGTGACCATTTTCGTACGATTCATCCCAAATACAGTGAATGAAGTCCTGCTCATCGTCGAATCCTTTTTTCCGCTTGCGGTCCTCAGACGTGTTAGGTGCTCCTGCCCTGGAGGTCAATTCGCGAATAAAGTACGCATCCATCTCACAGGTTGATGTAGCGACTGTCTCCACGTCTGCATCTGTGGTTTCGGATTCTGGACTAGGGTTATCATTCACAGGGAGTAGGGGGTTCTAATTGAGCCTGCTTCCATAGGAAAATTGTATAACGCTTGTTACTTTTCCACTCTCAAACTTTCACGCTACGACTATCTGTTTAATTGTGTACTCTCCTTCTTAGCGAGCATGCTAGTAATCGAATTTGTACATCACTGACCTCGTTTAAAATTTTTAGTGCATGATGTTTGGATTGCCTATGAGGGACAGAGCGTCCCCGGTCACAGCCTTCGGTACATGTAACAGTCGACCATAAGCATCCGATAGTTTTGTCTGCAATCCGCGCCAGTCAATCCTTAGCTTTAGTCTAGGTTCGTTAGTGGTGAAGTTGCGTAACCACAATTCGGTCATCGCAAAGACTTCAGCCGTCCAGAGTTTCGTAAAGACAAAGTTAGATCCAGGGTCTCAACCGACTCAATTGACTTCCAACGTTTATTTTTGCCTTTTATCCTGAATGGTTAAATATACTGTCCTCGGGATTCAGTGTCGCAACCCTCAGTCGCCTAAAGGATCCCTTCTTTTCATCGGTCCATTTTTGCTGTATTCGATGCAGGTTCTCGCTTCCGGAGGCATTATCAATGCATGTCGGATGTCGACTCCACCACTTCTTTGCCCTATCTTAGCCTATCAGCTGCAGTCCTCGGCACCCAAACCTTCTTTAGTTTTCCCATGGTGGCCTCAAGAGGTAGGATACAATAATAACTTGGGGTCTTCAAGGCTCAAAAGCTTCACCAGCATTGCATTCTTAGAATCTGGCAGTTGAGCCTTTTGGATAGCCTATCTTTAAAGCGTAAGAACGCGTTTGTCTTTCCAGCTAGTTTCATGGGGAGATCATGTTATGTTGCTATTCTGAACGATTCTTCTCCTAATTTCAGATTTTGCTGATATGCAAGTTGTTCGACCTACCTTAAATAGTAGCTTTTTAAGCATCCGTTTATTTGGAAGTGTAGGTTTTTCGGTTCGTAGAATCAATTAATTTGTTTTTATGAGGATACTTACCACACAGCTTCAACTCCACACATTTTTAAATTGCAACCTTATTTTCTCCCGAAACGTGAAAAGTCGTTTTTGATATTTTACTTTTAAGCCTCCATTTACTTTGCTGTTGTTTTTCTATGTTTGTGAGATCAGTTTTTGTTTTGCCACTCTCAGAAACTGACTCGCTTGGAGGATCAACTAGGGATCAAGTTCAGGCATATTCGCGTGTTGGCTCGAGCTCTGACTGTTCGAAAGACCGGATTCAACCTTTTCACACTGTAAAACCTCTTCTTTCTTCTGGCGCCTGCCATTTCTTTGATAAATTGCATCCATTATTTCCTTCGTAGTTCTTGCTCTGTGCTTCAATATTTTACTGGCAGACAGGGATACTCTTGAGTAACCACCTCCCCTCTTTTTGACTGTCAATTGGCCGCCTGATAATGAGCCACCCAACCTGAAGAGCGGACTAATTAGATTTAGCTGATTTTAACTAATCCTTACACTTACCCATCCTTACTTCCCCAAGCAGCTTCTTCTCAGATATTATTTTCGGGGCTCAACCCGCTGACACAACGCTTATCCGGCGGGCGTATTTACTTTCCAACCTATGGTTGGAAGTTTGCTATTTTTCCCATCCACGCCTCTTGGTTAACACACTGCCGATAAAAGCGGAAATGCGAGTCCCAAAAAGTAACCGAGAAGAAGTAGACGCGATTCCTGAAACAAGAACTTTATTCGCCTCACCTTTCGGATTCATGTTCGAATTCATCATCAGAGACCAGCAGATACGGGTAATTTATACACAGGGTATTAAAGTATTTATAGGATGCAGTTGCTATGCTACATTATACCTATGAAAATTAACGGCTTCCCCTTCATCGAGGAGGGTTGTCCTCTGGTGCGCTAATTGCTCGATGGCCGGCAGTCGTTAATCTCGAAAATTTCATCACCTGTGTTTAGTGATTGCGTGGTCACCTGGCTCACCGGCACTGGCACAATGTTCCCCGGCGAACTCCCCTAGTGGCTAATGCCTTTAGCCAAACTACGTCTCATTACCGAATATATAGGGTGAGCAGGTCATTTTACTTGTTGGTAGGCTGGAGACCCGTGAAGCAGGACTCAAGTGGTTCGCCGCTCACACGGTTGTCATGCTTCGGGAGAATTTTGACCTCGTCGTGCTGGAATGTGTGGCCACCAGAGGGTAACCATGCTTGACGAAGGGGTAGCCGTTAACTGTCCGAGGTATGTGGCAGTATAACAGCTTGTGCATGAAGTATCAGTATCTGATAATATCTCTGGTGCCGGTTTCGAGCATGAATACAAAATGTCAGACGAATAAGGTTCCTCTCCTAACGAGCGTGTCTACTTCTCAATTAGCACACTGTCGACATTAAGTACCTCGTGTCTCACTTTCGTAGACATCATGACCATTATATGATGTGAAATTATAACAGCTGCTGAAAATCATGGAATATTGTCCGAAATATTTAAGCGTGTCTTCAGCAAAGAAATATTAGTTTAGTGTGTGTGGTAACACCAAGTTCTTTCATACATGGTTGCTTGAAATTTCACAAAACATTCGTTTTAATTGTACTTTTTTTCTGAAAATGACAAGCAGAATGTGGGTACAAAACCTTTTTTAAAAAATTCATGATTATTCAAACTAGTTTTATGTTCGTTAGTCTATCACTGTTGCCCAAACATTTAATATAAAACTGTGATTTTCGGTTGTTTCCAAACTATATCCGAATAAATAACCTGTTTCATATAACAATAATGCTGTATTTAAAAAAAAACAAAATGGCGTAATTTCTTACAAATTAAGCCTAAAACACGATATTAAGCAAATTCAGGCCAGTCTTCATCACAATCACAGTCTCCTATATTGTACGCAAAAATTGCCAAAATTCCCACGGTAGTTTTCTGTCGATTCGTCTTGAGGCCGTGTAACTTGCCAGCTAGCTTCTGGCTGACTTATGCCAGCTCTTAAACTGGAAGCAGTTAATCCTCGCCTTGTACAGAGTCCCTGTCCATCTAGCGTTTTTTTTTCTAATCTAGAGGCGATAATCAACGCTTGGAGTTTTTGGGCGACTCCCTCCTCAAGTACGTGTCCACCGACTACCTGTTTCGCCACTTTCCGCGACACCATGAAGGCCACCTGTCTCTGTTGAAGAACTCCCTTGTTAATAAGTACACACAGGCTGCTGTATGCACCGAACTGGGTCTTGATAACTTCATCATCCGCCGTGAAGAAAATTCCATCAGTTCTCAGCCTCCTGACCAACAGGAGCAACCTCCCACGATGGTTGAAATGCAGTCTGCTTCGACCCCAGTCCTACCCGCGGGATCGAATGCTCAAAAACAGAACGTAAAGTACAAGGCTGATCTGCTTGAAGGTCAGAACCTTCTCTCTATAATAATCAAATGCATTTTTATTCATCCGATACCTCTTTGACACAGCCATTTACCAGAGAATGTAGTTTGGCTAGGCGGACTGATACTCAAATTATATAGTAAGCATTATGTCCGCAAAATCGCAGTACTATTCCGTATATTGAACTAACGGCGCATACATTCATTCTAATATATTCTCATTTTCAGTGTTTGGGATTTTATGCCTGTATATTGCGCGCTAGTTTATGCTGTTGTACTGCAATACCGTAATAAAGGTAATTCACATTGTCTTGGTTTAGGGAGTCAACCGCATTGCTTTGCTGTCAAGTCAGTATTCTGCACTTAATTTAAGTAGCACTTCAGCTGTGACTACGGATTAAGTTAACTAGGTGCAGGTATTATAGGATGCCCAGATGGGACATAACTTAGCTGTATTGGCACTGTCTTTAGGATACCTTTCCACACCCTGCGACTACTCGGCATTGCCTTCAGTACTCACCTCTCATATGCGAGTGCAGCTGTCACACACCAGTAGCCGATTTGACTGACAAGCTAAAGTGAGTGTAGGCGGTGTCTTCCACCTCGGTGAATCTGTATGTGTAGTTTGGTTTTTGGAGTACATCGACACTACCTGTTTTGAGGCAATCGTAGACGAGGCCTGCGCTCGCCCAGTCACTATAACCCGCTTTTACTACCAGAAATCTTGGCCTAATCCTTCTGGTGGGCCAAAATGGGGCTAGGCAGCGAAGTCAGTGCAGTGCAAGACATTCGCACTGTACTTTTTCACTCCAGCTATCTTCACCACCCAGTCGCCCCCCCCCCTGCATCAATTCCATCAACTTACTTCTATCACGTCACCTTTTAAAATTCATA
Organism: Schistocephalus solidus; assembly: GCA_017591395.1. Classification (NCBI taxonomy): domain Eukaryota; kingdom Metazoa; phylum Platyhelminthes; class Cestoda; order Diphyllobothriidea; family Diphyllobothriidae; genus Schistocephalus; species Schistocephalus solidus. The sequence continues at coordinate 116,538 of WEDG01000486.1, forward strand.
CGGAGAAGGTGGCATAGCGTTACCGCAGACGACTTAGGCCCGTTGGGGTCATTTTCCTACTGCATCAACCGCGAACTAATGTTATTTACTGCATCCCGTGTGCTAATTGCCCCTGCCTTTGTGTTGGTCATACAGGTCGACGACATGTGACCTGCGTAAGCGAACGTAAGTTAGCCATCCTTTCACGTTACCTCTTATCTCTCGTGTTTGCGCACGCGACCGCTTCGATCGGGATGGTATTGAAGTGATTGCCATAGTTAACGCAAAACAAGCGCACGAATTCTTCGAGGCTCGATACAAGCGGTGAGCCTCCCGGGTAGGATACGGGAACAGGAACCGCCCGTAATGCAGGTGGCTTTGCGCCAAATTCCAGGGATAATACGGTTTAGGGTTAACACAAGGGTCTACGGTTAAGGTTTGGGCTAGGGTTAAGACACCGGAATATTCAATTTTCTTGAAATTTAGCACAAGGCCACCTGTACGCTCGTCGCAAAGCTCCGGGTGCACAGCTCACTTAATTGCTCTCCGCCGCTAACAGCAGCTGCTAATGTGTACTTAGCCATGGGGCATCTTGAGGAATTGCCATCCCCCCAACACGACAAATCACAACTGAAGCCTTCGTCACCCCCTCACCTCCGCCACGATACCCACCGTCTTTCTATGGGTGCCTGTCTTTTGATGCAACCTCCGTGCTCTCAAATGCTCAAATGCCGTAGTTGTACCATCACAATTATCCATTTCGTCGGACGGTGGGTTGGTGGTAGTATTTTTTACCAAAAGCTGTCCTTTTTCAGTTTTTCCAATATCTGTAGCGCCTTTTTTGCTACCAGCAGTCCATAAATACCGCGATATAATGTATTAATCAGAGAATGATTGCCTATTGGGCTTCTAACAACTATTTACGGACACTGTTTAATTTGCCTTTTAATTTTTGCATTCATTAATTTTCTGTCTATTGTCTTTACAAAAACATTCATATCCATATCTTTGACGGTCGCATAGCCGTAAAAAAACTCTTACTTGTGGGGTCTTCTAATGGTGCGGACAATAGGGTTGAAACCTATACAGTTATTCAGGAAATCATGCTTATACCACAGACTTGTTTCAATGCATTAAACAGCACTGGATTCAGCTTGACACCGTAAAAGTAACCAATAGGAAACCATGCGCATGTTACGCGTCAATTTTCGGGAAAGGGCTAGGTAACTGTTCGGGAAATGGTATGGCCGATGGGCTTTCGGTAAGGCTGTAAAAACTCTTTTTCTACCACCCCCACGTTAGGAGTGGCCTTGCGCCAAATTGCTGTAGAAGTTTCTATTTACTCATATCATACTCATCGTTTTTTCTACGCCATACTCTCTGTTTTGGAGTTCGGCGAGTGCTCTTGCAGGCTCGAGTCATACTAAAGGCTGAACAGCTGCGCCATTAATGATTTAACATCATCATGTTAACTATGCCTTCTGGAGAGAATGGGCATTTGCGAATCTAAAATGTATCTTTTGGCTGTCTTCCACATTCTTTATTGCACGCGTCCAACTCCATCTCCCGTACGACTGCACCTAGCCTTTATCGGCGCCCTTTACGTGGACAAGGATATGACCTGGGTAGAACGCTTCTGCCAGGTCTGTTTTTGGCCCCGTCTTGTCGAATTCATTCTCAAACAGGAGTGGAACGACGCGAAGTCCAAGTTACAACAGTGTTGTCTAACCTTTCGCTCGCTCAACGAGGATCCAGAAATTGCGCACTACAAGGTCAGTTTAATTTCCGGTGCCTCTTTTGAGTGTGTGTGTGTGGTAGATGCGTTGGACCAACACGGGGGCCATATTAGGGCACGGCAGGTGTTATTCGGGTTGCGCTCCCATAACAAATGCCGAACATAGAGGTGTGGTGGCACGCCTAGGGGCGGCTTGGACTTAGGGGACCCAGCCGCGCCAGCCACCTGCGTCCTCTCCCGCCTCCGGTCTTCTTGATTCTGTCTTGACACCGGGCTCAGGTGGGGGAGGAGGAGAGAGTGCGGTAGATGCAGCGCAAGTCTACTATCACTTTAAAATAAATCACGCGCAAGTCACCGTCCCTGCTCCACTTTCCCATGGAGCATACGGTGGACATCGTCGGACTACGACGGTCGAACTGTCGTATGTGGACATCATTGCCCCCTAAACGGGCCACGTAGTAGATGCGTTGGACCAACACGGGGGCCAAAGTAAGGCATGGCAGGCATTATTCGGGTTGCGCTCCCATAACAAATGCTGAACATGGAGGTGTGGTGGCACGCCTAGGGGCGTCTAGGACTTAGGTGACCTGGCCGCGCCAGCCACCTGCGTCCTCTCCCGCCTCCGGTCTTCTCGACTCTGTCTTGACACCGGGCTCAGGTGGGGGAGGAGGAGAGAGTGCGGTAGCTGCAGCGCAAGACTACTATCACTTAAAACTAATTCACGCGCAAGTCACCGTCCCTGCTCCACCCTTCCATGGAGCATACGGTGGACATCGTCGGACTACGACGGTTGAACTATCGTATGTGGACATCAAGACTGGCGTTGCTGTTGTGCTACGCATAAAACGGGTTTAGCTGCTATCTCTTAGCAGGTCAATGTAAAAGGAGAAAAGTGAGTTCTCGGTCCGATCAAGAAACAGGTTCTTTCCTTCACCAAAGCACGCTATTCACCCGACTCCCAACGGTTCTAGAAAACCTTGGATTTTGGCGTGGTGGGTATGGATTCACTGAAAAATCGCGAGGGTCGACTAAGCCGCGCGGATGAGATAAAGCACACACTAACTGACTGCGTACCAGCATTTTGTTGGCAGCACGGCCTGCGGTAGCCGACTTCGCCTTTGTGATGGGTTGTGATCTCATCCTTTTTCCGCTCCCCGTACTACCGGCATTTAGGCATCGAAGACATGTTCAAATAATTCTCTTAATTTATGTGGCCCGAGGGACCGTCATATGTGCGGCACGGGTGTACTGAGCTTGATTTCTTGTCAGATACTGCGACCAATTATGTTACCAGCCCTAGTAACGTTGACTTTGTGCGACGTTTTTGCTGTAGTCAAAATTATGCGCTTTTAAGCTGCCACACCGTCCGAATGATTAGTAACTGCTGGGGCAACTTTCTTTGAGACGGAGAGTCAGGTTGCGATGACTCCCTACTGCGGTCTGTATAACAAAGTTAACAGATAAAATATATCAGTTTCGAGAGTCGTGTTCGTGTCCGGTGAAGAGTCAGCACGTTTATGGCTCATAGAAACCAGTAGTTAAAGTCTGATCGGCCGTTTCACCCAGTTTCAGTCGTCTTGACCTAGTCGTTGCCATTGAAACACGATTGATATTAAGAGAGGAAGTGATATTAATGTGCCGTTAGTTCTCCTCGCTATAATCTAAATTATGCGCAATTCACCACAGTTCCCTCCTTGGCGAGTATCGGAAGGTGGAAAAAATGTTACGATTTTGAAATACGAGCGCGTGGTCATGCCTCCGAGGGACACAGTTCTCCACCACCGACTGCGTCTCCTGTTGCTTGAACAACCGATGGATTGTTTAACAGAGTAACCCTTTCTACTTCACTGAAGCCAGAGAGCAAACATTGCTGTTGCCGACAGCGAAATTTTAGCTCAGATTCTCAAAATGTTTAGGCATCTATTGAGCTGCAACCTTTGGTTCATAACCATCGTGTCGTCTTCCTCAATACCAAACTAAAGATGTACTAGACTTTGAAGTTGACCATCTTCATCTACGGCGCAGAAAGGTGGACAGTCCGTCAGCTTGAAAGCGCCTTTGGCGACCCTGAGGGTACGCTAGGTAACCAGAGCCTAGAATTAGCCGGCATTCTCGTCATCTTTTCGTGATGGAGCTAATTTGATCTCCATGGATGGAGATGGCAGGCAGAATACAGATAATCGCTGAATGAGGAAAAGCAGGGATAAAAGGATGCCCTAAAGACGTTGCTCACATGTTTGAATCAACCAGGCCCTCCAGGAGAGTATTGCACTGGCCCGGCAGCCAACATGGTGTGCTGTTCAAATTAGAACTTAAATATTTAAGGTTAACCAAAGAAAAAAAACAGTAGGAAAAGATAGAAATATCGAGGAATAACCTGCTTCAGCACCGGCTCCTTTACTTGTCCGAAAAGGCATCTGGCATAATTGAACACTGTGAATCGATCACAGCGGCTTCCGCAACAGTTTTGAGACTGATAACTATTTAAAAAAGGCCCTTTCTGTGCCTTCTGCATAATCAAGGCGCCAATTGACCTAGTTGAGCACCGAGGGTTTTACCTCGATATAGATACAGTTATACGGCTGTTGAATCCGGCTGTCAGTCTCCGCGCCCATACATCTCACAGTCTACTGCTACAGTGAGCCGAAATTGGCTGGAATGGAAAATTCAATGTGCACCATCGAGTCATTAGTCCTGTTAACACGCAAAACATCCAAACCATGGCAGCAGTCTGATGATCACGACGGACCGACAACCTAAAGGTTTGATTCAACTACCTAATGATCTACCATGCTGACATCGTAAGTACTAATTCAAAGCCCAGACACTCATGCTTCACCGATCTTGTGCCGCTGCATGACGCAGGTGTCTTTTTATTTCCTATGGAACTACTGAGCGAACATGGACTAAATCCCTTGGAAAAAGCTTTTTAGGTTCACTCCGAACGTTGCTAGGAATATTTGTGCGGACATTCATCAGTTACTGCGGAATAAACGCTTCAGATGCGCAAGCTGCCCACAGGCAGTCAGTATTATACAAGCTAGTAACGAACAATCATACTGGCATTGCAGGTGCTAGCTAAAAACCCACCTGTGATGTCAGTATGCTAGATCATTACGTAGTTGTATATTGCGGACTGCCTGTTGGCAGTTTGTCGATACTGTGCGGTAACTGATGGATTTCTGTTCAAATATCCATATCAACTTTCGGAGTAGACTTAAAAAGCTTTGTTCCGAATAATTTCCTCCAAGTTCGTGCATTAATTTCCGAGAAATTTACAAGGGGCAGCATTGATTCAACTTTTAGCCCTACGCGTCCGTTGACACCCCATATGTATGATACCAAATTCATGATGCCAGTCAGGAAAAATTGAATATCCCAAAAAAGAACCGATAAAAAACACGGGACTCGGAAATGGCCATCTCTGACTTATTAGCCATTCTCAGCCGGTCGTACCCGACCCCAGGCGTGGAACATCCGGGATTCTAACCAGGGATGTTTGCCTGTTGATTCGAGCGCTCTACCATTAAGCCACGGACCTGTTATCCCATCGGTTGCGATTGGAAATATTAACTTTTTTGGAATCGCGTTCACCGATCGGGTTAGGGGACATGCTCGTCTCCTTGTACTCTGATACTCAATCTAGAGCCTATAAGGATGAGGTACTCAAAACCTGGGGTTGTGTATAGCTGACTGAGGAGGGTTACTAAGTCCAAAATCTATTGCAGTACTGCTTTCAGCATACATTCATAGACGCTATACGACTGCCTTTGTGAGCTCTAGATTGAGCCTCAAAACACAGCGTGACGAGCACGTCTCCTTACCAGATCGGTGAATGCAATCCTAACACAAATGGAACAACTGTTTGTTAGGTCGACTGATAAACAACGCTACGAGAGTCCAAAGGAAGCCCATTCCCTGTTTTTTGCGAGTGAATTTTATATTTGCAGTTTCTTTTCCTTCACTTGAAACCTCGTAAGCTGTAAGTATTGCTTTTTGTTTTTTTCCGATTCGTACCATATCAGGTCCTTGATCACAGTGGACCCAGCAACCAGAGAATCTACCGTGTCGGCGTTTTCTTCCGTGGCGTTCGTCTTGCCGTTGGAACAGGTCGTTCGGTTCAGTGCGCACAGATGGAGGCTGCCAAGGTGGCCTTGGAAACCCACCAGGGTAAATATGACAGCCTTTACATCTTATCAACTGTTGCCACGAAGCATTTTAAATTTTGCAGTCAGCACCTTTATTTACCTTTTATTACCTGATGCCAGTGTGAAAAGTTACGAGTGAAAGCAATCAACTGAACGAACGTCGGTTGCCCAGTTCATTTAATAGGTGTTTTGACAGATTTGCATAATTCAGTTGAACCATTTGTGAAAAACTTGATGGCCTCGGTGGGATTTAAACAATTGCTCTAACCATCTAGTCTGCGAAGCCCTGGTCGAGAGTTCAGTTTACTCCAATTTGGATCAAGTAACCTGCCCAGCCTACTATAACCAATGGAACTCACCACTTCTGATTCAATTACCGGACTGGCCAAGGAGGATTTGCAAGTCAATTTGTGCAGAATCTACCGGTGACTGACTACCGGGCCCACTCAATTAAGTATTTTTGAAAAACCTGAAAAATGCACCTGAACCAAAGGTGATTAAACTCACAACCTTCTGCTATCTCCTCATAGCTCCGCTAGTTAGAGCCTTGACTGTAGTGGTTTCCGATTCCAATGACGTTTCCGAGCTTTTCACAATTGGGGCAGCCGCATTATTTCATTTAAACCAAGAAGGCTGTTCATTTGGAATAACATAGATGTGTAACTTCAGTAAATATCGACGCCTACATAGAATGAGCATTATAGCTCAAGTCAGTAGAGTGTTGAACTTGGAATGCTAAGTACCCCACCGGACTCTGGTTCAGGTCTCGAGCCTTATAGAACCCGTCTTTGCGGTACCATCGTATAATGACGGTGGATAAGCCATTCCAGTATTTAAATGTTTTCCGGCACCATTTTTCAAGTATTTTATTGTACATGTACAAGTCAGCTTAAAACCAATTTCAAAATTGGTTGATTTGCAAGCTGAAACACTTCTTATTGTTTTGAACATGCCTAACGGCTGTTGACCATTTTTGCCAAACCTTTAAGTTCAGGTTAGCATCCTAGAGTTTTGGCGAGATCGCCACTAGTTATCTTTTATCTAGGATAGCTATGTACTGATTCTTTGGATTGTTCGTTCGGAGGTACCAGTGGTCCAAAAAGGGCATTGACTAAACCCTACAGGGCCACTGCCCCAGTCTCCGCCGTCATTGTTGGCCTGCCTTAGCATTCTCGTGTTACTTTCTGCAAACGAAATTAGCCTCCAGTCTGGCCAATCACGTTTTCTGATAAGCGCCACTTTTTTCGACGAATACTTGTAAACAAAACAAGTGTGCTTCGCTGGCAATGGCTGCTTGGTGATGTTTGTGGCCCATAACTGTCCGTCTCGTTTCCTCACGAAAGTAGTCTCTACTCTACTCCTCGAATATACTTAACAAGTCCTGCCTAACAAGATCAATTTTATTTGTTTGCCATCTAATTACGATGTCTTTATTATTTCGCGTATCAGAGACGTTTAAGCAACTGGACTTCCAGCGCTCAGTCATTGTGAAGCGGTACAGGCAACCATATATCGATAAAATGTTGAACCAACTTGAAACTTGGGACGAAGAACTAGTGGATCGTTTTGTAGACAATCCAGCGGACGGTCTGGAGGACAATCCGAAGCCTTCCTCATTGTCCTCGGGATCACACACTAGTCCCGTTGACTTTCAGCGCCATAAAGGTCACGACTTCAAGAGACGTCGGTTGGCAAGTCCGCCCAACACTGAAGTGTCTTTCACCACTGATGGACCCCGGATTTGTGCAGATAAGGTTGGAACCGAAAATGAACCCCAGAGTTCCGATTTCGACATGGACTTGGAGGGGGACAGCCAAGATGATGAAGAAAAGGACTCAGCGGACGATGGTTCACCAGCTGTGGTCACTGCCTCCTCAAAGTCAACTCCGGTGTTACTGAGCGGAACTGTTGCCGACTTCTTTATTGGTCATTCTTCACTGCGTGGAAACGATTAATAGATGTTGTCTCACCCTTTCATGCTTCCGTTCTCGGTCCCACCTCTACAAGAACTTCCTGAGAGTCCGAACAACAATCTTTCTCGAAGCATTACCCTCTCTCTGTTCTTCCTCTCTGTCCCCCGATATCTCTCGTGGTGGTATTTTCCTCGGCTCGAGTGCATTTTAAAGGCAGACCGACTGTCGTTTCTAGAATTTTCTTTTCATTCCTTGTCCATTTGCTTTTGGCTCGTTTCAGTGGTTGAAAACATTTTATTCTGGCGTATGTGTCAGATAATCTCAATGGTGGGGAAAATGTCACAAATGTTTACCCCTTGAGCTTGAAACAATTAGTCTCCCACTAATCTCACCACTTCTCGGCAATCGTCCTTGTTCCTCTCAGTTTCTCCTTTCGCTCCCTTCAGTTTCTTCTTGGTGAGTCTGGGCCCAACAAGCCTGTCTGCCAATGTCAGGTAGGTAGCATACAGTCGGTAAAAAAAAAGCGGGAATATAACGTCATTGGTTGAGACTGACAAACGGCGCCTTCTTGTGGACCCTCGACAATCAAATGTTGTCAATCGGTGTCGCATTTACGACCCCTTCTCTCCCTTCCGAGTCTGTATGCTCACATTTATCATGAGGCATATTTTTGAATGATGAAACAAAAAACTATCATGTTTTAATAGACAGCAGAACTGGATGTGGCCGAAAGTACTGGCTCTTTGTTACTTATTGAGCACTTTTTGTTTTATACTGACTCTTTTTAGTATTTCAAAAATGCGCAAACACCGACCGTCACAGTCTGTTTGCTCCACTGATTTTACCGCACAGGAATTACAACAACTTACCTTTGGAACTTGTTCTTAAGTGAACAAGTACTGATCTGGTATAATACACCGTCTTGATTTTGCGAAAACTATGATCTAATGACTCTGTAACAAAGTATTCCCGGTGCCAAGATAGCAGGGTTCCTGAATAGTTAAATTTTCAGTTGACATGATGTGATGAATACTGACTGCGCGGGTGCGTTTTGGGCTACCCCTCAAGCTAGCATAATTTTTTGATAATTTTAACTAGTAAAATAAATGGCTACTTAAATGTTTGCTTTTGACCTATTTGCAGCTATCAGAGAACTTTGGGCCGGAGAACCTGATATTTGAACCCGTCTATAGCGAATAATGCGGAAATTTACAATCTAATGGGTCAAAATGTCGTGTGCTTTCCCCTCTCAGGACACGGTTATTTGAACGCCCGCACGTAATCCAGGTGGTTTTGAGCTAACTTCCAAAGGGGGGGAGGCAGTATAGTGTCCTAGTCCTACCTTTAAACATGGCCCTAATTTCCCTGCAATTTAGCGCAGTCGTCCGAATTACAGACGCTTCCTCTACCCATGCCCTATGAAAGCAATCCATACTATTTAATGGAAGTAAAAGTTGGCCTTTTGATGCTCTAACTAGTAATTACTTTAATGCTATGTGACTTTTTCACTAAAGACTTCGATAGCTACAGCTGTCATTATAGCATTCTGGCATGGGTTGCCAACACAGGAAGCATTCTTAATTGATAATCGTGTCTACCAAAATTTGGCTAACTGCATCCGACAAACCCAACGTATTTCTTACTTTTGCTAAGTAGTACACTCCCAGCTGCAGATGATAAGCAATCTTGACTTACGCCACCGGAAAGCGTGTGCTGAATGGAACTGCAATATGGGTCTCCCAAATTTCGCGTCTCCTCCGGATGGTTCCCCAGTAAGAATGGCGTGATTATCACCATTATTGACTATTCCCAGTTCGTCTGTTTCCAGTATCTACGTTCTGCATCGAAGGAGTCCACCCTATAAATGAAGCCAAAAAACGGCAGATCATAACACTTGAAGTTTTTAGGTGGGTGATCCGCCCGGTGACGCGTTTTCCCTGATCTCCATTGTCTGCCACTGGAAATGGGACTAACTGTGACTGAATAGGGCAGTCATGACCGGTTCCAGATGATTTTAATACTGCTGTTTTCAGTTTGAAGCAGTGTAATGCTCGTTGTACGGTAAATTAGCCTGCTACTGGACACATGTCTCACCGATTTACTGTTGCTCCTGCAGTGGTTCTTAGCGTGCCCAATGTGGCCTCAGTTGTAAACCCCGTTTTCAAATGGTGATCTGTGATTCCTTCCAAAGAAATCGACAAATTCTTTCGGCAAGATAGGATGGAAATCGCTCCCGCAATGTTTTGGCTTACTTCTGACGTTATTGGAGTTCTCTTCGCCTTAAGTAAGAAAACTGAAGTTACCATGTGAATTAAAGTCGCATATCTGAAAAGTTTAGACCTAACGTTTTATACACAATGGTTCCGGGACGAGATGCCTGTGATATATACTTTCGGCTTTGAAGAAGAGCGAATCTGTGGTTTGTTACTAGCCTCCTGGGGTCTTTTTTGTGTAAACTCAACAGAAGAGCTAAAAACGTTACGGTTGCCCCTGTAACTTCAAAGAAACTTTTTTTCTGGACCAGCAATCGCCCCTATTTTGTTTGATATTTCCAATACTAAGGGAAGGGATTCCGAATTTCGTTCCATTGGCGCCACAGCTTTCAGATCTCAAGAGCAGACCTAGCTTTAAAAGGAAGTAGACACTGATTTTCATCAGAATCTATCCATCGCAAGTTGGCAAAATATTAAATCTCATAATGTCATGGTTGCTTCACGATTCCCCTCTTCACATGGTATATGTTAACATTTGTGGAGTTTCTCTCGGAATAAGAATAAAAAAGCAGACCAACTAGTAGTATACGAGTACTTTTCTGTACTATGTCAGAGAACCCATAGAAAAGTGGGCATCCTGCTTCTAGTTCGCGATTTCATCGTTCTTAATCTCATATTTTACACTTAAGTTCTTTGTCCTATTGCCTTGTTGCCTATGCTTCCTTAGTTTTCCTCTTTTCACCTTTCCTCAGTTCACCTTGTTCAGTCCCGTTTGTTCAGATATAGTCGAAAGTGCAGGGCAACCGGAGTTTCTTAAACTTTGCCGTATATGTTTCATGGATTTCGTCGTTTACAGGTTCTAGAGCAGCTAAGTCCGTCAGAATTAAGCCCTGAAGACGCTCGAAGACTTTTTCCATGCAGTTGACATAAGTTATATGAATGGCTTGGAGGCTGATTTCAAAAATCTTGCGGTTTTCAGCCAAATTTGCTTCGAGACCGTCAACTTTGGCCGTCAGGGTTTTGATGGTCTCATTCGCCTCAAGAAGAGTTCGTTCAGAATTTTGGAGCTGCGTTTGTAGCGCAAATAATGTCGCACGAGCTTCCGCCTGGAAAGATTTAAGCGAAGTGAGGATAGCAAAGATAACTTGTTCAAGATCCTCAACAACTTCCTGAGACTGTTCTTGAGAACAATCTTGTTCTGTTGCATTTTCTTGACCGCCAGATCGGATTTTTTGTTTACCTCTTCCGAACGGCATGCTCTAAATGTGAGAAGTCTCGCAACGAGTTGAAGCTTCTCGATTTGTTGAAGAAGCTGCTCCTCGCTAGTGCTAATTTTCGCCATTTTAGTGCTGCAAACTGACAACACGCTGAACAATTTTTGCGGGTTGCCCTTACGCCGCTCTCTGGACAACCGATGTCAACGCCACGTTATTTTAAGTCGCAGCTACCGACTAGCGCGCTCGAAGTGATCAATGGATTTTTCGGTCAAATATCAAGGCCGTGTTGTGATTGGTTTACACAGTCGCATGGACCATTCAGGGGCAGATCTTATTACATCAAATTATCGATGACTCTTCATAAAGAAGCATGCGTTAAGGATAAGCCAGATCTCAATGGCAGTCCCAATTACGGCTGGAATCCTTCAGAAGGAAACTTACTGCTTGCTAAGCATAATTTCATAAAATATAGAACCGGTTGCCTGTGAAGGAAGTCAACGGCTCCCTAGCTGGTTGTAACTGTCGTCGGCTCACAGGACGTCCTGTGTACATTTTTGTGGTGCTACCTTTTCAGGGTTGTCACGGCAAGGTGGAGCTCATAAGAACGCCGTATCAGCGATGCTGGGATGAAAAATTCGGTGATTAAACTCACGGCTCCCGGTGGGGCCCCGTAGCTCAGTTGGCTAGATCGTTGGTTGTACTAAAGCCTTCCCCTTGCTGGCATGGGTTTGAATCCCACCGAGGACGCCGAGTTTTTCACAAGTTGCTCAAAGGAATTATTCAAATCTGCCAAAATCCTCTACTAATGAACACCTCTGGCGTGTTTACCATCAGTCCCGTAAAGTACTGTTACGCATCGCGAAAAGGAATAATTAAAAGGTTGGGAAAAGAATACGAACTTTTTGTAAACTTTTTCAGACAACAGCCGACGTTGACCTTTTTGGAAGACTTTGCTGGGATCCAGATGGACATTTGAACGCGTCGCACAATACTCCAACCCGAGATGGATTTTCACTAAAATCCGAATGCTTTTGAGCCACAGGTCACCCTTAAAGAAACCGCACTGGCTGAGGGCTAAATAATAATCTTAGTCGAGGAAGGCGAGTTGGTGATTACGGAGGATGAACTTAACGAGTGTGTAGTACGCTAACGAGGCGGTAAGAGTAGGGAAAGTGCCCTAACCACCACAACCCGAGATCAAATCCCACCTTCTAGGAGAAATGGAAAGGCAGCAAGTGGAGCCGGTGTATTTCTTTCAGAAGGCAGGCAAATCAATGCGACAGCCTGCCTCCGCTAGCTGGGTGTGTGCGTGAGTCAGTAAGCTCTAGGCGAGCCAGTCAGTGTCAAATATGGGTGGTGAAATACTAACTTGAAGTCGACGTGGGTGGCTTTGACAGGTGAGAATGTGCCAAGGCAGCATAGGTGACATCAGAATGCAAGGCAATGGGTTTTCTGATAGTGCGTACATCGAAACCAGGTCTTACGCAGACGATTAACATTACACGGAGAATGGTTAAAGTAGGGTAAACGTAGCGAATCGCTGCAAGTCTAACTGGATAGTAGACAAAATCGAACGATATAAAAGGCATTTATATGGGACTTAACTGCGTTATTTGACTAGTCACCACTGACGAAATGCATCCTGTTTCTGTCACTGAGGCTTCTCAATATGACAATTCGATCGTCAATTTTGACGAGATCCACTATGTGCCCGAACAACATGATGGCGCAGGAAGGTTTACCTGTGGATGACTTAGTTTATAATAGTCATAGTCATACGCAGCATCTACTGTACTCTCTCATCCTCTTCCAACTGGGCCCGAAGTCAAGAAGGTGGAGGCGGCAGAAGGCGCAGGTGGCTGGCGCGGCTGGAGTCGCCCCTAGTCTATTATAGGCATGTCATTGCGTTCATACTTCCAAACGGTGCCCTTACCAGTCTGATTAAGTTAATCCTCCCATCAGACGCTTATCAGAGGGGCCGCATGGAGATGGAGCAGAGGAACACATTTTCCACTTTCATGAGAGTTACTGATTACGTGATCCCAGTGTGTGATGTTGGGCGTGTTCATGTGTGGTGGAGAGAGGTTCTGCGCTGGTATTTCCGGCGATTTTCTACTGCGGGTGTGCATGGATGCACATGTGGATAGTGTGGACGATTGAGGTGGGTGAGGTGAGTGTATGTTGGCGCTGCTGGCACTGGTTCGCCAGTCTGTGCAATGGATTCGCAAGTGGTCGACGAGACTGATGCGTGGGTTGAATGTGTGATCACACTGAGGATAGTTTGAGAGCGAGTCCTCATCGCTGATTGTGGTAGTGGTGAGGGTGAGGTTATTGGTCGACTGGACGTCAGACTTACTTGCACTGGTTGTGTGAGTGGGAGACATGGAAGTCGGTGTCATCACGGAGGTGGTTTCAAGGATGAGGGGAGTGGCGATGATCGACGGCGGCGGGTCTTCAGAGGTATGATCATCCTAATGGGGCTGGTTGCCGCCGTGGATACTGTGGGTGACGATAGGGACGATTGCGAATGCAACATTTGGGCTTTTCGGGTTGTTGCTACATTAGCTATGGGGCTTATTCGCGTGCTGAATGTTTGCTGGCAGCGCAGGTATGTTGGAAGCGGTTGAGTGTTGGTATTGTGGTTCGGAGGTGCCTGTGACTTGTGAGCCACCTTTTTGCCTTAGGCAGTGTCGATCCAGTTTGCCTCATAGATTGCTGTACTAGTCTTCACTGATCCTTTCCAGGCTGGTTGGTTCTTGCTGAGGTCCACCCAGGTCTCGCGGTTGATTTGCAATGGCTGTAGAAAGTTCATCATGGTGCCCCTATGGTGTCATGTTTGCCATGCATGTCAGAGTGCAACCGTAGCGACATCTCTTTAGAAGGATCCTTTAGGTGTGCAGGTACTCTTAAAATGTTTTCTTCGCGACGTCAGAGGTGGTCCGTTGGTGGGGGGTGTAGGCGCTGATGATGATGACACACTTGGATCCCGGAAGATACAGGAACAGGTTCCTCTAGCTATTGTTGATGACCCAGCGCAGATAATGCAATCGTCACACCTTATCGTCACAGATGGCGAAGCCCACGCCCGCGTCACGTCATCTGCCTTTGCACGACCACTGTAGAACGTGTGCCCGGCACCCACCTCCTCCAGTTCACTCTATGCAGAGCATCCGATCTCGCTGATAGCAGCGATATCCACCTTGCAAGGTGCCATTTCTCGCTCAATTAGCATCATCCACCTTTCCAGCCGACGGTTTCTTGGAGTTTCTAAAGTAAAAAGAACAGTACGGGCTGCCAGATTGAGCTGACTTACCCTAGCAGTCTGTCAGGTGGGGCTGATTCGGAGAGGGTACCCCAGCAACTTAAGTTAGTAGGGAAACCCTAGCCGCCATGATCTTCTAGTCTGGCTCCGTATGAGAAGAGATAAAGTGGACGCCAGTTGAGAGGATTGTGTGTTCTGTACGAAACTATCGGAAAAGGGGTTGGAAGAAGTTGGCAGCCGGATGAGAGCACACGCCGTGAGGGCCACGTTCGAAGTGTGAGACAGTGGCAAGGCCATTTGCGAGTCAGCCTTGCAGACAATTGGCCAGTTTGGAGAGCCGGGATTGGTGAGGACCAGATAGCCACTGTTGCGCACGTGCATGTAGTCGCGAGAGGTTCAGCGTTGCAACATGTGTCGGGAGTTTGGTCCTTACAAGGGGTTGCTGTTTGTTAGGTTATTCCAACCTTGAGTGGGGTATCTGAAAGCCATGGTTAGCGTGCAGATGACGTGACCGAAGCATTTGTTTAGGGCACATTTTCTAGCCCCATCTTCATGAGCTGGTAAGCTGTGCTGTCCCCGAATAAGGCTGCTTAGATATCCCAGACAACTGCTGAACCAGCTATGGGCCATGAATCTATTTTGTGGAAGAGAGACCAAGTTAGCCTGGGCTGCCGAAGGGACTGCATGTCGCCTTACCACGTAGGAATTTTTGAATGTGAGGAGAGAAAGGGATGACAAAGGGATGATGAGAAGGGAAAGGAAGCAGAAATGTCAGAGGTGGAGGCTCACAGAACACCGGATACGCTTATCTGGTTTAGCCCGCTGGTCAAGGCAAGTACCGGTTTGTTTCCGCGAGGCACACCTTAACTTCGGGGCGCCACAGCTGAGAGTTGGGTGTCAGTTAAGAGATATTAGGCGTAATACCAACCTGCACGAGGCCAATGATGTGAACTTATTTAACCTAATTCCTTACAAGTTGTGCTCTGTAGTGGAGTTCGACGGCCGTTTATGATGCAAAGACAACCCTACGTATGGATAAAACTGCCCATACACATCACACACAACATTACATCACCATTCATTTCCCCGTCATCACATACACTACTAGCGAACAAGTTCGGAAGCACAAACCACAGACACTAAGTAGGCAGCTCTCACGTTAATGGGAATAGTATTCTTTGGCTCCTCCATGTGGCTTCTCTGCTTAATGTGAGATCCGAAAAATCCATCTCCTATGTGTACAATCCTGCTGTTGTGTGGGGTACCGATCGTGTGTTTGGCATACACGAACGGACCTGGTTTAGCTTGATCAGTCAAATTTCCCTATTTCCGCATCAGTTGGTTGGCTGGCGGGAACAATCTACTAGTGGATGGGATAGGGTAATGTGAGTGAGTGAGGTCGATTTCAAGCGCAGTTTCCTCCTTTAATCTTTTCAATTTGACTAGCGTCAAAAGTAATTATATTTGCTGGATAACCAGCCGATTTATACTCTCTATTGGTAATCCTGACGTGGACAACTGCATAACATACATAAGCCTATCCTTCAATGTGGAAAAATAATATCACCGAACCACTGATATTAGTACAATAAGAAAGAACAAACCAGCCCGAAGTGACGGCGTGAGTTGTCCTAGAACACTAACGCACACATTTTGTAAAGCCACAATATCATTTGCGGGTAAAAAAAAAACACGAGTGAAAAAATATATTAGTTGTAGGGAACAAGTTGGCAGCGAGCACAGAACCGAACACGATGGCCACTACTTGTAGGATGTGGAGTTGGAAGGAAGATGCGCAGATCAAGGTAGATCTCTGGGGTGTTAAAAAGAGTGGTGTCGGCAGATGTATTTAGAGAAATATCCATAATCTGCAGATGACTCCCACCCCCTCATAGGAAAAAAAAACAATCTGGTGATAGCCTGCAGCCAATAAAATAAGGTTAATAACTAAGAGGAAGTTGATGTTGGGAGATGGAGGGCCTGAACAGCGTATCAGCCAAAGCATTTAGCGATCATTCGATATGATGGATACCTGAAGGGAACTGGGAAATTCAGTCTAGCTGGTGGATATCACAGGGTTATTTTCTCGGAAGGATAGTGAAGATCGGAGGAAAGGCACTTTTGCTCCATGAAAGGGATGAAGCCCCTGCTCTTTAGTAACTGCCAGGAGCGTTTCATAGTCGGGTAACTGACGAGAAATACACCGTACTCCACTTTGTCAAGTGATAACTTCCTGGAAAAAAGCCAAAAGTTAGGTTTGATGTGCAAGGTGTTATTTAAAAGGAGCACCGAATGTGTCATCGGAGGAGCCGACAATGACAGAATTATACACATCCATAACAGAGCTGTTGAGCAGGTTGGCGCATTTCGGAGCAATTTTCATCTTGAGAAAAACAGCAAACAAATAAAAGGAATCCTTGGGACTCGAAGGGAACGTTGTCAGTGACAGACTGATATCAGCATATAAATGCCCGTTCCAATGCTCGTCAGCACCGCCGCTAAGTCAGGTCACCTTCGCCTGTCAAATACTGCCTACGTGCGTGCGATAACCTCCACCTGGGTCGTGACGCCATTAAATATTTCTCTCTTCACCGATTGGCCGCATTCAGACGACGCGCAAGTGGATGCACTTCGGCTGCGACATGCCTGGTTTTAGAGCTTGCTGCAACTGCTTGCTGAGCTTCCTTTGTGCTATTTTCGACTCAGTAAAAGCGTGTCAACCAAATCGGCCTTCCCTAACTTGCAATTTGATAAACTTCGTTTGTCGATCTTCCTATGTCGATAAATGCAGTTCGAGAAGAATCGGTATAAGAAATTTATCATACCCAAAATCGGCTGCAGTTGAGTTTTGGAAGTGAGGGTGAGCGTGAATTCACGAATATCCATGACCTGCGAAGAGTGAGAGACTGGATACTGGTAGAGTGGACCGGGTGTGTGAGAAATTCGAAGGAGGACCACTGGGGGTGGGGGTGCTGTGGAGGGTGGGGGGAGGGCAACTCCCAATGTTGCAGGTGGTCAGAATCCGTCATACGGTGGCGTACGTGTTCTTAGGTAGTAGATATGACTCCCAACATGTCATCAACAGAGGCCCAAACAAAGAATAATTTATTTAGTATGCTGTTTATGAAGCACTGGCAGATTTTAGAGACGCTCTGGTGTTCGAGTCCAGTACTGATTCAGACAAGGCGCATTCAGCTGACTGGCAAGGTAGTACGACTTTGAAGTTGACAGTCACAGGCCGGTGGAGGCAACACAAGCAACTGACTTGCATGGCAGGTGAAACACAAGAACTTTTAGATGGAGATAAAATAAAGAAATTCTTCGCCACTGCCCATGGTCCACAATCAAGCAACTTTTTTCGCTGCTCCACTCGAAATGAGCAACTTTAATGAAAAGAGGTAGCAGCTACCTAAGCGTTAAGCCAGGTAGCAGCCACCTAAGCGTTAAGCCAGGTAGCAGCTACCTAAGCGTTAAGCCAGGTGCGTGGGTTGCTTATAATCTGCGGGGAGCAATCATTACGCTGCTCCATTGATCGCCGGCCTTACCCACGGGACACAAGCAGCGCATTGCCACAGGTGTCCAGAAAAAAAGTCTAAAACCTATTCAAATTCAGCCATTATCTGCAAATTCCGTAGCGGTCAACATGTTATTGCGGCCAGCATAATGATGTTTGTACATTTGGCGCCACAGCCAACAGGCAAGGACCTGAGATGAAAGATAGCAGAAAGACAAGTTTGTCATTTGCTGTCTCAAGCAGCATCGACCGCGAGAAGGAAGACGGGGCATGTGCTGGCGGTGTTTTTCCATTCCTGTAAAAGAGGGAAACAGTAATATTGACTGATTTTGTGGGTTTCTGGGAGTAGGTTAAAGCGTCCTTTATCCAAGTCGTGTGCGTCACAGTAGTTGAGGGGTTACCTGTTCAACTGCTACACGGACATCTGTGACTGGGTGAATGTGGTGCGTACGTACGTCGCAGTTGGTCAGACCGCAAGGTCAGCGCATCTGGAGCCGCTCATGTGAAAGCTTAGCGACCTTGATGAAGCTTTACAGTAAACAATGACACCAGGCATCACAGAGATGGCTGTCGGCAACGAGCTCTGGAGTCAAGTATACATCACTGCTACAAGAAGTGTGTTTGCAAGAAATCCCCACGCTAGTTTAAGGCACCCTTTGAAAACGTAATGGAAACCGGCACGATCTTTGTGCATGCTCTGCTCAGTCGTTTCATTCTACGCCTTCAGTGAGAATGTATACCCGGAGAAACGACAGAACCACTGTTCCACAACAAATATCCATGCGCCTTTACTAGACGTATCAGTAGCCACTAAGATGGGATACCAGCAGGACGTGGAGCACAACAACAAGTAGCGCACAATCAGTACGGACTAGTTTACACTCTAACGGCAAATTCCATTCACACGTTGGATTGCCCGAATAATTGCAATTCTAGCCCCGTTTGACTTGAGAACCAGTGTCTGAAAGTCTCACCAATGACCATTTAGCCTGTCCTTCCCGTTTAAATTGTGCCTGCACACACAGCCACTGCACGGACCTGTCGTTTCATATATGCGTGCATCAAACCAAGCACGAAAGTACCACGTGTAATTCATTCTCACCCAGGTTCCACACATTCCGTAACATCGTGGCCTTTCCAATCTTTTGGGCCCACATAAAATTTACCCAAAGGTCATGTCACAGTCTCACTGTGAATATTGAAAGTGTCCGCAGTGAAGGGCGAACCATAGTTTGTGCATGTGTGCGAGCGTGGCATGCGACAGGCGGAGGGTTTGCTCTACACCAGCCTCATCGTCTGATTTCATCCTCAGTCGACTTACTTGCTCATTAGCGAGGTAAAAGTGAGACCGACACGGGATATCAATGTATGCCTCACTTGGCTAATTAGGCATGCTTAAACCTATTACGTTGCGTTGAGATTCGTTGTTTGGACAGTTAACAAATCACGCATAACTGAGGTTCTGGTGTCCGTGACACCTCTTTCTATGGCTCTTACGTTGCTCCTACTCATATGAGCTCTAAAAATCAGCAGTGAGGCCTATTGCCTTTGAAGTTAGTGATCCGACCGTGGTTTCTGATTCGCACTCTCAGTCAATTATTTGCACTTGCCCTGAGCTTGTCTTATCAACGGAATATGAGGGCAGTTTGGAAGAGAGCCTGTGTTTTCAGCAGCGCCCGTCTGCCTCACTAAAAAGAAGTTCGCACGCAAATCACCACTACGCTAGTCTCTTCCAGCCATGGTAAAACTTGTCACTGGCTACAGTCGGGATATGTTCTCTTTGCCATTATGCCCATGGTTCATCTGAAGGGTGTGTAACACTCATTGGTGCTAACAAAATAATTCAAAACCCAATAATCTAAAAGATCCGGAATGTTTCGAAGGTTCACTTAGCTGCCTGAAACTCTCTTCATGGAAGTCCTATTTGAAGTCCCAACTTATACGTACCTCGTAATGTAGGTGGCCTTTAAATGAATTCCAAAAGGGGGTTTAGTGTTTAGGTTAAGTACCCCTGGAAACTAACGTAGGGGGTACTTCTTTCCGTGTCCAACCAAATAATATCCCGTTAAGCTATGTTTGGCACATTCTTGAAATAAGAATTCATCTTATCCAGGTTGGTATTCTGCAGGTGAATTCTTATTGAAGAGCCTGGAATCTATCGAACGAACTATTTGTTTGTATTTTAGAAATAAACAGTTTTCATCTATCCGAAATAATTTATATTCCATAAGAAACGAATTTTTGAATAAAATACGCTGGGTCCCTTGACACACATCTTCCTAAACTTTTGTCAACGCAAACAATTCGTAGGGCTTTCCTACCATAGAAGATTTTGCTGACCGGGGTTCAGGGACCCCTTTATAATTCATGGAAACATGTACTTCTATTTTTAAGCCCACTGTTTACGTATTTTTTCATGTTTAAGCCAATATCTTCAGCCAGACGTAGAAAGTATGCAATACAGTTTCTAGTGAAAACCCTGGCAGTATGAAAAGGAAAAAGAAAAAAATCTTACCCGCCACCCTCTTTTCTACATGAACTACACAGCACATTTAACATTCGTATTTAAGTCTCGACCACACGAAACTTCCTGATTATTTTGTGTTTGCAATTTCCTTTCCCCCAAAGCAGCCAAATGGAATTGACTTGACTGCTTTGGTAACAGGATGTATTAATAACGTGGCTCCTTAAAAGATTAGGCCTAGGAGACTCCAGTTTCTTCGAGTGGTCATTTGTGGTGTTTTTGGATTCAAAGGTCATGACTTTCAATTTTTGCTTCGTTGCACGCTTAAACCATATCCAACTTAATTACAATGGCATGTATTAAAATATCTGTGCCAAAAGAATGGTCACTTAAGTTATAATTTACCATACTCGCGGCATGACTATAAGCTACAAGCCCAGACATGCGTGTAACACCTATTTCTTGCTCCTACATGATACAGCTATGTGGGGTTTGGGGTTGTAGGGATACTAGTTAGGGTTAGTACCACTCAGATAGCATTTGGTCGCTCCATTGGTCTCGTACAGGTGGTGAATGCTTTTGTGGCCGCCTCTAACTGGTACCAAACTCTCAACTGTGGCTCCTCGAAGCTTGGGTTCTTCCCAGCGGCCAAACCCCGGGCAAACGTCACGACCGCCGGGCTAAACCAGGTGAGGGTCTCCGGTGTTGTGTGTGCTTCCACACCCGGTATGTCTGACTCCCTAACTTCCCACCTCCCCCTCTCAAAAAGTCCTACGATGGAGGCAACAGCAACCCTGTAGGCGGCCCAGGCTAACTCGGGTCGTTCGCCAACTAAAACAAAACCATGACCCATAGTGGAGTTCGGCAGCCGTCTGGGATGTCTGAACAGCCCTATTTAGGGATAGCACTGCTTGCTTCCTCGCGGAGGAAGGGGCTAGAAAAGATGCCCTAAACAAATGCTGGGTCTCACGTCTTCTGCAGATGGCCGCGGCTGGCAGCTCGCAAAATACGCGGTCGTAAAACTCAAACAAATAGCAATACCCCCATCCCCATTCCCCTTAACATACCCTCCAGGTTGCTCGGGTGAGACCACTCACACTAGCAGCCTGGAATGTTCGTTCCCTTTTAGACAATCTATGAGCGACCGGCCAGATCGGAGGACGGCGCTAGTCGCTCGGAAACTGGCGCGCTACAAGGTAGACATTGCTGGTCTCAGCGAAACCTGATTCTCTGAGCAGGGTCAGCTGGAAAAAGTGGGTGCCGGCTACACCTTCTTCTGGAGCGGCCGACCAAAGGCAGAGCGACGTGACGCTGGTGTTGCCTTTGCCATCCGGAACGACATCGTGGGACGTCTGCCCTGTCTGCCGCAGGGTATCAATGATCACCTGATGAGCCTCCGCCTTCCTCTTCGGGGAGACCAGTTCGCCACCATCATCAGCGCCTACGCTCCCCCAATGACGAGCTTTGATGCGACGAAGGACCAATTCTACGAGGACCTGCACGCCCTGCTGGCGACTGTGCCGAAAGAGGACAAGTAAATCGGCCTTGGTGACTTCAACGTCCGCGTCGGGACGGACCACGCTGCCTGGCACGGAGTGCTGGGTCCCCACGGTCTCGATAGCTGTAACGAAAACGGCCTCTTTCTTCTGCAAACGTGTGCGGAACACCGTCTCCTGCTGACCAACACCTTCTTCCGCCTTCCGACGCGGGAAAAGGCCACGTGGATGCACCCTCGGTCGCGGTGCTGGCATCTGCTGGACTATGTTCTCGTCCGGAGGCAAGATCGACAGGACGTGCTGGTAACCAAGGCGATCCGCGATGCCGATGGTTGGACAGATCACCACCTCATCATCTCGCAGATGAGGCTCTAACTCCAACCCCGACGACAACCCAACCCGGCAGGTAACATAAATAATCTTTTGTTGAATCTGCCTGCTCACTGTTTTGATTTCAGCAGCCAAATAACCGAGAAACTGGAGGACCTGCATGCTCCAGATGATAATGCTACCGTGGCGACACGATGGTGCCAACAGCGAAAAGTCATCTAGTTCACCGCCCTCGAAGTCCTCGGACACGCACGCCGTCCACACCAGGACTGGTTTGACGACACTGACGCCAACATCAGCAACTTACTCGCGGAGAAGAATGGCTTACACAAAGCCTACATGGACCTTCGGACTGACGCCACCAAAGCAGCCTTCTTCAGATGCCGGTGCCTTGTACAGCAACGGCTGCGGGAGATGCAGGATGCCTGGATGATCCAAAAGGCTGAGAAAATCCAGGGGTATGCGGACCGCAATGAAATGAAAAACTTTTTCAAATCCATCAAGGTCATCTACGGCCCGTGTATCAAGGGGACCGCACTGCTACTCAGCTCTGACGGCACAACACTGCTGACAGAGAAATTGCAAATTCTGAAGCGGTGGGCCGAGCACTTCAGAAGTGTTCTTTATTGCTAATCAGCCATCTCCGATGCTGCCATTGACCGGCTCCATCAAGTGGACACAAACAATGACCTGAATCTGCCGCCTTCCCTACCAGAAACCATCCGGGCCGTGCAGCAGATTTCTATTGCTAAGCACCGGGATCAGACGCAATCCCACCGGAAGTCTACAAGCACGGTGGGCCCCGGCTGATGGCAGAACTCACAACACTCTTCCAGAAGATGTGGCGCCATGGAAAAGTTCTTCAGGATTTCAATGTCACGACCATCGTCCATCTCTTCAAATAGAAGGGGAACCGGCAACTCTGTGATAATCACAGAGGCATCTCGTAGCTCAACATCGCCGGGAAGATCTTCACCCGTATCCTTCTCAATCGTCTGAACGGTCACCTAGAGCAGGGCCTGCTCCCGGAAAGCCAATGTGGCTTCCACCGACATCGTAGAACAATCGATAAAATCTTTGCCACCCGCCAGCTACAAGACAAGAGCCAGGAGATGCGAACTCACCTATACACTACCTTCGTGGATCTAACGAAAGCCTTTGACACGGTGAATCGCGACGGACTGTGGAAAGTCATGCAGAAATTTGGCTGTCCTGCGCGGGTCACGCACATGGTGCGTCAGCTTTATGACGGGATGACGGCGTGCGTCACTGACAACGGGACGGTATCCGAAGCATTCGCAGTGACCAAAGAAGTGAAGCAGGTTTGCGTATTGGCTCCCACCATGTTCAGTCTCATGTTATCGGCTATGCTGATGGACGCCTACCGTGATGAGCAGCCTGGGATCCGCATCGCCTACAGAACTGATGGGCACCTTCTCAACAGTCGGCATATGCAGGCTTCAACGCGCGTGTCTAAGACGACAGTCCATGACTTGCTCTTCGCGGACAACTGCGCCCTTAACACCGTGACGGAGGAGGACATGCAAAGGAGTATGGACCTCTTCGCCGTAGGCTGCGCCGATTTCGGATTAACGATCAGTACAGCCAAAACGGTTGTCATGCATCAGACGCCCCCCCAACGCGGAATACAATGCTCCCCGAATCAATGTCAACGGTGCTAAACTCAAACACGTGGAAACCTTCGCTTATCTAGGAAGCACGCTGTCACGCAACACGAAAATCGATGACGAGGTTGCCCAACGAATCTCCAAAGCTAGTCAGGCCTTCGGCCGGCTGCAGGCCTCCGTGTGGAATCGCCTCGGTATTCAACTGAAAATCAAACTGAAGATGTACAAGGCCGTCATCTTTACGGCACTTCTTTACAGAGCGGAGACCTGGACCATCTGCTGGAACCAAGCCAGGAAGCTGAATCACTTCCATCTCAGCTGCCTCCGCAGAATACTGAAGCTGAGATGGCAAGACAGGACCCGGACACGGAAGTCCTAAAGCGGACCGGAATCATTAGCATCGACGCCATGCTGAGGCAAGTGCAACTGTGATGGAGCGGCGACCTGGTAAGAATGGACAAAAGAGCGACTACTCAAACGAATTTTCTACGGAGATGTCGCTACGGGTGCTCGCTGAAAGGAAGGTCACAAATGACGCTACAAGGACACTTTGAAGAAATCTCTAAAGCAACTGCAAATCAACACGGCGACCTGGAGGATCTCGCCCAGGATAGATCGGCATGGAGAAGATCCGTGAAGACTGGTTCAGCAATCTATAAGACCAACCGGATCGCCACCGCCAAAGCCAAAAGAGCTGCACGAAAGTCACCAGCACCCCGGACCAACACCGTCGATGCCCAGTCTCTGCCAACATGCGCGCGCTGTCAACGCATCTTCCACGCGCAAATAAGCCTGGTTGGACATCTTCGGACGCAATGCACCAACGATTAGACAATTCCAATTTATACGTCAATTCTGCCAACCCCCCTTCAGACTCCCCACCCTCACTCCTGGCATCAATTCCATTACTCCCACTATCATAGAGACCACATCCCTCTACTCATCGCCTGTTACCCCCACCACCGCAACCATCTTCGCCACCGCCACCGTCACCACCACCACCGTCACCACCACCGTCACCACCACCACCACCAGCGATGAGGACTCTCTCTTAAACTGTCCTCAATGCGACCGCACATTCACCTCACGCATAGGTCTGGTCGGTCACTTGCAAATCTATCGTACAGAGACTGGTGAATCAGTGCCTGTAGCACCAAAACAGAGCAGAGGTCGCCGCCTCCACTGCTCTCACTGTCCTCGCGCATTCACTCAGTACATGGGCCTTTTCGGTCACATGCGAATCCATGACAGCGGAATTCACCACAATGCCGACAACACTGATACCCCATGCCCACCCTCCACTCCTGCCATTCTTACCGCCACTCCCACCCCCACTACCATGAATGACATCCCCCCAGCCTCTACCGACCTCTTTTGCTTACACTGCGCCCGCAACTTCAACTCACGCATCGGCCATGTCGGTCACCTGCGAATCCATCGCACGGAGGCTGGTGGACCAGTGCCTGGGGCTCCGACATACAGTCGCCGTACCCGCCTCTACTGCCCTCACTGCTCCCGCACATTTACACACCACATGGGCATATTAGGACACATGCGCCTCCACGACAACCTGCGGTAAACCACCGGAGGCTAAGCCACATCAGTGTACACCACCTACACTAATACATAGACAACACCCTCACAATCACCATTTACCAGAGTATATCACGGTTTCCTAGAAAACTTGGCTTGGAAGGCTGCCAATCTGACGCTTACACCAGACCACGCCTTCGGCCCAGTGTGTGTGCTGTGTGTGTCGAGTGGCTGACCAGTGAACTGGGAGTCAGACGACGATGGCTCCTCCATATTGCCTGAGTAAGTAAATTCTGGTGTCTGCGTCATGGGGGTCAGGTCGTGCTGTGGCGCGACCCGTCAGCCAATGCACCCACTCCCACCTCAGAAAACTGACCGGCTTGGATGGTGGTCTGATTGTGGGGGTAGGGGAGAGAGTGAGGTCAACAGCTCAGCGCATTTTCCTCACTATAAACAATCTACACGCTTGAAACTTTCACGGGGCGCTAAAAGCCGTGGCTTTGAAGGTTGCCAACTGACGGGATAACTCGGACCGCGTGGTCAGCCCAATGTGTGTTTTGTGTGGAGTGGCTGACTGGGGACTGAAAGTCAGGCTGCGATGGCTTCTTCTTACTGTGGCCTTTATGGCACTCCCACTCCGTGGGATCCGAGTCAGGTGTGGTGGTACACCCAGGGGCGGCGCCGGTCACGCCAGCCACCTGCGCCCTCTCCCCTCTCCGGTCTTCTTGACTCTGTCTGGACACCGGGCTCAGGTGGGGGAGGAGGAGAGAGTGCGGTAACTGCAGCGCAAGGTTACTATCATTTAAAACTAATTCACGCGCAGGTCACCGTCCCTGCACCGCCTGTTGTGGAGCATACGGTGGACCTCGTCGAAATCGACGGTCGAACTGATATTATACTAGCCGCCGTGCGGTGGCGGGCGGAGCTCGAGGTTGAGACCAGGGCAGAACGGGACGAGTGAGTCCCGTATCCAATCGTGAGCATCTATTCACGAATGATGGACATTGATGAAAAATGTGGACGGGAAATATTCGAAATTCTCGTGTTCGGAAATTCAGGGTTACCAGTATGTGCCAGTCGAGGATGTGAGATCTAATTGAACCACACATACACTGTTTTTGTTTTGTTTAAGTTGAGGGCCCAGTGGGGTTTGAAAACCGATTCACTCTATACACAGGCTAGGTTACAGTGAATGGGCTGTTTGCTTGTGGGTTAGAACAAAGCATCTGTTTGAGAGCGTAGAAGCAGCGGTGTTTTGTTTACGAGAGTGCGACTTGTCCACGTGTTGGGGTTTCTGACGTGTGATTGGTTGTTTTAGGGTCTGAGTCGGCAGTGCATGATCACAAGAGTCAAAACTATGCTGGCCGTTGCTCATTGGATAGCTCGGTTGTAAGCGGCACTGCGGTACCTTGGAGTAACTCGCATAACACATCAAAATAAAAACCTCAGTTAGATTTTTTGGACAGTATTAACAAATAATCGTGAATAAACAAGGTACAAACCTCAACCGTGTATACTCGTATAGAACAAAGACTTGGCTGAATTCAACGCCTGACTCCAGACAATAAAACGTGCATTCGCAAAATTGGGCCCCACGCGTGTACAGGAACCATTTTAATCAAAAGGGTGACACTCAGTTTCAAGGTAAAAATCAAGAGCTGACCAAACAAAGAAGTCCAGTTCAGGTGGATAAGGGAAAAACAAAAAAGGTAGGGAACAACATTCACGTAGGCCAGGAGAACACCGCCTTGTTCGCGTTTTGACGGCCTTTTAATATGGCATTTTTCTCGCCGAGTGCATTTGCCACAAACTATGTAGTACTATGTCACCCCGAACTGTGGCACATCAAAATTCTCAGCGGTAAGTGCCACAACAAACATCCTGCGCAGCGTCCAATCTCTCGTGTGTTAGAACAATGGATATGAATAAGTTGAAAATGGTGGTCTATGTTACAATATGCAAATTAAAAATTATGTGAAAATTGGTACACTAAGCCATCTACACTAATACATAGACAACACCCTCAAAGTCATCATAATGTACCTGATAAAATAACGGTTTCCTATAAAACTTGGCTTGGAAGGCTGCCAATCTGACGCTTACACCAGACCACGCCTTCGGCCCAGTGTGTGTGCTGTGTGTGTCGAGTGGCTGACCAGTGAACTGGGAGTCAGACGACGATGGCTCCTCCATATTGCCTGAGTAAGTAAATCCTGGTGTCTGCGTCATGGGGGTCAGGTCGTGCTGTGGCGCGCGAAGACGGGTACGCCGACCCGTCAGCCAATGCACCCACTCTCACCTCAGAAAACTGACCGGCTTGGATGGTGGTCTGATTGTGGGGGTAGGGGAGAGAGTGAGGTCAACAGCTCAGCGCATTTTCCTCACTATAAACAATCTGCACGCTTGAAAATTTCACGGGGTGCTAAAAGCCGTGGCTTTGAAGGTTGCCAACTGACGGGATAACTCGGACCGCGTGGTCAGCCCAATGTGTGTTTTGTGTGGAGTGGCTGACTGGGGACTGAAAGTCAGGCTGCGATGGCTTCTTCTTACTGTGGCCTTTATGGCAATCCCACTCCGTGGGATCCGAGTCAGGTGTGGTGGTACACTCATGGGTGGCTCCGGCCGCGCCAGCCACGTGCGCCCTCTCCCATCTCCGGTCTTCTTGACTCTGTCTTGACTCCGGGCTCAGCTGGGGGAGGAGGAGAGAGTGCGGTAGCTACAGCGCAAGCCTACTATCACTTAAAACTAATTCACGCGCAAGTCACCGCCGCTGCACGACCTGGTGTGGAGCATACGATGGACCTCGTCGAAATCGACGGTCGAACGATCATGAGGGGTTCGGCTCATCAGTGGGTCACTCAGCGCTACTTCTGGGGTCACTGATTCAGGAACACCAGCTTACATCCAGCCTTGTTTAATTTCCTAGGGAATTAAAGCGCAGACTTGGAGAAACTGTGTTGTCAGTGCGATAAATAATTTCTTATTCGTATACTACTGACTGCCTGTGGGCAGCTTGTGAATAGTACGCAATTATTCTACAGTAGCTGATGGACTTCAGCTGAAATAGTTATAGCAACTTTGGACCGAGCCTGAAGATGTTTGTAACGAAAAATTTAATTAAAGTTTGCACATGCGTTTCCCCAAACTAGAAATCCACTCCCCCTACCTGCCTCTGGTAATAAACGATTTCCTTCGATTGGGTGCTCGGGAGCCTGTAACTATCTGCGAAAGCACCAGTTTGACCGCCAGGATAAAAAAGTGGAGCCCTTTCCACACTGCAAATCGTCGGTGGGAATGAACGTCAGTTTTGTTTGATAATTCAGTTGGATGACATGGAAGCTTTTTCATCGAATCTCCAGGTGACGAGTTTTGCATGAAAAATTATAGGTGTAATCCAACTCCTTAAATAGGTAACTTTCTTGCCTCACCGGGAGGTTTAGCATCTCCGCAATCGGGAAATGCACTGGTTGCCACATGCTGACTAAGGTCTGAAGAATGCATTTACCAGAAACACCAACGTATACCACAACTGTCTTTGTGCTTTCCAATGTTTCCAGGAAGTGAATATTGACACATAAAAAGAGACTGAACTAGAGATCTACAAGTCAGCGTGGACCTCACTTGGATTATATATTGTCATAACACGAGAATAAATTTATTGCTTCAGGTTCATTGTTCTTTTTCCAAAATGTTAATATCCCGATTTTTCAGAGTCCTCCTATGCTTTATAAACGGAAAGCAAATGGGAGCACCGAAAGTGTCTTTTAGTTTGAACAAAGGTGAATTCTGTTTGAGCACCGGAACAATTTGAATATTATTCTGAACTTTCAAACTCCTGCAGGTGTCCATCGTTAGAGCTGGCAGCAGCAACTGCTACACAGAATAATAAACAAATTTCAAGCACTCGAACAAACTTCTTTTTAACGCATGCAAGCTCCTGGGACCCGATCCCTAACATTCATTCGTTTCTTTTAGTTCTCTATACGATTATGAGATCTAGTTGGTTTTAATTTGCTTGATCAAGCCTTTTGTGCCTACTAGGTTTAGCATCGATTAAGGTCTCAATGGAAGACATAAAGTTCCTCATGGGGCTCATTAAATTTGATGGCCTCCTTTTAACTTGATTCTCGTCAGAATATTTGGGGTTTCACTAGGCAGAAAAAAGTGTGTGTGCTAAGATTTATGCTTATATGAGTTTAACTGTAGGAGCGTTAATATGCTATTACTTCCGTTTATAGAATGGTTTAAGTGGAATTCTTGATTCTGATGTAAAGATCAACCATGCTTTATCAGTAGGGTTCCCGATGAGAAAGTGTAATGAATGTAGCTTACAGCAAAAAGAAAGTTTGTTTTAAACTACCGATATGATTGCAGATTGCAAACTTCAAGTCGGCCGAGATCTACTCAATATTTAGTACTTGGATTTTTTTAACAAATGGCAGGAACTGTAGATCAGACGCGAAATTTTCTAGAAAAATATATGGAAAAGAAGAGAAGAAATTCCTAAATCCCCTTATTCAGATGAAGGTGATCTATTACTTGAAATGAAGTTAAGAAAGTGAACGAAGTTATATGGCTTAGGTCCGTATGCTCGCGTATTCCTCGGCTATACTAAATATCGAAAATGTCCAAATATCGAAGATACTTGCCAATAATTTTGAATATAAGAAAATGCTCCCAAGAAAACGTGCCGAGCAGTTATTTCAAAAATGGAGCTAAGTAAATACAGATATGCTGCTCACATTAGGAAAGTTAAAAGTAGATGATCTTAAGGATCTGATCCTATTGCAGAAGCGTATATTTTTTGATATCTAAAGCCTGTTTACCGGCTTGTGGCTAGACGAAACCATTACGGTGATATGTGAACTTGCGTCCGAGTTATCCCTGAAATCAGGACAACTGATGTAGTTATTTTGGTTACGCATCAAGAACGTATAGTTCTTAGTAACTTGACAGGTGCAAGGGCAGAAAGACGGCGAAGAGCAATGCTGCCATTCCAGATCCTCCTGCAAGATCTGCTCCATGAACCCCAACAAAGTGCATTCTATAAAATATGTGGATAAACTTTTCGCTGTAGCAATGACCCGAGAGAAGGCAAACTAATAATTCAAGTTATGCAAAATGCGTGCTAAAAACCTAAAACACGGTCGTGTATGAGGAAACAAAAAGCGAGCACATGACTTTATGACGGTCTACTCGGCGTGAGAACAGCAACCGAACCCCCGTGCCAGTTGATTGCCGGCGTCGCGGCTGACTCAGTCTTACGCTTATCTACACCATTACACAGGTCGATATTTATCCTTCAGTGATTGGTTCCAGCCGGAAAAAAAATCAGGTGTACGCATGCACTTAGCGTCGGGGCTGACAACATCGACAGCTGTCCCTGGAGTTGGTGAAAACAAGTGCGTCCAGAGTCTTCGGAGTCGCCTGCAGACTTTCCTCATACAGTAAGGGTTGTTGTGTTATCAGTTCTATCCTCCTGACTTTTAATTCGGGAAACCCCTTTTATTGTCGACCATCGCAGTTTGAAAACCTCAGTTACATTGGGTGATGGCATTGGGGGAGTGCGGTTTTATTGTGAACTGAGACTCTTCCCTTGGCTCATGTGAATTTGTTTTTTTTCCAGAAGCAGTGTGCCTCATAAATGTAATCTTGATTGCTTTTGACCTAAATTTGCTGCACTTTCGTCTGAAGCTGCCACTTTTTGCAGAGTAGAAGATCTAAATTTTAGCTTTCAACTCAAGATATTATTTATTATAACATCAGAAAGGCAAAATTGTCAAAAATAGCTTCCCCAATCATACTCTGTCGCTTGAAGTAAAATACATAATTTATCCTATTTAGTTTTAGAATTTTCGAACAGCGCTTCCTACTCAAACTACCTAGCTTAACTTCGTTTTACTCAAAGTATTCCGTGCTTTCTAAACGGCCTCCTTTGAAAGGCCATCCGATATGTAAATTCGATTGTTGCCGTATACAGGCCAACATAGTACACGTAATAAAGCCTCAGGTGAGATAAATTGACTCGCATCAGATACCCAGGTCATCGTTCTAGTTTTTTTGCGTTTTATCACGGTTTTGACCCATAGTCACACGTTCACTAAAGTTATCTTGTTGAACCACCACAAAGATTACTTAATCATCTCAAAAATATCAGTGATTGAACCGGAAATCTCCGTATGTAATTGAACCTTCGGTTTTTCCTTCAAATATATCGCTTCACACTTGCGCGAAATAATAACTCCCCAGATAAGCATGTCGCTACACTTGAATCGACTCATTTACTGTAGGCAACAGTCTCTTGAGACAAGCCTTGCCAGTAATGATTCTCGCCGTCGAAATGTGCAAACATTTAGGTCTGACGAGGGTATGCGTACCCTTTGCTGAATTATGGTGCAAGGTCAACCGTAGTACGGGAATTGTGGAAATCGGGGTCTTAGACAAATAAAAAAACTAAAAAAACAGCAGTTTCGATGCGTGCTTGATGTAATGCATTAAAAGAGCCATTTATAAGGACATAATTCGGGCGCTGAGGTACACATATCGGTGCCCAAACGAAATTAATTTTATTTATTGAAATAGATCACTTTGAGTCACTCATCCATTGAGGTGTTTTGTTACACAGTCAATTGTGTTCGAATTTCCTTATTGTAGGTCGTCAGCAGTGGTTTTGGTGGAAGCTTATGAAACTCAAATAATAAACGTCATTTTACGCCCGTGTGAGCTCCAGCACTATGTCTCACCGTGCGCTCCACAACGTGGGGCTGACTTGCGCGTAAATTAGTTTATATTGAGAGTAGACTTGCATGGCATCTACCGCAGTCTCTCTTCGCTCACCCTCCTCTGCCCGGTATCAGGACAAAGTCAAGAAGACCGGAGGTGCAATCGATCGTAGTTGGTTTGCACGAAGTGAATCCCTCACTTGGGCGTGTAATCGACATAGCTAACCAACTAAAGCCTCTTGTGAGACAGTGGAAAGGAAAAAGTTAATGTCCATTGGTCAGAAGCTCTTACGAAGTATTATGCAGATCAGAGGTGAATTTCTTGAAGTCGAGAAAATATGCAGTGTTTGCTTACTCACCGACTGAAAGGTGACGGAAACTTTCAGTTAGTAGAAGGTTATGTTGGCTGTAATAAATTGGGATTCTCAAAGAGTTGTTGACTATGGTGTTGGAGTGTATTCAGTCCGTGGTACCAGAGCACCGATGACTGTCACAGTTCATTAGTAATTGAACGCGTTCCTCCCTGTCTTCTTTAAACATGTCTTCTTCCACTAAAGATTGCGAACTTCGAACGAAGGCACAGTTTGACTTTTTCGAGTGTGTTTTCTTGAATAGTACACGTTATCTCGTCCCGCCTAAATTAGTCTGGGCCGAAGGTCGTTCTCATCAGCAGCTTCCTCGTGCATCACGGTCATTGTGTTAAGCCCTTCCAGCACTTTGCTACCGATTAGTCAGGTGTCTGCTTGCCTAATATAAAGTCGCGCAAGCAAAACAAAAGTTCGTACTTCCAGTGAAAAAATGAGTCCCCTTGCCGTTGTTGCAACAGCAGGTGATGATGAGATGAAAATTACGCCTGAGGGTTAATGCTAAGTTTGCAGCATTTTCAGTGCGTTATTTTGCTTTGATCCAATTAAACTTTCCAAGTAGAAAGCAATTGTCAGCGCATTTCGAAAGCCAGAAGATTGTAGCGCCGGCCTCTCTTTAAGAAATTAGGAGATCCTCGACAGATTTTTCCAGTATTACAAGAGTTAAGGCAGATGTATATCTTATCCAGTAAAGCAGTCCGAATTTCATTCAGCCTCGTAAAGTTGCATTGGACTTCTAGAAACGTCTCGAAAACTTAGTAAAATAATTCGTACTAGATTCTAGCCATCTGTGAAAAGCCAACAAGTGAGAAATGCTGCAAACTGATCTTGTCTTTGAAAAGAATATTTATTAAAATATACACATAAAGAGCTGTTGCAAACGTATGTCCCTCATAAATGATACACGACGATGCAATTAAAGTCAATTGCAATTTTCAAAGTTTTAACTTGATATTTCATCAAATTTTTCACAGTATCGTTTTCTTTTAAGGTATTCTTTAAAGAAAAGCTTCTTGAGGGGAAGGAACGGTCCGGATGTTGTGAGAGGAGTGCTTTCATATCGCGCGCAAAGGGATATATACAGAGACCCTCGACAGTATGTGCGGGAAAAAATGTGCGAGACCTTTTCTTCACCAGGTATGCATAAAAGAGAGCCCTACGGCAGCACATGGTTCTGCAATTCAATTACCACCTTTCAATAGCTCTCTGCTTCCTTGCTATTCATGCAGAAATAACGCTAATTATAGACGCTGGAACACTGGCTTGGCTACTTAGTACGGATTCGTGCCACGCAGAATAAGGCATCGAAACGTACCGCCTATGAACCGGGCGGAAAAAAGACCAACAACTCTGTGATAACCAGAGAAGCATCTCGCTGTTCAACATTGCTGGTATGATGTTCGCTCCCATTATTCTCAATCATCTTACTAGTGACCTCGAACAGCGACTGTTCGCAGAAAGTGAGTGTGGCTTCCGACAACACCGCCGTTAAACCATCAGCATCTTCACCGATAGCCAACTACAGGAGCAGTTTGTTGATGAGCTCTCTCCCATCGTTATGGAACTCACTCGTCCTGTTCTACTTTTGGCTCATAGTCGAGCCCGCCAGCAGCCGCACAGTGGCTAGTATTAGTAGAGGCATATAAACACTGCCGACAAAGACAAGGGAGGCTGGAATGACCATTTCTAGCTTATTAGCCATCATCAGCCAGTTATATACAATCCCAGGTGATGCCCCACACAAGGCTGGACCCTGCAACCAGTTAATCAGAAGTCCAACACTCTAACCATCGAGCAATGGCCTAGTTGTTTCGCTGGTTTTGATAGGGAATATGGAAATTCGTTAATGAGCGCTCACCGATCGTTCCACTCTACCTTTGGGCTCATTCTCGAGCCCGACTAGCAGCCGCACAGTGGCTAGTATTAGAAGAGGCAGGTTTTGGTATTGGCTAATGAGAAAACAATGGCTTTTCAGCCTCCCTTGTATTTCTCGGTATCGTTAATCTGCCTCTGCAAGAGAAGTACCAGGAAATGTAGACCCATCTCTACACTAACTTACTGCACCTGTCTAAAGGCTCTGACACTGAGAATCGAGATGGAATTTGACAATCATGCCGAAATTCGCCTATCGTGAACGATTCACGCACATGGTACTTCAGCTCCTCTAAGGGATAATGGTGTGCGTTATGGAAAATGGGACAGTCTTATAAGCACCTGCAGTGGCCAGTAGAGTAAAGTTCAACTGTGTACTTACTCTTACCCTCTTTAGTCTTATGTTCACTGTTGTTGTCTTCCCAGCTCTATTATAGGGGGCGCCAATCAAGGCAACAAATTCAATCACCTCCAACTCAGCTGTCTCCGTAGAATATTAAAGCTAATGTGACAGAAGAGAATACCGAAGACGAAAGTATTGGAACGGACCAGAATCCTCAACATTCACGCCATTCTAAGAGAACTTTAACTGCTTTGCAGAGGTCAACTCTCGAGGATAGATGGCGAGCATCTACTCATGCATCTCTTCTGTGGTGGTGACGCTATGGGCGCTAACCGAAAAGTCAGGCGAAATCAGTAGAATGAAAACTTGAATAACTCTCTCAAGCAGCTACAAATCAACCCGGAAACCTGGGAGGGCCTCGCCAAACGTCCGCTATCCTAAAGTAGAGCAGTAAAGACAAAATCAACAATCTACGAGGACAGTCGAATCACCATTGCCAAAGTCAAAATGGTGGCCTGCTCATCTGAAGCGCCTCTGACCTACAATGTCAAAACTCAACCCAAAAACCCCCGACGACCCGTAAAACGCCACCGCCACCACTCGCATGTATTCCCTCACCGTATGAGCTTATTCGGCATATGCGTATTTATGGCAGTGGAATTTACCGTAACATTGACGCGTTAAGCACACCATGCACGCCCGAAAGCGCACCCATTTCCAGCACTATCCACTCCCATCCACTAGTAAGGTGAGCACTAGCAAAATCACCACCAACAACATCACCACCAGCAACAACACCACAACCGAGACCGCAGCCCCAAACCTAGCCTGCCGAGATTGCCATCGCACATGCAACTCACGCGTCAGTCCAATCGGTTACTCGTGAACCCGTCGCACAGGGCATGGTGAATTAGTACCAGCAGCACCAGCAGCACCAGCATACACACCTCTCTCACCTCTCACGCCTCAGGTGACTTCATTACCCTTATCCACTCAGTTACCGGAGGAGCCTACTCAGCCATATGCGCATCCAGTAAAAGATACGGTACACATCAGCAGTCAAACCTCATCACCACAATCTCTTCAGCAACGCATACACAACACACGAAACCGTTTTATAGCACATATCACAGGAACGGAAATGGCATCTCTCACGTGTATGTAAGGCATACTCCATGTTGCCTTCTCATGCATGCGAGATCCGAGCACCCTCGTGGTACATTATGGTGGTTTTTTGTTGGGGACTGGTCATGTGTTTCTCACGCACAGATGGGTTCTCCAGTTCTTTCAGCCACTGCACCCTCTCCTAGCTTCAGTTAGTAGACTAGCTCGGATGATCGACTGGTGCCTGGGAGATGGAAGACAGTGAGGTCACTAGAACTGACTGCATATTTCCCACTATAAACGATCTGACAAATGGCTAACCTATCATAATGTGCTAAAAGCCGCAGCTTAGGATGTTACCAACTGAGGGACTAACCCAGTCCCCCTCTCAGAATGAAGAGTCGTGCTGCAACGTCTCCATATGGCCTCTATGGCACTTCCTCACAGTTGAGAAATGAGCCGTCCCCTTCTTGTGGTACGAAATACTTGTCCTTTGTGCGTGGACCTGGGGATATGATGGCACACTTAGGTTCGGGTTCACGCCATGCCAACCAAC
Source organism: Schistocephalus solidus (assembly GCA_017591395.1). Taxonomy (NCBI): domain Eukaryota; kingdom Metazoa; phylum Platyhelminthes; class Cestoda; order Diphyllobothriidea; family Diphyllobothriidae; genus Schistocephalus; species Schistocephalus solidus. The sequence goes on from WEDG01000486.1 coordinate 152,932, forward strand.
TATGTCCAATCTCGTGTCCGGTCTTCTAGACTCTGTTATGACACCAGGCCCATGCGGGAGAGGAAGAAAAGGTGCAGTAGATGCGGCCCAAGTTCACTCTCAGCATAAACTATTTCGTGCGTAGTTCACCACCCCTGCGCTCACCACGTTGTGGGACACGTGGTAGACGTCGTCAACAACGATGACCAAACTGGCTAGAGCGTTAGATGTACTAAAGCCTTACTCTTACTGGCGTGGGTTCGAATCCCACCGATGCCGCCTAGATTTTCACCAGTGGGTCAAATGAAACTGTCAATTGTTAGTAAATCAAGTTTCAATGCCCACTGGCACGCCATGGGCACTGATCGAAGAAGATATACTAAGTGTTCGCAGACGCAGTCAAAATAAAATCTTTTAGAGTACGAAATGAAAAAGGAATTTGTAGTATTTAATTCTCATGAAGTGTATAGGTTTCTACAGATATGCGCTTGGTGTCAGGTTTTCCGTCAAAGTCATACATCTCGCAAAGCCGCTGCATACTTTTCGTTTAATCGTACTTTGAGATTATTTCAAACTGTTCTCGTTTAAGTGCTTCGGATTTTGACGTGAAATCACATAGTATTTTTATATAAATGCACCTGATAACATGTTGCTCTTGCATCCAGAACAGAGCTAAATGCCTTGCAAGTTTTCAAAAAAACCCTCTGATAATGAGTTTGTCCCAAAAGCGCCGATACTTGACATGAAGCACAATACTTTGTTGTTTTGCGTTACTGAGACTCGGGCGTCATTTATTCGCTGACCTTTCTCCTAACTATTATTTCCTGCGTTATTCTGAAAAATTAAAAACTCCTTCTGATGAAATAGAGGCTTGATTCCTTATTGATCGTTTCAAAAAATAAAATTATATCATTTTTTACTTCCTGACAGCAGTCAGAACGCTAGCAGAATTTGCCGGTATAAGGAAAAAAATGCTTTTCAACATAAACATAAGAGGACTGAAGTTATCGTTGTTGCTTTGGTTGGAGTGGTCAGTTCACGGCTCACCACTGAGACTTGAACTCTGCAGTGGATAAATTCATACATTCAAAAAATTTGCGATGAGTGAAATTACAATTACTGGATAAATATAGACAGAAAGACATTATTGACAAAGACAAGTGAGTCTGGAATGGCCATTTATGGTCAATAAGCCGTAATCAGCCAGTCATATCCAACCCCAGTTGTTGCAGCAACGAAGGTTTGAACCCATGACCTATTGGTTAGAATTCCAACACTCTAACCCGCTATGCCAAGGGTTTGTTGTGCTGTTGGCCTCGATCGGAACTATTAGCAATGACAGATAGGCGTTCACTGATCGTTTACGGAACTCACTCACACTCGAGTCCCCACAAGCAGCCGCTCGGTGGCTAGTGATGTAGGCAGAAAGACATTTCTGACACAGACAAGGGTAATGTCTTTCTGCCTACTTCCCGTGAGCGGCTGTTGGTGGAGCGCTAGAGTCTGCTCCAAGGTAATACCGGAGGAGTGAGTTCCGTAAGCGATCGATGAATGGCCGTTTACCCTTGCTAATATTTCCGATAGAGACCGACATCACAACGAACCCGAGGGGCAGTGGGTACGAGCATCGGACCTCTAACCAACAGGTCGCGGGTTCGAGCCTCTGTTGTCGCAATGACAAGGGTTGGGAATGACCGGAAATGGCCATTCCTGTCTCCCTTGTCTTTGTCGGTAATCTCTTTCTGTCTGTATCATTATATTTAAATATCAAGTAAAAATTCTAAAGGAGCAAATTTTCAACCAGTTTAAGTACCAACAATGTGCCTAGGTACTCGGTCGCAGTAGCTTCAGCAATTAACAGACCCTAAGCACTACGACCTTCTCACCCGGTCCAAAATAAAAAAATGAATAAGTTGAACACCAGTAGATTGACCATATTATTATGTACAGAATGGTTCGATAATAAGTTGGCAGCCGGACGAGTGTGATCATCCAGCGTCGTGAGGGTAGGTGTCCTCAGTGTCATTAGGACGTGCACCAGAGTGGGTTTTGAGTTGATTGGTTGGTTTTTGACGATGTGATTTGTTGAGAGTCACACCGTCACCAATATGCTCGTGCTCGTGTTACAGTCTCATGTATTCTACTGAATCCCTCGACTGCTGATTTGATTCCCATGTCAGGACGTCTCAACCGCCATTTATACTCGAGGATACCTCATGACGCTTTATTTGTGTATTTAAATTTGTCTTGTAATATCCCTTTTGTCCACTTTTCCCACTGGCGAAGTAAGGGTAAAAGGCTTGCTTCGACAGACATACAGCAGTCATCCTCACAACTTGGTCTATTCATCGAAGGTGAATATATTTCCGCACGACATAAGAGCTGAGCAAGTCAGATTTTAAAACCCAAGATCATCAGGATTCTTTGTCAGCATGAAATACGCACCATCAAAAGATGACAGCTCGGACGCAGGCTGTTAGGTTCTCCCTCTTAATTGGGACAAACTATCCATATCTCCTCCTTGTTGCGGCATGAAGGCAGCATTACGGCTCAACAGATCCTCAGCTTCGTTTACAATAGGTGAATACAACGGATCCAGATCGAGGTCAATAGTATACTGAATGCTTGACTGAATAGAGATTCGGGCTGCCATTAAATTATAGAGATTTTGCCTCCTAGGTACACGAAATGGTCTTCTCTTGTAAGGTCGTTTTCGATGGCAGTTGCAATGGATTCGGCGAATTCCTTAGTTAGTGCGAGTCTATTCACGACTACTGTCTTCTCCAGGTTGAAAGGCAATTCCAAGAGGCCAAGAAATACAGCCTCCGTTGTATACTATTTTAGTTATATTTTCAGTGATCAGCCGTTGACAAATAAACTGACATTAATCCTAACCATCAATCCTTTTACTCTGGCCCATAAATGACGAATTTTTAATAACCTCTTATTGGCTCAGAGGCTGATGTCGCTTTCAGTAGGTGTCCTACGAGAACATGAAACCAATAAGTGGGGCAGCAAATCTGCAATCATGCTTCACTTATCAGTTTAAAACTGCTGTCTACTTCCATTCGTAAACTATGTTATGTAAGGATGGGTTGCAGTCGATAAGCCGTCAAAAGATTTGTTGGTACCAATACATCCTGCTGTATATGCCTGTTTTATATTCAATGTTGTTACTTTTTTCATTGCGTGTTAATACTCCTAAAAATGAACACATTTTTTCTTTCATTCCCCTAGAGCTTTTATAGAGGAAGATAGACTATCCTTTGATTTGAAACATTTTCTATTCCCGAAGAATTTGGAACCTGACCTGTCGTCGCACTTGCACTCAGAGTTTCAACAATACCAGTTTAATACATTCCATGTAAGGAAAATCCAACATTCCTCAATGATATTAAGAAGATGCCACAGACAGGCAATAACTTTTCGCAATAAATTTAGATTAAATTGCATACTTAATGAGAAACTGGTATGATACCATTACAATGTGCGTTGAATGGTTATAATAATCTCCATTTTTAATGTCTTTTCAGTCCAAGGAGACGATTTATCGAGGGTATTATTTGAAAAAGACATACTTTACTGCAAAGGCTGTGCAAGAAGTTATATATTGTGCGCCTTTTATAAAACTTTTGGCTTTTAAGTGCATAGAAAATAAACGGAAAATACGACGATCCTCCCTTTTCTGATATGGCAATGTGTTCGTTCAGTCGTTAACAAACACAGTTCTACGTCAACTCACTACGGGCGGTAAAACTGAACTATAAATTATAAAAAATTCAAACATTGTAACAGCGCATTGTAACACGTGCGTGCATATTCAACTTTCCAGAACGTAATACAGTGTTTGGTAAGAGTTGAAAAGACAACGATCGAGAAATCGGGTCTGCAGTGACGCCTCAGTAAATTTACAAGGATAAATCTCTGCTTAATCTTCATCATTGTTTTCTTCTTCTTCTTCTTCTTCTTCTTCTTCTTCTTTTCCTTCTTCTTCGTTTTCTTCTTCTTCTTCTTCTTCTTCTTCTTCTTCATCATCTTCTTCTTCTATATCCACTGTTTCCTACAGACGAACAGATATTATCCGGATAGGAAGAATACACTTCATGCCCAAACATGAAACATCGTTTTTTATTTGTTGAACGTTGAACAGTTATTGTGGAGTAAGTTCACCAAAGCGGTCGTCAAACCAGTTAAAGAGTAACTACTGGAGAACGGTAGTCCGAAGGCTCCAACCGCTGCCTTTGGCAGTAGTTTTACTGCGAAGAAACTGCGGTTGTCGGGTTGAAGATACTCCGAGCTGAAGATAACGCCAGCATCTCGCAGATTATACCACTCAAAGACCTAATTACTTACCTGTTCTACAGGTGCGCCTTGATGAAGTTACCCACAGAATGCAAGACTAGTGGAGACGATCGCAAGACCAGCACAAATGTCGGCACCATGAGAGCAGTTATCATCGCGAAGACTGGTGGCGCGACTTCAGACAGCAAATCTCCAACGGCACTCATGTAAAAGTCAGACTGCGTGGTTTCAGGCTGATCCGAAGCGTGCAGACATCCACTCCAAGACAAAATACCTCCCACTCACAGCCGTACGGATGACCCTCAGGGCTGTTATGCTACCATATGAGTTATTTACACCCCTTTACAGGACCAGACCAATATGGCCTCCATTGAAAAGTCACCACTCCCTTTAAAAAGGGCATTCAAACAAACCAATCGCTGCTGAATTTTCTGTGTTAGTTTTCCTTTCTGTGTGGCATGCATTGCTAAAATAAATAAAGAATTATCATTTTCAGATTTATTCTACCCGCCAGATGAAACAACCGAAAACAAATTTAGCGCACATACTTTTCAATGGTGCCAGAAACTGCAATTACTAGAAAAGTCTAGCCTGGTGTTGCCAAACAACGTTGGATAAGATTTTATATAAGAGCCCTGTTCTAACTAAGCCTATTGAAAGAAGCGGCTACTGGACATTGTGCGTACTTTCAACAAATAAACTATCTGAAAAAGATAGGTGATGGAAGATTGGGAATCGATTCGGCCGGAAATCTGTTTGATCTGAGATGGAACACCAACTGGGCTAGCACAGGTAGCGTGGCATCTGAGCTATCAATGTTAAGCCCGCCAGTCGCTCGAGCCACCAAGTTTTCCCTTCGTCTTGACAAGAAAGCCGGGTCCATCCTAGAGTAGACACGGGAATAGGCAACTCACCCCACGTAATACAAATGACCTTGCGCTTAGTTCCAGGACGGGTAAGTATTCCTGTGTCAAACACTAATCCTAACCTTGAACTCGGGCGCCACCTTAATCCTAACACCAACACTAACCCCGTAGAATTAAGCATACGACCACCCGTAATAGGCAGAACTATTTGTAATGTCCAAGTCCCTTTTACCCTGCTTACATTTCCGCTAGAGTTCTGGTAAATTCAAAGTGCGAGGTACATTCGGTATAGGTCGCTATTTCCCAAGGTTAGAGATTTGGTTCGGTATACTGCATTATCTGGCTGAGCAACTTGCCTTTTTTCACAGTCTTGCAGGATAGAAAATTGCAGCTAAAATTTTAGACAGCGTATGAACACCTGGAGGTCAGGACTAGTGTCATCAGACCTAACGGGACTATCGTGCCAACCTAAAATAGGCTAGATTTGCTCGAAATAATAAGGAAATAGCATTTCAAACGAACGAAACGCAAGTGTAAATGTGACAGCGCAGGATTAACACACTCGGTGGGAAGTTGGGGTCAGCTCAGAGGGCCCAACTGCTCTGATAGCAAAGGACTCATTTGTGTGTCCGATATATTTCACAGTTTCTTGTTATACCCTCCTAAATAACTGACTTTCCGCAGACCTTAGAACACATACCAGCATGCCAGTACTGGGACAATATTGTCCGTTAGTTTGGGTAACTAAAATATAACTAGCATTACCAACTTTTATATTTTAGGAAGCTAATTTTTGCGTCAAGTGAAGTACATACTAAGTTATTTCGTGATTTATGGGGTAATAAAGGTAACTACTTTTACTTATACCTGGTGCGATAATTTTGGAGCCAATCTTGAAGTTTTTATTTAAAATGTAATAGATTGTTTTGTTGCATGTCCTCTGATAATGGAATAGTTGTTATATTCCCTACCATCCCGCCTGGAGCAATCTTCGCTGGGTGTAACACCTATATGAAGTGGCATAAACGTTTATGTTCAAAAATGTCTTATTAACTTAATTGCAGGAAGAAACCCATGAAGACCAGTAAATCGCCTTAGCGCCTCTGATGAGGGCAGGCCGTCCTCACGCAGTGTTGAGAGGCGTTTGCCTGTAAAAAATCAATAAATTAAGTATCATCTCGTCTCTTACACAGTTTTTTATACGCTGACCCATGGATTTTGATTTTAGTGTTCATAACCTGCACACGATGGATCAAACTGTGAGCATAATCTTTTTAGGTACCACTAAAAGGGAACTTATATTATCTTCCTTGGCTTCTAAACATAAGAGGAAGCGAGGCATGACGTACAATTGGCAGTTATTCAATAGCTCAATTTTTCCGCACGCCTCTTCAAGAGACAATAATGTAGAGAGAAACTTTAGAATATCCTTCTCTAATGTTGAAGTGCCTGGACACAGTCAGGCCTACAAAATATCAATACTAAAACTGGCCTAGTGGATGCAGCGATAATTTTTTTATTCCCAGGTGACTGTTACTTAATTATTGGGCGTTCTTTAAGCCAAATGCAATACAAACAGCAATCAAAAGTTCCTTTTACGAAAGAACATAAAGTGATTTCAATGCTGTAACATCTGATATGTTTGAATTGCTTCAAGAAGGATAGCATTAAACGAATGAAGTCCTTAAGAGGAATATCTCAATAAATATTTGGACGTTTAAAAATCAAATGTTAACCTAACATTCTTCAAAACTGAACAATTACAGCCCTCAGACAAAAATCAACGCCTGACAGCAAAATCGGAGGTGAGGTATTACAATTAATCTACACTTTCTATCAGAAACTAAGTCAGCAGAACTAATCAAAGCTAGAATAAAATTTACATCATCTGCATAAGAAAACGTTTTAAATACGAGTAAATTCGAAACGGGCTTTGACTACCAAGAGAAATCTTGGAAAAAAGATATCCTTACCGAGCCATTGTAATCAGTATGTTACTGAAAATTCAGAACTCAGCGCTCTCAAGAATAATTTACCTTCAGTAAGAATATGTCGAGAGCAAGAATCTAAGTGGAAAATAGATTCCCTGAGAATGGGTAACTTATATTATAATTTTGCCTATGTAGATCACTTAGAAAAATCAAGAACTTATAATTTTTGTTTGCTAACAGCTCAAAACAATCTACTTTCAAATTCGGAACAAAAGCACTCCTCCATTTCTTGATGGTGATCAGGTATCGAGCACGTTTCAAAATATGGGTTGTTATACGGTTAAACAAGAAATTTTCTCCTTTTTCTTGTACAAGGCAGTGTTATCGACTTAATAAACACAGTTACTAGAAATCACACAAACTCCTGCTACCTGTCAGAGTGATTCATGAGCTCAGCCTATTTACCACTAGCTCTACAGCAAGAGGCAAACAAGCGGTGGTAAAGTAAAACTCATCCGAAAGCCTCTCAGTATGTTAATTTGTCCATCAGGGACACGCGTTCTGTCCACTAAGGAGTTCAAAGATCAGTTATTGCAAAAAACGGAGTGTCGGCAGTATTTTAACCAATTTCGACAGCTGTTTAATTATTTCTTCCTTTTCAATCAGGCGGCAAAAAGCAAACATGTAAATGTACCCCTCACTACATATTTATATATTCTGTATTCACGCCTCCCTCGCTTGTATTTTCTATAAAGCGTCTTTGTAATTAGAAGGACATTTTTACTTACACACTTACTGATCAGATTTCTGGGAAATCAAACCCAGCAGTGATTGGCCTGATTCAAAATAGGGCAACTTTTCCTTAAATCCCAAATACGCTAAGAGTGGTAATGTGTTGTGTTTGAATCATATTCCTGCTTATAAAATCCTAGAAAACACGTTTACGTCATGACCGTGGGTACGCAGGTGTTACTTGCGCACACATTTAAGGTAACATCTGAATTTTGACGTCCTCTCAAAAATTGCGTAATATTTATCGGTATCCACCTTCTGGCTTGTATCTTCTCGTGCTGTTCGATTACAACTGTCAGTTCGACCGTCGTGATCCACCTATGTCCGCCGTTTGCTCCACAGCAATGTTCGCAGGAACGGTGTCATGTGCGCAAATTAGTTTTAAGTGAGAGTACCCTTGCACTGCATCTACCGCACTCTCTCTTCCGTTTTGCGCCTGTGTCCTGTGTCAAGACATTGTCAAGTATACCGGAGACGGGATCTGGTGCAGGTGAATCTAATTCCACCGTAGTCATAAATGGCAACAGTGGATGGTGCGGCATGAGCCGGCAGCTATGCGTGACCACGTTTGGCACGCGCACCCCTGCGCTGCATCCCGCACTCTCCCCACCTATGCCCGTAGTCACGACAGAGTCAAGATGGCCGGATATTGGAGATGGCGCAAGTGGCTGGCGCGGCCGGGGCCTCTAGGCCCTAGCCGCCCCTAGGCGTGCCACCACCCCCCATTTTCGGCATTTGTTACGGTAGCTCATCGCAAATAATAACTACGCCTGTCGTACCCTGATATGGCCCCGTGTTGGTCCAGCGCATCTACTACGTGGCCAGTTTAGGGGGCAGTCAGTTAAATCTAGATTGTTTTACTTTAACAATGTCTGGGGGTGCACCCAGATGATCTGCGAAATGGTTGGTTCTCATTGGTTGACCACCCATGGACGTTGAATTAGATTGCTCTCAGACAGAAGATTCTTACGTTTGTCTAGTTGCAGTACTTGAGCCGTTGGTTTAAGTCCAGACCTGGCTATATTCCTGAGGGTAATAATCTCATTTCAAGGTTTACTTTGAAATCTAAGGTGTCTACATCTCAGTTTTCTTCTGCATCATTATAATGCAATTTTGTTCTTTTTCCTATCTCCCACTGATCGGGGTCAATGTCCTACCTACATACCTACCTACCTTAAAGAAGTGATCAATTACTTTACCAAAATGATAACCATGACAGGAAGTATTTTGTTGTCGATTAATTTCCGTTTTCCGAATGCCAATTTTCTGCATGACATAATCCTTCTCCTTTGTTGTGAAGTATTCACTTCCTTCCCAAACCCTAAACAACATATCATGTCGACCTGGGTGCCTTGAGGTACGTTTTTGCACAGAAGTCATTCTATAGACAGACAGATTTTGAAGGTGTGTACATTACGTAGTTATTACACAGCTGTTTAGAGTTTTCAAACAGTTATATCATAATCCTAAAAGTTTTGTTCCAAGGACTTCACACCAAACTGTTTTTAATCTTTAAAGTAAAATAGTTGATTAGATATGATAATCTTACTGCTGTCAGAAAATGTGCAGGAAGCAGTATCGCCCAACTGGGCAACTTAATCTCGGTTAGTTGCTGCACACAGTCACATGACATGATGGGAAAGCACTTGTCTCACTTTTCCACCAAGGTTGATTTTGAGGTTATTTGGAAAGGCTGTTCAGCGTAGAAATTTTACAGCAGATTATAAGATCTGGTTGGTGTTAATTCTAAGCAGGTTATTTAAGGAAGTGAACATATATTCCTAGCCCACGGGCCTTACAAAAAAACCCTAACGTGATTTCCACTTAAGACTACCTTGCTTCAAGTTCATTCTAATATTTCTGAAACAATGATAAACTTATAAACGGTTGCGTTTCTATAGTTTCTCTGCAAAATCATTTCAGTGTTGCTCTATTGCCTCCCTATGCGCTGGAGTCATTGGTCCAGATTTTCATGCGGATTCTGCCTACCTTACAGGATAAGCGATCTCTTGAGATCATGAACAAAGTCACGTATTATTGGTGGCCACCGCTCATGCCAGATTACAGGATGTGCTGCTAATGCTCGTATTATCTCAAAAATAGTGGTAAGATGCTAGGAAGGTGGTCACATAATGACTAGCCAGCAGCAAGTGAGATGCGACTGAGAAAGAAAAAGGTGACTGAGGTGTCCACGTTTGGTAAATTTGTATTGTACCCTAAACAATCGTACTCTACGGTTAGACTAGAAGACCTCACACAGAAAACCTGGGCCCAGTTATTTACTGGCATTAACGCTGCGTTGCCTGCACGCGTTTGGTAAGTGATGGTAGAGAATATTGCAAATTAAGTGCAAGTGGCCTTCAGTGACCGGACCTGGTTGCAGGACGGAGAAAAAGGGGCGGTCCGTTCGGTGTGGAGTGTAGACCTACGCTCCTATTCGATCTCTCGAGCTCACGATTAAGGACAGGTACCAAGGAATCTCTCCAAATCCGGAATTAACTTTACATTATACAGAGTATGGAAATATTAAAAGTCGTAATCGGCAGTGCTAATAGAATAAGCTGACTGCTCGAGCAGGTTTTCCCAACGAATCAAGCTAAAATGCCCAAGATGGCTATCAAGCTCACTTTCTAATAGGTGTTTTGGCAAATTGAAATAAACCCGACAATTTTTTGAAAGTTTGGGGGTCTTTGCATGATTCAAACCCAGGGCAAAAGTGGTAGGTCTTGAGTATAGCCAATGATTTAACCATCTAGACTATGAGGCCCTGTTCGAGAGTCTTTGGTTTAACTCTCTCGCGTGTATAAGCCCGGTTTTAATGGCTTTCGGTCAGGGCCTGACCACTCTGGTAGTTAGAATTTTGGCCTTACTCTTGCTGTTGTGTTTGAATTCCACAGAAAAGCAAGAAAATTTTCGCGAAAATAGGTCTTGTCGAAGTACTTCGATTCACTCGAGCCGGTCATATTTGCTTAGACAGACACCACTGCTAAAACTCCTGAGGCATAGTGAAACGGCACCAAGAGGCATACAACTGAATTGCGTGAAAGTTAGAAAGGAAGAGAAAATAGGAAAGGAAGGACACAGAGGGTCGCATTGCCGCAGTTCAATAGGACCCTAACTGAGATATGACTTATGGCATTTGGTTCAGAAAATATTACTTATATCCTACTAGAGGGGAACGCAGTCTTCGGAGGAAACCCTTGTCCTCTAGTAGTAAAACGGATCAAATGAAAGCAAATCTTGAAGTCAAATGTGACATGCTGAATAAACAAATAAAAGTTGTTTTCGCGAAAACCATTGCAATTCAAGAAATTGTTACTGAGGTCGAATTTTTTGTGTAATAGACAATTCCAAAGCTTCAAACTAAAAGATGGCCAACAGAAGAGAGGTCAGAAGAAGGCGGTGAAATTTGCTGCAGAAATAAAAATCGCTCACTAAGGTCAACTAGAGCAGGATGATGGTAGGTTCCCGACTGCACGTCACAGAAGTGCCTGAGAAATGTTAGCCAATTTTCTCATAACTGGACGGTATGGTAAGTCTCTACAAAGCCTTGTCACGCATCCTATGGATAGCAAATACTTATCCGTGGGAAGTATCGGAAACATAAGTTAACTTTCAAGCATGCACCTTCCCGGGCTGTTAACAATCTGAGTGCGTTCCTCACAGACCATAAACGTCTACCTTTTAGGTAGAGCCACGCCAGTTCCGTCAGCCAGGAGTGACATGGAAGTGAGGTTCGAGGATGATTTTTGGTCGACATCCTCCTTGGGTCTTATAGACGTCTCACCAAATTGAAGACAGCCGAGGGCCTCAATGGCGTACTAGACAAGAACACAATCTCTAAGTTCTGGTTCACGAGAAAGCCATTGGATTAAGTTAGCTAAGTGATGGAAGTACTGGAAGGCTGTCTGAAAACCCAGTACGCTAAACTGATAGAAAAGCGGTAAGAAACTCTGTGTTAACAAGAACAGCCTTGTGCGTCAGGTCGAAGTTGGCTTCTTTGTAGTTCCGGCATCAATAAACAAGGCTGCGGAGCGCATACGAAATAATAATTTACTTTGTAAAGTCAATTACACTACTTGAATTGCCAAGCTTGTGATGGTTAAAAATTCCAAATCTTAGTTCTGTTGAATTGACGTTGCGCTGGAGAAGTTTGGCAATAAAAGTTGAGGAGGCAGAGTTTTACGTTATTTACCGTAGAAATTCAGGGTTTCACAAAGTTTTAAATAGTTCCTTCGTAAGCACTAAAATGGAGACATCAGAATCGAAATATGGGCTTGTAGATATTTTTTCCAGCCATAAAAATTGATCTGGATGCATGAAATAAATTTAAAATAAATATCGTTTTCGTCTCCTAAACCAGAAATTTTGTTCTCGAGTAACTCCTTAAACTCTTATTTGATTTTTAAGATTTGAGAAAAATGAATCAGAGGATGACCCCAAGGGCAGACAGAGGAAAATTCAAAGATTGCAACTGCGCGTGACGATATATTTGATAGTAAGAAAATCGTAACTGCAAGTTGAGTGTTGCAAGTTGAGGATAGCAAACTCCTCCTGCAGGGTTACAGGGTGGGCAGGGCAGGGCATTTATGCAGTGACTGTAAGCCAGATGCCTCATCCAAAGTTCAGGCGCTGTAGCCTGCGACTAACGTGAGAGTAAATCTATAACCGTATGTGAACCCCGAAGCGTGGCACAACTTTCGTTAGCCAATAAGAGAAAGTGGACTCGGAACACAAGTGAATGCTTTACATTACAACAATAAGAAATTTTTGAGGGAAGAGCTTATATATTTCTTACAAGAAAATCGCTTCCATCTTCAAGGCTGAAAAAGTTTGTTTCGAATGTTTAAGCGCCAACTTAGTGACTTGGGGTTCGTTCCCCCAAATATATTTCTTTTGGAAACCGGACGATCTTAAATTCATGTATGCAAAATAAAAAATAATCACGTAAAAGTTTAATCTCAGCTAATACCGTCCCATTTCTGAATGCTGAATACCCGTTAATAATTAGACGCTTGTTTTAGCCCACATGTTTATAAAAATTTTTATCTAGGTCCATTTTCAAACCGACCTATTATAGACTACATGATGATCTAATGATCTTGCTGAAGATCAAAACATCTCACATGTGCATTCTGTCAGCAGTAAAATATCGGAAAGCAGTGTTTTAACTTTAAATATGTTCCTGCTTAGAAGAAGAACGAAGCAGCTTTCTTATTACAAAATAGACCACAACCTACTTTGTAAGTCCGACTATTACGCATAAAATATAGAACAATTCATTGGATATCTGAATTCAGTGTAAGGAATAGGAACAGGAACGTGTTTGCGAATTACAGACACCTCTGGAGAGGAAAAGACCGGTTGACGCTATCACGTGTGTCATTAAAAGTATAAAGTTCTCTGAGAGGTGTTGCGTTTTTAGGCTCTATAGACCGCAAAACCCTCCTCTACTTTACCCGTTCATAGCACTCCACCCCAAAAAGGACTGTAATTCAAGCCTGCGAATTCAAGAATTATCACTCTGCACAAACGCCAGTCTCGTCATTATTTTGTACCGCCGCCAGTGCATCCCACACATATGTGTACTCCCTCACAGCTCAGCTGTTTCTGCAAGTGGTCATCAAGCCTCAGCTATAACACTTTCTCTCCATAGCTGATGAGAAGAGCTCACGGGAATCGCTCGTGCACTTTTTGATATTCACAGGCGCAAACTAGTGTTTTATCTCCTCATTATTACTTGCCATTTTATCTGTAATATTTTTCAACAACTTTCATCGCCAACGCCATGATTGGCCTCGAGGCACAATAGTTGGTGTGCGGCTGTATGGCTCAAGTGCGAATCACCCTTTTTCCTTGGTGTGTAAGACCCTGGTGCTTTGCGAATAGAGAAGGAGCTGTATTGGCACGCATAGATGCAGGCTAATGTGGCAGCAGCCACATTTGTCCTCTCCCGCAACCTATCTTCTTGACTCTGTCTTCAAAACGGACGCAGGTGAGAGAGGAGGACAGAGTGCGGTAGATATATCGCAAGTCTACTATCGCTATCAGCTAATTTACAATCCTTGTCGCTTCTGCTGTGGCACACACAGTGGACCTCGTTGGAAACGATGGTCGAACTATAATACAATCGTGTACCGTTCACGAAATACTCAAATGTTATTAATTCTCCGATGTGAATATCCTTATGACAGACGATGGTATAATGGCAAGTATTTAGAAGGAATCCATCACGAAACGCAAATTACACACACATGTATTGTCCCAAACGATCCATACTGCAAAGAATGAATAATTGTATCGTTTTGTGCCGAGTTAAGCGCGGTTGGTCACGAGCTTATACTTCTGCCGGATGCCAAAGCTTTCTCCAAACTATAATCCTTGAATTTGTTGTGGAATAAATAGGTATTCATAATGATATCCAGTTCCTGAATATAGAAACTAAACCTGAAAATCTCTACCTAAAAAGATGCATACTTATTCTTCTGTCTAGGACCTTAAAGACAGCTAAAAGAAAATAATTACTTGTGAGTGGCCTCTGTATGCCCAATGCGTAAGTCAGAAATACTAATGATCAAAGAATGGAACCTCTCAAAAATTTACTGTGAAATGACATTGCGGGCAGTTGAAAAGCCCAGATAGGTGGATTTCCATATTCATTGTAAGGAATAGGAATGGAATATTGTTGGAAATTACAGATACATGCCTGTCTTTTCGGCCGCTCGCAAAAAAATTACTCTAACATTTTTTAAGCAGTAAGGATTTTTTATTTCGTTTCCCAGAATTTCATCAAGCCTGAACCTTAACTGTTAGTAATAGATGGTTCATAAAATCCAGTTCGTTACTGGGATGGATGAAAATGTCTTCCACCCCATCGAGATTAGCAAATCCGCCGGTTATTAATTTCTCGGCGGCCAGATTTTTCACACATGATTTCTGTTTAATAAATTCGTGCTTATCACACTGATGAGAATTTTTGCTTTGGCAAAATGTGGAGATTAAAATTAAGAGCAATCGTCATTATTTTGTAATAAAACACTGTTGACTTTGGTCTGGAAACAATAGGCCACAATTTAGTTCGGTCGGCGGCGATTGCGCAGGCGATTGAACACGGTTTGCCGCAACTCTCCTAGGAATACTCTTGACCTAGCGTTAAGTAGTTTGAAAAAAGGAAAGGAAATAACTACAGCTAAAATCCCCGAGGAAACCACCAGCAATGACCTCACGCTGTCAGTTGCACGGCTTAAGATGAGGTTACATGCGAATTATCCCAAACTTTCTTATGAAGATTAAACCGTTCTAGGAACAAGAGGAGAACCAACAGTTCCACTATCCTCATGAGATGCCGATGCGAATAAAAGAGTTGGTGCAATGAAAATTTCCGTAAGGCTGTTCTCATACAGAAAAAATAGGATCACTGTTTTACTATCTGTGCAGGTATAGTTTTAATGAGGCGGATAGAAAAAGGCTTCCCGTCTAAAGAGTTCCACTCCATGGAGACAGAGTATGGAGGCATTTCTTAATTCCTTTCATCCAGAGACGTTTCCGGTGGTCCTACCTCTGCAACAAGAATGCTAACGCTTATCTCATTTAAGAATTGCTCACGTGTTTTTAAAGAAACTCGGTGGAATACTGTCGCTTCAATGTCACACCATGTTATTGAGCATGCTTATATCGGCCATCAGAATTTTAAGGCGGGCGTAACCCCAGTAAATTGCGGTTACCAGGTTCATTGGGGATTGAATGCATACTTGTATGCACGAGATCACATGCAAATATCGCGTAGTTGGCCCAAAATAAATGGTTTCTACGGTGAACGGTTCGAAACGAGGCTATTCTTGCTAATTTTTGATGGAGAACAGTGTTGTATACGCTGTCAAAAGCTGTAATAACAAAATCTGCACACAAAAGTGTCCGATTTTATTGAACTTTTGCTGGAAATGTGATTGCTTGGTTAAGAGAACCACCCTTCACGAAAGTGACCAGTTTCGTTTTAATATGCTAGCCTGTGCTAACTACTGAGAACTTCCTCTAGTCAAGATGTGGAACAGTTAAATGTCCAACGACCACTGATTGCCTTTTGCGGTTGTAAGTACGTTTAATCATTGTTCTTTGTTATGCGTACCAAATCGTAGCCGTGACAGCTAAGTGAATATGACAATGATCAGAGATCTAGGTTGAGCCCAAAAAACTATACTAGCCGGAATAAATATTGGGCAAATAGGTAGAGCAAGATTCCTCTGAGAGGTTACATGTAATTCGAAAGCCACACATCATCTGCGACCTTGAATGTATTTTCTGGAGAGGGTAAAGTCACCTTCTAAAATTTGAACCCAGGTTATTTGGGTGAAGCAGTCTTATGAATTTACTGATACCTTATGGCAAGAACTTACTAGGCTAGGCCACTAGACTATTACGGTCAAACTAAGCATTAAGGCACTCTGCAAAAGTCTTTAAATGAGCCAGCGAGGAGGTAACTTTGGAAAGCGTCCGAGAGTTATTAAAAGTTTATTAAAAATACCGATAAACTTAAAGTAAGTGATTCGAATAAATCACAAAAACAAAAAGCGAACAAATAACTTCGAAGATAAGAGGAAAAATATCCTTACGTTCATGAAAATCATTAGGGCAAGAAGAAATAAGAAATAAATAAGACGAGGATTTCTCAATCTGCTAAACCACTAAATACTTTGAGAAATCATTGAATTTAGTTCTGAACATTACCTTCTTTTACCTTCTGCACTTCAATCTCGGCATTTCCTGAATTAGTATTACGGTGTGTAACGTACCGGTGGACCTCAATGCCTAAAATGTAGATGACCAATACGGGATACCTCCAACCTTGTGCACTTTACTTATTAGTTAAGCGTCTTACGGAAAAAAACTTAAAACTGCAAAATAGGTTAATAAGATATTTCTTCTAGTAAATTTTGACATTTTTGGCGCAAACCAAAGTTACCTAATATCCAGGTCATTTGGTAGGCTTCTAAGCATCGCAGACCATATCGGCGCTTTTTATGCGCTTCCATGGCAGAGTTAAAAATCTTTAGTAGCGACCTTGCTTCTTTATTCTTCAGACCCACAAATAAGGCGAAAAATATGTGAAAAACTTGTTATATTCAGAAATAGAGAAGCTATTCTGCTTTAAAAACTCTAGCTTGCAAACCTATATATTTTTCGATACAAAAGGCAGTACTTACGCATGCAAGCACTTTCCCGATTTTAAATCGCGTGACTTCAAGGCATATGCAATTAATCCACAAATGACCGCAAAATGTCGCACCAGAAAGCCGCAATTTAACCTTTGAGTAACATTTTAAATGCTTTTGTACGGTCTTGTTTCTGAAAGTTTAGAATTCAAAGACGAAGCAGAGCCTAAAAGTAAGTAAATTTGACGACAATCATTCAAATAAAATGAGAAGAAAGTACATATAGCCTGCATGACATCAGGGTTTGTGACGGAATTGCGTAGGTGAGCAAGATGTTTTATTTTTTCCCCTGACTTTATTTTGAAAAAAAGCAAAGGACGTGGACATCAATCAGCAAAATAAAGCGGTGTGCATTTTAAAAAGTTGGCCTCTTAAGAAGCTTTTTAATTTACATTTATAACCGACCTCAGGAAATTTTAACCAAAATTCTGAAACGCTTTTCTGTAAAAAATTTTTTTCTTAAAATCTTCCGACTTTAGAATGTATGTATTTTCAGCTTTAGAATGTATGTATTTTCAGCCACCCGCAAAAGCCTCACTCAAAAAAATCCTTCTTGAGTAGTATGTATTTTTATTGAGTTTCAATGCCCTTATGAAGTAAAATATATTTTATAGAAAGCGTAAACAAAAGTACTTTAGAATGTATGTATTTTTATTGAGTTTCAATGCCCTTATGAAGTAAAATATATTTTATAGAAAGCGTAAACAAAAGTACTCGTTATTTTATAAGCCTGGTAGCCACTTCAATCTTCTTCAGATTTCATGCTTCAAGGAAAAATATTTTAACGATTACAAAGTTTTTAAATTTTCAAATACACTTGAGCCCGATCTGCCATTATATTTGCGTTAATGGTTCTCAGGCTACAAGCCGTAGGCTTTTGATGTAGGTACTTGCACGAATCCCTGTATGCCATTATGAAGATACTATAAACTGCCCATAAAATTTACAATTGATATGGATTTTATTCTCTACTTCAAGAGGGGAATTTACAAGTGGACAAATACGATCCGAGTTGAGTGTAAATCGTTTGATCTTAAAACGTTGCATAGTTATAACTTTTAAAAACCATTTGTGGCCTTTTCCGAGGAACAACTAGGAAGAAGACGTGATTTTATATCAGATGCGGGCAAAAAAGTATATCGTTTAACGTTATTTCCATTAAATAGTTTGTAACTTATAAAAGCATCCAAAATCCATAAAAACATGCATGCTGCCTTAGAAGCTATTTTTTACAGTGTGATTTCTGGAGTGTCTTCAAAGGTTGGCATCCCGACACGTCGGAGATATCGTAGGGTTGTGTGACATGATGACTGATATCACAATCCCACGTAAGTGATCATGGTTAACGTTTTATGAGGTTGCTATTTAATTGCAGTTCGCAGGCCTTCGTTGTGCAGGTCCACTTTTTTTCGGAAATTAGGCTTCATGTTTGCGTGAGTCTACAACTATGGCCTAAAAATGACACGCTAGTAATTACCTCCGCAAATTGTGTGTTCCAATCGCTTAGTCACAGGCCAACCTCTCGATATTCGACCTCACGAAACCTGCTTTTTCCGTGCAGTCGCTTTACACTCAATCGATCTTACTTCTCTTTGCCATAATCAACCTAAGTTGGAATAATTTAAATAATAAAACTATATCGTTTTCTCGCAAAATCGTTTTTAAATGCACAATCATAGACCAAATAGACGATTGGCTGCCACACTGCATGTTACCTTAATTCTCTAAAAATATTTGTATCAGGATTACCTAAATGTTTTCTTTTTAGAATTATTTGCTCATGTTGTTTTATTTGCTCAGTTGAAATACTTCACGTACTTCTACAACTTATATTTTGTCAGCTGAGTCAAGTTTTTCTGCTTTCGAAATTTTCGCTTTTCTTTTGAAATTCTCATTTATGCCTCCCAGCTGTGAGTTTTGCGATGCGATTCATTTTTATGGCCATATTAACCTAATTTTCAATAGGTCTTTCGTGTTTTCATTCAATTGAAGGTGTCCCATTATTCATTTACAGTTTTTTTTTCGATGTATTTGGGCTATTTTGCGAATGGTTAGAGAGTTGTCTTGATTTTACTTGCAGCTCGTGATTTACTTTGCTTACCTCAACTATGACTTCCCAGTGCCCAAAGAGTGAACCATTTCAGTGATCTTAAGTGCAATACGTGAGGGTGATGTTAACTTCATGCCTACGCAATTTGTTTCTACAAACTGTAGTAGACCCGTTTATATGGAGGGTGTATGTCTTTAGCGAAATGTGCAATTTATCAGGATTTTTGGGTTTCACACTAAACGAAACGGGGATCCACGTTCATCGAACGAAATTCTTAAACCATGCTCATGAGCAAAACTTAGGAAATAGTTGAACAAAATGTGTTCAAAGGAAAGTTAAATTACTTCAAGTGAAATTTTGGAAACGTTTTTTTTTAAATAAGGAGTAGTTTGTCTCTCACAAAAAGTTGATCGACAGGGACGAAGCTGATGTTTGTTAATATTCCTTACTTTTGTAGATGCACAGAGTACTCTCGACCCAAGGGACTGAGATTAGCTGAAAGACCAAAGCTAAATCTGAAGTCTTTGGAGGAAATGTAGAGTTTGTGTGTCTTACTCTATAGGGGAGACACAAGTGCAATCAGCTCTTCTTGATATGAATGTGAGCGGGATGATTTGCATAACGACCTAACGGATGAAGTCAAGGGAGACTGTATTGTCCATCTCCGGTTTATTATCCGATCTAAACCGGCAAAACAACGAGTTAGTAGCGCAGTGGCTTTGAGCGTTGAACTTCTAATCCACATGTCGCGGGTATGAACCTCAGCTGCCGAAACACCTGGGGTCGGGTATGGCTGGCTGATTACGGCTAAGCCAGAAATGGCCTTTAAAATCTCCCTGGTCGTTGTCGTTTTTCATTCTGCCTTTCATACTAGCCGTTGTGCGGCTGCTGGTGGGGTTTGAGAGTAAGCCCTAAGGAACAGCATGACAGAGAGTCCCATATATAATTTTTAATATTTGCATACATATTTTTGCTATTATTTACTCGTTTAATTCCAGTCATCAGTTAATCGTTAAAGGATTCAAGAGTAGATAGCACAGCAGAACTGGTGTCATTCATTTTGCCAATGAACTGTGCGTAGCAAGGGTGACTTTGGGTGCGGTGACATCAAAAATATCACGAATTCTGCCGGGAAAAGGAGCTATTGACTAAAGTCTGAAATGTGCAGGAGAATGACAGGGTAAAAAGAGAAACATTAACTGGAACTGTGTTGGATATAAAATTGTCGGACAAACCTGTTGAGAAATCTCTTCATTCCACAAGTGGAATATGAAATAGTCGAGTACACTTTGCTGTTTATCTGTGAGGTACAAATGCACTCAGGGGGGAGTTCCTTACCTTGCATAGTCCAGCCACAACTATGATAAATTGGCACAAAGTCTCTGGTCACCAAAAACGTTAAGCCCAAAATCTATTGGTGCAATGTGGTTTGAAGGAATTGCCGGACGAACAAATGCAGCCTGACAGTTTGACCGTCGTAGCAACCGAGGTTCACTGTGTGCCCCAGAGCAAGTTGGTGCAGGGACGGCGACTTTTGCGCGAATTAGCTTATAGTGAGAGAAGACTTGCGCTGAATTCACCGGACTCTCTCTCTCTCCCTTCTCCACCTGACAGATTCCAGAAGACCGGAGGTGCGAGAAAGCGCAGGTTACTGGTGCGACTGGAAACGCCCCTAAGCGTGCAGGCCACACCTGGCTCGGATCCCGCGAAACGGCAGTGCCATGGAAGCTACATTAAGAAGGAGCCATTGCAGCCTGACTTGTAGTCCGCCAGTGGGTCACTCCTCAGAAATACGCACTTGACCGACTGCGCGGTCCGAGTTATCCCGTCAATTGACAATCTTCAAAGTCAGAGCTTTAATCTTCTCAGAGGCTAATTGTGCGATGTGAGAACCACATGGCTGGTTTCGCCCAGTTGGAGATTCGAAATGCATCTATAGAAGTTCCTGAATCTATTGTTACAACTTTCGTTGAGATTTCACTGAATCTGTTCAAACACATCCTTCAATCTTTTTGAACGTACGTTCGGGAGGAGGCAACGGAGTTTGCTGAAGTATGCAACCAGCACATATTTTAACGTTAGTCCCTGGTGATCTAGTCGTCGCGTGGGAATTTAATTTGAGATCAGTGACGGGTTGTGATCAAAGTATCGCATAACCAGCCGAGCCACTAAACTGCCTTTAGCAACCTAAGAAGACTGCAACCTACCTACATCCGCGATCGCCCGTTTCCAGAACGAGTCGTCATTGGTTGATCGCTACGCAAGTCAGAGAAATAACCTCAGAACGTTATTCTTTGTAAGGTTTGTCCAACGTCGCGCGCTGCGGATAGCAAACCATAACTTTGTCTGTTAGCTTATATTTGCCTATGCGGTTTATCCGTATCCCTGCCCCGTTACATCATCTTCCTATCTCAGTTAGTCCATATATAACGCTATCGTAGCCCCCACTAGTGGTATGCTATGAGGACACAAAATAACATAACCGGCAATCCACACTCCTTTCCAACCTGCCTCCACTCTAACCCCAAATTCCACTCACGCATCGAACGACCTTATGATCTTACAATTCTTCCCAGTGTGACAGGAGAAACATTGCCTCAAAGTTACACCAATACCCATCTCGCATGTCCATCCTGTCTTCGTTGTACCTTCACGTTCTGTCATCGCGTGAACCTATTCGTTCAAGTATGCATGCATGACACCAAGCACTAAAATATTCATAGTAATACATGTTCACATTGTGTTCATACATTAGGTCACCGCATGCGCCTCTTCAGCAGACACTCAGAACACCCATCTGCCATGCCTCCATCCTACAGTGAAGTTGCGGGTAATGACGGGCAAATTAGCAATTGCGCGTGTATGCACGTGGCACGCAACAGGCGGAGGGTTTGTCCAACTGCCTGTCAAATCAACCGATTTCAGTTCCGGTTGACCGGTAAGCATGGACAGACCGCTGGCGCCCATGCGAGAATGGGCTGAGCACGACCAATCCGAGGGGCACCTCCCGATGACACAACAACACACTCCTTACTAGAATAAATCTGATGTGCTTAAGCATACCCCACTGGGCTAACTTTCATGGATTTTATATCTGCCTGCTGACAATTAACCCGGTCCTCCTTTGAAGGCAGCAGTACACCAAAATGACTCCTCTATTATTTCGACATCTGAGTGACGTTTGGCACACATTTAACAGCAGCATCAATTCACCTCAGTCCGTGTGCTCAATTTCGCAACCAGTACATTTTGCTTGTGTAGCGTACCAGAAGACGCATCATGACAGTTCTACCGTCGTAGTCCAACGATGTCCACCGTATGCTCCATGGAAGGGCGGTGCATGGACGGTGACTTGCGCGTGATTAAGTTTAAAGTGATAGTAGACTTACGCTGCATCTACCGCACTCTCTCCTCCTCCCCCACCTGAGCCCAGTGTAATGAAAGAGTCAAGAAGACCGAAGATGGGAGAGGGCGCAGGTGACTGGTGCGGCCGGAGCCACCCCTTGGGGGTACCATCCCACCTGGCTCGGATCCCACGGAGTGGGATCAAAGGTCAAAGGTTATACGCTCGGACATGCGCTCTGTACCTGGTCTGTATCCGTCTGCGCAAAGTATGCTTGACAAAACTATGGTTATCACAGCGAAACTAAGTGAAAAGTGAAACAAGGGGTCCTTACGGTGTGCCCTGATTGACACAGTTACCAGTCATCAGGGCTTGACAGACGGACATACGCCCGAGCTAACACCAGCACTTTGTGGGCGGGCATTTGTGGGTTCGCACATGCCACATACAGCTCCCCACGAGAGGAGAATTCACCCGGTTTAGTAACGTTTCTTAGCTTGCCGCGTTCTAGCGGAGTTTATAATTTATGCAACTTGAGCTTATATACAAAACAACCCAAATCTGATTGCTGGGCACCGGTGGTTGCCGGACCTTCGGGTTAGAAAAATCCTTCGTGTCTCTATAGAATGGTGGTTAAGGCGAGTTGGTGCCAACCCCCTATACGTAAGAAAGGTCAGAGACGATATTTTACATCCATTTGCTGCCCAGAATGTTTTATGTTTTCTGAGTAACAGAAGGTAGTGCATTTCCCCTCGGTACGGGACTTACTCGGTGAATACACTGCGTACCTCCATGATCTGTCCCAAGCGACTGCTTAAGATGGTGTTTTGGCTGTTGTAACTGTGGCGTTCGACTCCTCACTCACCAGGATGATATATTATCCAGTATTCACTTCAAACATCGCTGGCCGCTTGACAACCACGACAGTACCTAAGTTTAGGGACGTCACCTATGCCCTAAATTCGCCTGTAGTGTTAATGCAGCAGGGTAGTCTCCTCAGTATAAGATCACACGGAGTATATACAACCACATCATTGCCCATCTAGTGAACGTACCACTGCAACGTGTGTCCCGCGTGCCACAAATGAACCTGTCCGCGCATAGTATACATGGATTTGACAGAACAAAGTCGACTCTGATCCCACCTGTGTGAGTGTCGCACAGGCTACATTCAGAAGGTGCCACTGAAGCTGAGTTTTCGTTCTGAAAGAACCGGACTACCCAGTCAGTTGGCAGTCTTTCAAGCCATGAATGCTCGCACGCCGTCATAGATTCAAGCCTATCAGATTTATAACACTAAGGAATGCACCGAAGTACCTCACTGGCTCTTCCTCTTCACAGGTACCAGTCGACTGTCCGGGCCTGTTGATTAGCTATTAATGTGATGGGACATAGTGTCCGAGTGATTTATTATAGCCAGTCTAAGTTTGAAACACCCGAACTGGTTGAAAAACAGGTTATAGCAAAGAGCATGTTTACCAATGACATGAAAGTTACAGGTTCTGTCCCCGTGTTGGGTGATATAGGACGGGTTCGTGCGTGCTCTGGGGGTTTTGGCTGGTGGGGCTTGATGTAGCAATGGGGTTTTGGCTGCGGTGTTTTATTGCAGCTTTTAATGGATATACACGTGACCGAATAAGCCAGTGTGTGAGTGGATATCTGTGAGAATTGTGATGGGTTCAGGTTGGATTTCCCGGAACCGGTTCATTAGTCTCGCTGCAATAGATTAGCAAGTGACCAATGCGGAATAAAATTTCACGGTGGCAGCAACAGAAGATGGAACGGTGACTGCTGATCTGATGACCACGGTGCTGGTGTGGGTGGCGGCCGTGGTGGTGATGGTGGTGTTGACAATGACGGCAGAAGTGGAATTCTTTGGTAAAGAAGGTGGGATCTGGCATGTTGGCATTGCCGTGAATCCTATAGTCGTGAAAGCACATACGGGCAAATAGACTCGTGGAGTCTCTGAAACCTGACGCAGTGGGAGTAGATGAGACTGGAGCGATAGGTGTATGTCGCGGATCCAGGCACACGTCAGCCGGTCTCATTCCGGTGAATTCTCAAGTGACGCACCAGGTCATTTTGGGATTTGAAGTTGAGATCGAAGAGGGAACAGGTTTGAAATGCGTCCGTATTTATTGTGGAAGGAACAAGTTTTTCAATGTTGGTTACCCGGGCATCCAGAGTGTTCTAATTGTTGGTGTTTTTGGTGGTGTTGGCGACGGCGGCGGTGGCCTTTTATATGGTCGGGTAGCAACTCGCCACGTTGATATGGTGCTGGTCTTAAAGATATCACACGAGACCGATTCGTGCGCAGCGATCCATCGGCAGCGTGGGCACTGTTGAACAGACCGGGTGCTTTAGTTACTTGTTCAAGACGGTTAATATTTGCGAGTCGCTAGTGTTGCCTTATTACCTGCTATTCGGTTGGCATCGAAGAGTACTGCCCCAGTCTGCACAATGGTTATCCACAGCGGTTGGTCCTGGGCAAGGTCCTCACAAGTCAGCGGAATCATTTGGCTGTGCTTTAAGAAAGTCGTCTGAATGTCCTGGTAATACCGTTTTTGTCCTGCTTGGCTCTAAGCACAAAACGACGTGACCGCGTTCGTCGTGAATCTCTACGATATGGCCACTCTATTATAGGTTTATCTCTACATCAGCTTGACGTTAGTGACGAGAATTAAGGTTTGCTTGAGGATTTTCGTGTCTGGGATTTTTTCATATCACCCAAACTGATGTATTCTCCTAAAGCACATAGATGTTGAAATGATTGAGTTTACTCGCATTGTGCTCGTATACTCTCGGAGTATCCATGTGTACAGTAGCGTTGTTAGGATACTGACGCTATAAGTCTTCCGTTTCTTTTGAGGTGAATACTGTGGTGATTCTAAACCGAGTAGTTTAGCCAGCCGAATGTCCTACAGGCTTTGAAGATTCACTGTGCAACTTCTTGCAATGTTACTGGCTAGTTGGATACATTGCCCGCAGTTGAGGGTTGAGATCAAGCAGCCCTTATAAGGGGTTGATTGTAGTCCACGTTTGGCTCCAGTTGGTGAATAAACAGCATATTCTCCGTGGTTATGGCCCTTTGGAAGCTTGTGCAGTCTGTGTCGAAGCGGTTCGTGTTCCTTTGCATGCCCGCTGCCTTTGTGGTGTTTAGAACACAGTCACCCACAATCAGATGATCGTACAAAGTAGTCTTGGAAACACGCGAGAGCACTTGTATGAGCCGGAAGTTGGGCATTTGTGAGTCTGTCCTGTAGATGATTTTTTTTGCTTGAGCGTTCTTCACTGTAGGCGTACATCAGCATGGCAGTGAACATGAGCCTGGAGAGGGTGGAAGCGTGTACGCAGGCTGCTTCACCCCAGTGGTCACTTAGAAGGTGCGGGTTGGTCCATATATCCTGATACTATCCCTGCATTCCACGTGCCGCTGATGTCATATCGATGCTGTCGCAACTCCTACAAAATTCACATTTATTTTCGAGGAGCAGACCTGGTTCCAGGTGACGGTTCAGAGGGTTGATTGGAACGCGAAAATTTCCTGCAGAATGTTCACAAGGGCGATGTACTTCCTGCCATGTGGCAGAATATACCGAACCTACCCTTCTCTCTCACACCCTTGAGTCAGGTGACAGGAGGTATGTTCGGGCCCAGTGGCCGACAAAGGTGTAGGGGTCTAAGCGATGGTTGTACCCCGAGGCCAACAATCATCATGCCTAGTTCCGTTTTTGAGAAGAATGGAACAGACACCAGCTGAAGTGTATTCTGCACATGATATCGCTGGTGGTCAGAGGCCCTGACGCACGGCAGGCTCTGAACCCGCCTGGGCGATCTAGGCGTGAGTGAATAAACATCATCTTAGAGGTAGCCAGGTGCCTGCTTGATCAGTTGATGGGGTGATAGCAGTTTGTGGGCGCTTGTGCTTGGCTCTCCCACAGGCAATATTAATACAGTCGGAAGCTTGAGAACTGTGATCAAGCAACCTCTTGCGCATCGTGGGCGCCATAGGTAGAAAACCCTGCAACTCTCTCTCTCCCCTTCCCGCCTTAGATGCCGAACAAAGTGAGGGCTCGACAGTGGGACCAGCGATTAAATGAGGGATTACATGCAGTGCATATACGGGTTTGAGTGCGTGGCGATATCAACAAGAGATGATCGAAACCAAGGCTGATGTAGTGAACTGTACAGAGGGTGGAGTTGGGGCATCAGCCGGAGGCTGTGCTGGCGTGATCTCGCCCACGTGTGCCGCTGAGATGGCAGGTGTTACGTGCCGGAGGAGTTGGAGCTTGTAATTACTGACTTAAAATGCCATCTAGGCAAGCCTTCGACCGACCTGGTCGCCAGATATCCTCTTCGTCTTCGACCACTATGCAGGCAAGCGTGCACCAGAGAAACAGCTTTCTAAAAAAACATTTTGGAAATGTTTTGCTTCGGCGAGTCACCTTTAGTCTGCCTGGTTTTAATGTTTTTTTTGCAAGACAGGTAAAGTTGAGCCAGAATCAACTGGAAACTACAATGTGCAGAGATGTGAATGCAAAATAATTTATTCTCTGCTCTGCGGATTCGCCGGTTACCTTACTTAACAGGGACGGCAAAAAACATTCCCAGCTTTATGCAATTGGCAAACATTTGGGGCCATATATTAATTCGACTCTGTTGTTCCTATAGCAAGAAAATGGTTGTCTAAATGGAGCCTTAGACGATTTTAGGGTTTCTAGCTTTCAGTTTACGCAAATCTGCGCATCAGTAACCAGCTAATTTATTCTAAGACAGCATAATTGCGGGTTTCGGCTAAATGTCTTTCTACCGATATATTACAGGCCTTCATTTAGAGAGGCATGCGTGTTAAATGGGCTGTGCAACCGCAGCCCTGAGCTCACCTGCTTTGACCAGTATTCAGCTCGATAGTTAAAAGCAGGTCTCTTCTTAACCTATGAAGATTTCAAGCTGAGACTAGAGGAGAGGAAGTAACTTCGGTTCGACAGTCCCTTGAACCGCCCTTGGTCAAGGCACGTGTTGGTGGCTGAGGTAGGCAGAACTTTATCGATGGAGCAGCGGCTGGACTGGCCTTTGCTAGCCAGGACAACAACTGGTTCTTTTACCGCTTCCGAATCCTGCAACCTTTAACTCCCCGATTTTGAGGTCACGGCAGGACAGCAACCTGCACGCGAAAGACAAATTTACTACCGTCCTTAATTGACCTGGTCGATAGTCAGTCCAATCCCGCGATCAGCACCGCGACCCATCTTGTCTTCGTCCGTCCAGCTTTGCGTACTTGCCCGCTGGTGTTTTTTGACTTTTTCATTGGGGTCTCAATTTGCTTGAGATGTGGCGCCTTTTATATGCCGAGCGTTTTAACTTTCGGTTATCGTTTTGAATGCAGTAAATTTAAACATAACTAGACAGCGGGCTGATAAGATTGTACATATTTTTTAATTAAGCCGTATGAGTGACCGTTTTGTACACGTGATTTACTTATGTTCAGTAAGCACAAATTATTATGTTTTGTCGAATGAGGTCTGCCATTTATAGTAACTATTTTGCCCAAATCCGTGCTCATTTACTTATTATGAACCAGCCATCTGACATTTACTTGATAACACTTCAGTCTTATATTGCTAGCTCCTGCTGACGTTATGTCGTAATGGTTGACCGTTGTCAGTGCCTGTTGGACGTAGGCAGGAAGGACGAATTTTCCACACCATAAACAATCTGACGCGCTTGAGGCAATCACGGTGCGCTAAAAGCCGTGGCTTTGAAGGTTGCCAACTGACTGTAAAACTCGAACCACGCGGTGAGTCCCGAGTGTGTATTTACGGAGCGGCTGACTGGCGGACTGAGAGTCAGGTTGTAAAGGCTCCTTCTTATTGTGACCTTTATGGCACTCGCACTCCGTAGGATCCGAGCCAGGTGTGGTGGCACGCCCAGGGGCGGTTCCGGACGCGCCAGCCACCTGCGCCCTCTCCCATCTCCGGTCTTCTTGACTCTGTGGTGGAACCAGCTAAGGTGGGGGAGGAGGAGAGAGTGCGGTAGCGATAAGCACCGTGGCTTGGAAGGTTGCCAACTGACAATTACACTCCGACCTCGCAGTCCGTCCAATATGTGTTGTGAAGAGTGGCTGACTGGTGGTCTGAGAGTCAGGCTGCGATGGCTCCTTCTTAATGTGGCCTTTATGGCACTCCCACTCAGCTGAGATCCGAGCCACCCCTCCCTCTTGTTGCTGTGGTCTTGTTTGTGGTGGA
This sequence comes from Schistocephalus solidus, assembly GCA_017591395.1. Lineage (NCBI taxonomy): Eukaryota > Metazoa > Platyhelminthes > Cestoda > Diphyllobothriidea > Diphyllobothriidae > Schistocephalus > Schistocephalus solidus. Next base: position 181,649 of record WEDG01000486.1, read on the forward strand.
CCACTGTGCGTGGGCCTGTGCCCTCTCCCATCTCCGGTCTTCTTGACTCTGTCTTGACACCGGGCCCAGGTGGGGGAGCAGGACAGAGAGTGAGGTTAATGCATCGCAAGTCTGCTCTTACTATAATCCAGCTCCAGTCATTGACCCTGCGCCACCCTACTGTTAAGCATACGGTGGACATCGTCGTTGGAGGAAATGTTGGGAGCAGTTCTTAACGTTGGAGGAATTGCGGCGGGATAAGGATTTACTTGTTGACATGTCATTTCTTACTTAATTAATTACATTCTATTTATCCATGAATGATTTTTTAGAAATAATCTGCTTCACTTCGGGAAGATACGGTCGAAATTCTCTTTCTTTTCATTCTTTCATTTATTGTAAGAATTTTTGGTTCCCCGTTTTCACTGTAATTATTCCCAGGAGAATAGAAATCTTTTGCTATGGTGTTAGCAATCGGAGCATAATGTGTATTTTCTTATACCATACTTCTGGAGTTGTTTGCTTATGTTAAGTTTTTAGTTGTCTGCTAACGTTGCCACGGAATCGATAATGGCTGATTGGGGTGAAATTTCAGTAGTTAATCAAGGGAAGTGCTTGCACATTATGTGCTGAAAACATCGTAGAAAATTATTTCAAATGATCGTTAGTGACAAACTGCTAAGCTGGGTTGCAAGAACTGGGTACTAGAGTCTATACTCCCTAGTCCGTTCAGACACCGTTGCGTGCTGAACGTTGATTACTTTTGCTTCAGTCACCCTGTCAACATCCTTTGTTGTATATGCACCTTAAACGTCATTCATTTTGTTTATCCTCTTTACTGACTATCGGATTTCGAAAACGTTTCAAACATTCCTCTCAAAGTAAAATCATGTTCAATGACCAAATTGTCAGTAAGTAAAATCCACCCACGCTTCTTCAAGCGTTCTACCCACGCAAGCGAGTACCCTGTTAATATTCGTTCTTCTAGATGATGAAAACTTGGAGACGATTTTTTTGTATGACGTGTTCTTATGACCTATGTACATCCATACTGCCACAGACTTAATTTTCAGAATGTTACTTGCTACTTATTACTCGCATATGCCTAGCCTGAATATCAAGGTTGGATCGGTCAATCATCATCTTTTTTGGACAAAGTATTTTCGCTCTGGAACTTTGATGACAAGTGGTTAACGAAAACTACCGTTCACATTGAAGACATTCTTGTTCGATAAGCGTTTCTTGGGCTAGAAGACAACCCTGACAGTTCGTCATGAAGCTTTTACCTCCAACGAACCCACTGGCACAACGAGTGCCGTCTAATCTCGAAACTAAATAGATGTAGGAGGGATAGTTTGTGCCCGGTTTTTACTCGTCTGACGTTTATTCCCACTCCCCAATGGAAACAACGTGCAGATAAAAAGGCGTAAAAATTAAAGTATTTGGAATTCCTTTGACCCACTTGTGAAAAACTCGGCGGCCTCGGTGGAATTGTAACAATCAATAGACAGGTATCTGAATACCCTAGTAACCACACTAGCAGGCGAAAACTCAATTGCGTGAGGGATCGAGCAAGATCCTAACCACAACAGTGAGAATGGCCTGCCTACTTGACTTATATGAGGGCAGTCACCGGCGTCTTGGTACGTATTGCAGTTGAGTTTTTTGAAAGGCAACCCCCACCTTATCCCCCCCTGGGGTATACAGTGTGAAGAATCGGTTCTATACTTTGAACAAAACTGCAGGCGTACCCTTATTTCGTCGAGTGTTTCAGTGCATCGAGAGTGCCACAGAAGATGCCAACCGAACCTCCACACCACTGGCAGTCATAATAGTACCCGTGTTATGTGTTACACCCCCACCATCGAACGATGACGTCAAACGATCAACTGTCACAACAATAGGATTGTTCAGCATTTTTACTCTAACCAGTGTAGCTGAAAGTGAATCTGGAAAATTACTCCAAATGCAGATCACCAGGTGCGTATTAGTAGTGGACAACTGCGTTAAGTGTCATTTTCTAGCCCACTGGATACGACCAGGCTACAGACAAAAGTTTGGCGAGGTCCCACTCATCTTAAAAAACTACAGCAGCCTGAAACCCTAGCAATTTGGTTTTGCGGCCTAAAGCCAACTAGCAGACAGCACGACCTCCACCCTATCGATGAGCATTGGAACAGTGTGTGACGAGTAATCAAACGGACAGCCTTTAGGTAGATCGTATTTCGGGACAATATTGAACAGCAGGACTCGCAAAATAACTAAAACAAGCGTAGAGAAAGGAAAATCAGGTTTCAGCGCAGCCTGTCAAATCGAAAAAAGATATGGTTGCGTTATAACTTTATCCAGACAATGCTTCATCTTTTCGCCTACGTATCTGTCGCCATCCCTACCTCTGGTGCTCAGTCTGAATACGAATCCCCGAATTCAGGCGAACAATGCCTTCACTCGAGCGATTGAGTCTCCCTTTTATTATGTTATCGGTTAAATTCACTTTATTGCAACCACTTCAATACCTACAGTCTGCTGACAGAACACCAACCGTACGTATTATTCGAAACCCCGATCAGTTAGCACGATTGGGGCAGATTGTCCATTTATAGCTAAAACCGCATGCCACTGTGCGCTCCAAAATCCGATAGTACACGGCGACAAGGGGGCACGTTCAAAGTCTCTTCGAAGTTTAGACCAGTGCATACTTGTGGGTGATGTTTACGTAGCGAAATCCATAAAGGCTACTTTTTCCTAAACAATACATCGCAGCTTCCAAAAATGAAAAGATGGTTTCTTACACATCTGTTAACGGTAGGCCAGATTCGTCAGCTCATTTGGTGACAGATCGAATGCTGATCCTGTCCCTTACAACCTCAAAGCGCGGGATTTCTGCCACCAATCACTTACTAACCCTTTTTGTTTTAGCCAGTTGCCTACGACTCTGCAATCGCAATTGAAAGCAGAGGCATTTTACCTTTCCATAGATGAGAACGTTCCCATAACAAAATTTTCAAATAAAGCTGTAAATCGGTTCGAGGTTCTCTATCGGTTGGAGACAAGCTTATGAGGATACATTTATAAATTCTCAAATTACATGAATTATTACAGCGGGGTCCTTTCAACAGTTAAGGTAAGCAGCAAAATCTTACACAAAATCGTCAAGTAGGGGAACTTGGACGCGCAGCTTTTTCACCTTTGGCCGTTTTGTTGAGGTGTGCCATACGAGTACCTGCATAAGTAGCAAAAGAGAAGGAAAAAACAAGGCTTGGAATTAATTACGTAACCCTATAAAACCCGCCAAAGAAGCTTGCATATTAGATGACCACGCGGAACTTCACATCTTAAGGTTTCAGTACTATGACAGCAAGTTAATAAGACCGCATCGACAAACGCTAAACCGTTTTATCACTCAGCCATCACCTTGGGTTTAGGATAACAGTAATTAGCTGTAGAAAACGTTGGTGCAAATTTCAGTCTTGCGGTGATATTATTGTTAAATAAGTAGGGAAATACATATAACAAATACAAACGGTGATTGCATTAAACGACTTACAGAACTTTCCGCAAAGACCACCTCACGTTTGTCAGTCTTGTAAAAATCACTAAGAACGGGTGGGAAGCAAGTTATGAGCATCCAAATATAGGTTGCTATTGATCATTGACCTGCCTATATTTTCTTTTACGTTATCTCATCTCCATACGTGCGGTGTTCATTCTGGATGCTTCCCAAATTACTTGCTTTTTAATTTGCAAACTGCCTTGCCTCGCGCTAATGTTGAAGTTTTAAATCAAAACTTGATGGATACCAATTTTACATATTTTTGATTTGTAGCCAGATGCGACATTGTCAATAATTGTGTCCCCACCTGGTGGCGAATACTGCATATAATTTTGACTGCATTTTATTGCTTTAGACGTGTACATGCATATTTTTAAAACTGATGAACGTTCATTGTAATTTCTCTTAAACTAGGATAATTTATCGGCTTCCACACTGTTCATTTTCATTTTTCAATAATGGGCCGCTGATTCAATTTATCACATTAGCTCGAAGGTGATCCTTAGTCGACTAAGCGACTGCACGCAGACCTCACAATTGTTCCTTGGTCTCGTACATTTTGCCGACTGGAATTTTAGACTTACGTAAAGTCAGAACCGCCTGCGCTAGAAGAACAGTATCACTCTTGCTATGTGCAGTAGTTGGCTGTACTAAAGCCTTCCACTTGCTGGCGTGGGTTCGAATCCAACCGAGGCCGCCGAGTTTTTCACAAGTGGGTCAAAGAAAATAAAAAGAGGTAAACCTGGAAAAACTTCATCTTGTTCCAAGTCTTTTGGATGCATGAACAAATTTTTTAGGTCATGAAGAACAGCAACATTCTGCACATCTACTAGTGTATATGAAAGCGGCGTACCCACGATGGCGGCACTTGCATCGCTCTTTTGAAATATTCGTGTGTTTTCTACTCAACGGCCGGAATCGTCACCGGGCAAAAGGTCTTCTCCCCGAAGGTCAATGTGGATGTCGAGGGAACCATGGCACTGATATTCGCGGCGCGTCAGATGCAGGAAAATTACCAGAAATAGACTACACCCCTCTACAATACCTTCACAAACAACAGAATCCCTTCGGCACGGTCAAGCGCGATGGATTCTGAAAAAATAATTATGAAATCTGGATATCCGAAACGATTCACTCACACTGTAAACAACTATATTACGGGGTGATTGTGCGCATCTCGGAAAACGGGACAGCATTAGAAGCACACGCGGTGACTAAGGGAGTGAAGCAGCTTGCGTACTCGCTGACTCGCTCTTCAGTCTCAGGTTCCCTGCCAGGCTGATGTATGCCTACTGTGAAGAATTCACGTGGATCAACATCTTTTACAGGACCGACGCAGAGTTGCTCAACCTCCGGCTCATACAAGTGCCCTCGTATGTTGCTAAGACCACCAATAACGATAGACTTTTCGCGGATGTATGCGCGCTCTATACTATTTCTGAAGTTGACATGCACATGCAAGGGCGGAAAAGCGCAAACCAACGCCATCAACATGCGAGCATCATGACCGAACTTTATCGTGAATCCCAGGTAAAAGGATTGAAATAGTAAAATAATATAACCCGTCACATGTATAGTAACTCTCGAAACCTTTGTTTACTAGGGAAAGTCTGGGATCAAATAATTTCAGAAGACCGGCGGACTGCAGGTCTAAAAGCATTTGGAGTTTCATGTCGAAGGCAAGCAAAAAGTCAGCGGCTGTCGTTCATTTTTGGTGAGCTGGGAAGAACGCGAAAAATTTCAACATATTTCATCCAGTTCAATGGCGTAAACCTGAATCACCTTTGACGCATTTCAGGGTCACAGAGGCCTTAATTTTCGTTTTTCTTCTATCGAAACATTACATAATGTAGGTCTACGAAAAGGGGAACGTTTGCGACGTAGACTCCCCTGACGAAAGTTAACTTATTTGTAGTAGATTTGTAAATCGAACTCTACTGCAGCTCTAAGTATAAACAGTAAGCGTCCCATAGACTGCTAGGGACGTCACTAGAGTATTTCGCAAAATATTCGAAGGTCTTAGTGCTATTGTAACAATCGTATGCACCTTAACAAAGAAATCAAAAGGTGTAGTGCGTTTTTGTCCAATCAGTGACTGAAGCCTTGGATGGCGGAATGACACAGGTTACCACCGTGACGCATAGGTTGCCTACCAAGTTTCAAAAAATCACGATTTGGAGACAAAAGGCTTTAGGCTTAGGAGGCCTTACCATCGCAGGTAAGTATTGACTGATTTACTGAACTTTCAAGCAATTGCTCGCTCGATTCTGGTCTTTGTGACTCTTCAGGCAGCAGGGGAGCGTGCTTTAAATTATTTGTGGCAGAAGTTTAACGGAACGTAAGTTAACTTAAAACAAGACCATACTTCTACGCAAGGATTATAGCAAACATATCGTGTATGAAAATGTGCATTAGAATTTCTTGCTTCTCAGCCATCTTCAAAAAGTTTAGCTCTTAAAAATTCAATGCTCAAGACCGCAAAAACCTGAAGAAAGATACCTGTTCCTCGTTAACAAAATTAACAACAACATAAGTACACTAACTGATTAGTATTCGTATTTTCGCCGTTTACCTCCACTTTTGTATAACTACACAAAGGCTCTCTATATCGCAGTGACAGGTAATGAATTTAATGGCGTTATTAAATTAAAATCCTTTCGTGTTCTAATTTTTGCTAAAACCTTCTGTCATTTTTGACTTATCAAAGTGAATCGCTTTGAAACTTTAAAGTCAACAAATAATGGAATCTTTCAAGTTTCGAAATATTGCGCAAAAGAACACGGCTTGCACCCAGCAGGTTTAACCCTTTGGCGACATGGAGTCCTCAAACATTTTCAGAAACTATATATTTTTGCCATGTGTTTGTAAAATTGTTAAATAAATGTAGCATTTGGCCGAATAAGTATAATTTAAAAGGCGGCCGGAGAAAGCAAGATAAAGCAGGCAAGGAAAGACGAGATAATAGCGAGCACTGTAACCCATAAGATAACGCGATAGGTAATCCAGTTGGTGAGAACCGCGTAAGAAAAATGGGTGAATTCGTTCTGGGACTATCTACTTAGTATTCGCACATAGATGCCAATTTTAAATTAAATTAAAATTTGGCTCACCGAGACATGCGCAAAGCGAAACCAGAATTAATTGCGTACACAAAGGCGGGGGCGATTTTAGAGGAGTTTTATTCGATCTTAAGTCGCACACGATAATATCTTCATTTCTGAATTAAATAACTCCCATCCACATGCATAATCTAGACATAACATACTGTCCCTTCTTAATTATTTTTAATTCTCGTTTAAAACCAGACATCTTTCGTAGAAAAAATATATAAATTTCATTTAATGGAAAGTTTCATCTTTTAATTTGGAATTTAAAAGAAGTTCCTCGTCCCATAAATGAGGTCTCCAACCGCGTTTCATTGTAAGGCAATATACATGGATCACACTGCACCCATATAAGTGTATTGAGTATACTCATAATAATGTACGCGGTCTGTCCTACACATTCAATAATCTCATAAGGAAAATGTTTTTACAAATTGCACTATCTTTTTTCATCAGCCTCTGTCATAGTTGAGACTGCGTTTTTATGCGAACGTTCTAGATAAGGAGCCAACGTTTTTAAACGAATCGAAAATCAGTAAAGACGAGATTCGTGTAGTTGAATGGCAGGTTCTACGCTAGAAAGCAGCAATTAATCTTTTTTGCTAAGTTGGAAAGTATGTTAAGCAGTCTCGCTCACGTTATCATATGCTTTTCGGCAAACAATGCTAGTGTTTTGTGGATTTTTTAAATGTTGTAGTGCACATCTCAGCCGAGTTTCAGGAAATAAGTACAACAACCGAAATCGGGTAAGTACGGGACGATAGTTTGAAAATACAACGCACTATGGTTTCCTTGGCCTTTAAAGTTGCTCCAACCAAAAATGCCAGCCGATTGTTTACTTAGGGAGAAAACTAATAAAGACTTAGTTACCAGTGGAAGTGGGAATCTGCTGAACTATCTAAACTCGCCTTTGTGCATCCGCTTGCCTTCGGTTCCAACTCTAAGGCGCTTTTAAATCCCAGTTGAGCAAGAAGAAGACCCTCCTGCTGGCCTGCACTTGAGTAATCAAACTTCGCATTGGGATACAGAAAAAGCAGCTTCAGGTTTATAGCGAAGGCTGCCATGTCGAGGGGAAACTTTCGAGTACGTCTGAAAACGGCCCAAAATTCCACAATTTTGCTTCTATCATCGCTCTTTGTTACACAACCTTCCCATGCAATTCCACCAACTAGCCCTACGGGCCATGTTGAACCACGTTTCGTTGTCCGCATCTGAAAGACAGAAACAGCATATCGATTAAGTTTGACTGGCGACGCGCATAAAGAGGTGGAATTGCAGCAGATAGGCTTAAAACGTTTACGTTGATTGAGGGAAATGGAAATTTCCGTAAATGCATTATAAAATATTTTGTGATTGGTTGTCTTATAAACAGTAACCAACACATTTTCTCCAACGACAGCCTCAGAGGACTCATAGAAGTATGGTCGATAGCTGAAATCAGCGAATGACTCCCAGTTCGCAATTGAGCTTAAGTCATAGTAAATTTCTAAAGCCCTAAGAAACAGGGCATGCTTGCTAGAATTGGAAAGTAACAGTCATCGTGGGTTTCGCTCACAAATACATTCCGAGTAAAAAGGATCTAGGGTTATATTTCGTCTAGCAGCTTAAATAATGGCAGGGAGAACAAAACAATTACAGGAAGAACTCAAAAGCATCCTGTTAGAAATGGAGTTTTGGTTTAATTCGACTCGGTTCTGACGTGGTTTCTTGTGGTAGACCACGTTTTAATCCCAATGCATGCAGTTAGATAAAGCTGAAATAAACATAAACCCAAAAGCCTTTCGAACATTGCTCAGTCAATGCTTCATATACGAAAATCTGGTGGTTTAAAACCCTTAAGTGACTGAAAGGGAGTGAAACGCCCGAGGGACTACATAAAAACAAATGCCAGTGCAAAAATTCACTTAAATTAAAGTTCAAGGTCTGATTACATCCAAAGTATCTATTCGGATTTTAAAACGTTTAAATGTGGTCGTTTTTCGTCTAACTATTGTTTCGACTATAACTATCGACTCATTATTCACTTGCTATAACGCCATTCACGCTTCTAGCAATAAAGTACCTGCAAATGACACCTAATGTTAAAAGGAAAGTGGTTGCCAAGAGTTTACATCCCATAGTTTGAATGCAAATTGTTTTGCAAAATATGTAAATTTTAAATTATGACAATTATCTTCGAAGACAGAATATTAGCTACCCGCAGTGGTTAAGTCTTAAGAGAGGACAAAACCACGTGGTCCGTGATAACTAATTATTCCGAAAATAAAAGGAACAGGTACGTAAAAATATGACTCATTAACAAAACATGCAAATGCATAATGAGAGGTGTGATTGCCTTAACCGGCTACTTCCATTATGCAAGAATTACTTTTAGCTAATCAACCGCTCGTCTCCCCAAAAGATTCAAGGTTTTTGTTCTTTACGTCTTCTGACATTTGCTCAATTTCAAATTCCTGTTCACAACCATACCTCACAGAGGGCTGTCAAATAATACATAGCATCATGAAGGGCGCATACTTATATAAGTATGGGCTTCAATTTCGAAGATCAACTATTAAAAGTGCAGACTTTTTCAATAGATGGTCAACAAGCCCACATGTGAAGATGTCTGCACCGATGTTTAAAAATGAGGACTGAGCTGAAAATTAACTACACGTTTATAAACATCAGTAAAATAACTTTTAGTTGCTCATTTACATTTACCCAGTTGATTTTATAAGAGGAAGCTGGTCGTCTTCATTTCATACCATAGATGAAATAACCTCTCCTTGAAATTTCGCAATTTGAACTTTTAAGTATTTAAAATAGATTTAGAAAATGTCATGACCTAATTTAGGTTCGTCGAGTTTCTCACAACTTCAAAACAAAGTAACCGATTTGATATTATGAAAAAATTAAATATAGCTAAAGGACTTTAGTACAACACTGGCGATAGTACCTGAAACATAAATCTTTTCCTGTGAATAGAACTATCGGATAAACAATTTTTCAATGCGAATCACTCAGCAAGATTACCTAGCAAAACAGGCAAGCAAAATCGGCTCTTTGGCTTTATGGATTGTTGACCGTTTAGTTTGCTACGCTAGAAGGGCTCTCTGTACTGACGTTGACATTTGGTTCGTAAAATAGAATCGTTGGAATGTCTGTTGCTGATGCAACTAAAACTGTTAGTTGTTTATTGTCTTATACTTCTATCGGTCTCGATTTGGCATTGCTTCATCACCTCGTTTGAGATGACGGTACGATTTTGTCAACAATGAATATAGGCTGTTAACTGAACACAAATTGTCCTCATCCCCTTCGGCTCATATAATAGCACCTGTAAATTGTAAATGGTCATTATATGTAAAAAATATCGCTATTAGATTTGGAAAACATCTGCACAAATAATACGCTGTGGCCCAAATATACTTTGGCCAAGGTCGAGGTTAGTAACTGGAGGGTGGCTTCAGTCTTCGGTATGCTAGAATTGCGAAGTGGTTACTCAATACGTTTTAAAGCTCATCGTCTGGTGAGGTCAAGAAGCGAATTGCTCTTCAAGCCAAGCGCATGATTGGATTCATACGCAGTTTGAATATGTCCAAGCGTGTTTACGTAGATTTTTTTCATGATCTCAATGCAGGCTTCATGTGCCAAGATCAGTAACCGACCTAGTTTAATCACCTAGCCTTTAGATCCACTTTATTAACAAAATCGGATAGCAATAACAGTGATAGATAAAAAATGCTAACAGTGCAGATGGAGCGATTATTTTGTAGCACGAATTCAACATAGAGAGCAGACAAAGATGTTTCGATTATTATATGACATGCAAAAAAATAAACAATAAAACAAAGATTTGTATACCTACTTTGCCGTATAAAGCATTATGGAAGGTCACTCTTGAACCGTTTACCCAGACAATACATCTACAAATTTTGCCATGCCTATATAAAATCGTTTCATATAAATGTTATTTGTGACAAATGAATATAGAGTCCCGGATATAAAATGCATAAAATATCAAGAAGAAAATCTGCATTTTATTTTGCATCCGGATTATACCAACTCAAACTTTAACATACCTCTTTAAAAATTCTCGGATCGTAAGTGTTGTCATCATCGGCGAAGTAAACAACGCCAGCATCCCTACCAGGTCTTTTGTTTTTTCTTAACCATTCTAGGCCCATGTTGCGCTGATTGCTGCCCCTAATGATAGCAGTAATGAATTTTGGAGAGGGAACCGCTAAATGCGTATACGGCACACTGGATTCCGCAAGGAACTGCGTTACAAGTCTAAATATAAAACAGCATAGAAGGCAACTTACGCTGAAGCGAATGCATAATAAGATAAATACCTATGCTAAATTATAATGCTCATTTGGGGTTAACCTTAAACTTAAAGCCTCCTGTACGCCAATTCAATTCAAAAAGGCAGTAAGAAGGGAGATAAAATGCAGAATTGAAAGTATTTTTGGACATCCAATTCACGCCTTTTTGGCCTTCTGAAGGAAGATGTAACATTATCTTTCAAGAATTAGGACGCCCTATTGGAGCCGTCTTATATAAGAGCAAACAAAACGGAATTTAATTTCCTTAAATCGAAGGATCTCTTTCAATAAAGAAAAGAATTCCCATCGGTTGAATATTATACTGACAGTTATATTACACAAGCCCCGCCTAACTGACCCAAATTATTTAACTCATTATAATACCGATATTTAAGTTGAAGTTACCATCATATAAGCGGTGCTGTTTACAGCCATTAATTAGTGTCTAAAATAAGTAACCAAATATTGAGGGTATCAGCATGTGTTGTTAAATTTCGCTGATTTAAATTTTTAAATAAAAATCTACCGAAATGACCGACTGGCGCAAAACGATTGGAAACTTTTTAATAATTAATTGCTGACGCATCTGTACTTTCACCAAATAAACTGACTTACGGGGTCTTTTCATGTGCATCTTCGACAACAATCCAGTGAATAAAGTCAAGATTGGATAAAGTAGACCGCAAACTCACAAGGTCAGCTTTCTGCGTTAATCGTGAGTAGGTGGGTGTAATAACATAGACTGTTTGATTTTGAAGGACCTCCATAGGCTCTTCGAATTTTTTTAAGTAAAAAGGGTCAACTGGTTCATCTTCAAATGTCGGAATCTGCAAGAATTTCTGAACGGCTTCATGCACTATCCAAATTGCCAGCAGAAAAACAAAGCAACCGCACAACCTTGTAGCTCTTTTGTTCATATCCTATATGGAATCGGTGCGACTAAACAAGAATCATTCTGGGTCCAGACGAATAACACCAAGGGAATATTAATTTAAAAGTTACCTTAATGCCTTCATGCTTCTGTTGTTAAAATTCATTCGCAAAACTATGCTGACAAACATGGGGTAAATACACTACCAGATTTTATTCGGAGAATTTGAATTTCGATATTCATGCCCTGGAGTTCCGCTTGTCCTATATTATCCAGTATAATTTATTATATATAAGGGAAATAGGCAGAGTCTTTGAAAACCCTATTTACAGATAGACGCTAGCAAAACAAGCCAATGTTACATGGCCATAGCAGTTTTAGTATATCGGTCATTGCTGTCGATTAAATATATATCCATCAAGTAAAAATTCATCAAGTCTTCTTTTAAACATTTCAACGCTTTCAGCCTGAACAACCGAAGTTGGCAGTTTGTTCCATTTTTTTAGTCACCCGTCGGGAAAAGAAGTTGGCCCTCACTTCAAGTTTTGCGTGGTTTCTCTTCAGTTTGTATTGGTGACCCTCAAAGACTTGTTATGTTTGCCAATTCAAAAAAGTCAGCCATCTGAAAAGCACAATCAACTTCTCTTACCGGTTTGAAGACTAAGATCATCTTCCCATTGTATTACTGTACATAAAGTGAGAGGACAAATTTAAAGTCTTTCTAGTCGGCCCTCATAGAGTAGGCATTCCAATCAGCTGACTAGTTTCGTCGCCCCCGTCAAATTTTCTCCAACATAACGTAGTTATGTTTTCATCCAGGGCGCCACGCCTGAACGCAATATTCCAACACTGGCCAGATAAATGTTCCAAACACGCGCCCAAAAAGCCCTCCGTCAAAATTAACGAAGGATCTCCTGCTTGCTCCTTAGATATACATAGCTTTCTTTGCTATATTTGCACAGTGCAACGATGGTTTGAGAGTGTGTGCTATCAATATACCCACTTCCTTTAGAATATTTACATCCTGGAGTTGGTAACCACTGATGAAGCTCTGATATTCAAACCTAATCATCCTTCTGGAACTAGACTGCAGTCGGATTATTTGGCATTTGTTAAAATTAAGGTTCAGCAGCCACTCATCACAACATGTTTGCAAATGCTCTAAGTTTTGTTGGTATTTCCGCGCATCCTCCGGTTTTTCAATCGAGTTCCATAACTTTAGATCGTCAGCGAACATTATTTTCTCGCATGTCAGACAATCCAGGCGGTCGTTCACGCATATCCGAAAAGAAATGGGACCCAGAATGCTCCCCTGCGGAAATCCACTTTGAAAGGTTTCCCAGTGAGACTTTGCGTCTCCAATACAAGCAGGCTGGCACAAGCCTGTGAGAAAGTTGGCCAACCATGTGAGTAGGTTGCCATTCACACCCATTTGACGTAGCTAAAAGATCAGAAGTCTGTATGGAACCCTGTCAAAGGCTTTGCTAAAGTCAATGTAGATTGCATCGACTGACAAACCCATTTCTAATGATTTTGTTCCAAATTTCCATGGATGTGAGCAGGTTTGTGAGACAGGTACGACCACGTCGAGATCCATTTTGCTATGAACTAAGCAAGTTATTCTCTTCAATATGCCTCATCAGTTCCGTTTTGATTATCTTCTCCATCATTTTGCAACAGATACTTGTGAGGCTGACCAGTCGGAAACTGTTTGGTGATGTCCTCTCTCCTCCTTTATAGATGGGGGTTATGTTGGCTATCTTCCACTCGCTAGGCAGAGCCCCGGTCTCCATCGAACTTTCGAAGATAGTGGAGAGCGGAGAGGACAGCTGGTCAGTGAGTTTATTGAGAACTTTTGCGGATATACCATCTGGGGCAGGTGATTTAGTTGTCTGTAGCCGTTTCAGAGTTTTTCTTACTGCGTCCTTTGGGAACGACACCGTGCTTATTTTGTTTGTAGATGTGGCAGTACTGTAGTATTCTTTCTCTTCAAAAGGTGGTTCCTCTGTATACACGGATGCAAAGAAATTGGATAAGAGGCTGGTCTTATCAGAGTTATCGGTTAACCTGTTTCCCTGATAGACTTTTAGACAAATAAAGGAGTCCCGATTTCATTTTGTCTTATTAACGTAAGCAAAAAAACCTGCTCGAATTTCTTGGTATTGATTTGACTTTTTTTACTCAAAGGCTGATCTTTCTATTCTCAGAAGATTCCGAAACTGATTTCGCTGTTTCTTAAAAGCGGAAAAATGATCGGGTTGTTGATACCTGGCATATGTTCTCCATAGTCTTTTTTTCTTCTTGAGATTCACTTTTATTTCCGATCTAAACCACTCGGGTCGGGAGACGCACGATCGCCTTTTAAGTGGACAGAATTTCTCTACCAACTGCTGAATCAAGTTACGAATGAAGAACTAGGCAGCGTTTGGGTCAGGTACATGTGCAGGGCTCCAGTCTATCACATTCAGTTATTCTTTTATTTTGGGATTTTCCCTTTTCTATACATTTTTCTCCCTAACTGCTCGACGTTTGGGTACAGAAAAATTGCTGCACTCTCAAGCAAGGACACAATGATCACTTCGTCCAAGGGGCGCGTAAGTATTTAATGCAAGGATGCAATTGTCGTCTCTAATAATGATTAGATCCAAACAGCTTGACTGCTGCCCATTTCGGAACCACGTCTATATTGTGACATGCTGGGTAAGAAACTTGTCATTTACCAACTGAATTAATTTCTGTTCGAATACATTTTCCGATCGCGAGCAGTACATTGATACCCAATCGATATGGGGAGCGTTGAAATCTCCAAGTATTTATAAGTTTTTGCTACGGCAGATTTGCTTTACCTCTGTGATGAGTTCTCGGTCCGTGTCCGTTCGCTGTCCTGGGAGTCAAATAAACCATGGAAATATGGAGGCCTGGTTTGTTTGGCAATTTGAGTTACCAACTAAGTATTTTACAAGACGAGTTCCTTTTTGGCGAGGGCCCATCCGAAATGAAGTCAATGTCTTCTCGTATGAAGATTGTGATTCCACAACCCCTACATCCTTTCCTATCCATGCGGATAAGCTGAAATCCATATATCCGGACTTTTGTGTCTGCGATTTGCTCATTTAACCATGTTTCAGTTAGAGCAATGAAGTAAGGTTGTAAATGGTCCACAACCAGTTTGATTTCATCTATTTTGTTCAATAGACTCTGTACATTTGTGTACATAATTGTCATCTTGTTTTGTTCCCTAAATTTCTGAAGATTGTTGTTTCTTTCTTACACATGGAGATTATTGCTGGATATTTCACAAGATATATCCAGTCCCCTGTCCGGTTTCAAATCTATAGGAATTTGATAGGGAATTTGACCGGCTAATCTTTTGTGCGTTATAACGTGAGGTTAATTGTTTCTTTATATAAAGACTTATTTAGTCAAAATATATCATCTTTCATCAATAAACATGGCTCATGCACAAGTAGTATGCCCAAATAATAGGAGCGTCCGTCACTAGTTCAAATTAGGGTCGTGATAAAGCAATTTTCAAAAGAGGCTCCTCAATTTAATTTAATCGGCTGTCTTTTCTCAAAAACTGGATTATAAAACACATCGGATTCTCTAACTTGTTTAACATAGACACCCATAATGTACGAGCTGTAAACCTTGCCTTGGTCTTTTTATCCCATATTCTCTGTGAACCATTTTAAGGTTTTATATCAGAATCTGGGAAAGGCTAACCGATTAGTTTTGCATTTTTTGTGGTACCCTACTTAATTTCAAACATTTTATTGTCAATTTATCTGGCTGATTTAAAAACGTCCAGGAGCACAATTATTCTCCAAATATTTCGAAAAGTTTCACAAAAGCACAGTTCCCGTCTGTATTTTTGTCGTAGGGATAAATTTATCTTCGCTTAAATAGGGAAAAAGCCGAGTACTGTACACAGTTCTACCACTCAGTTGACACAAACGACACAAGTTTCCTTCGTCCTTCAGCGGATTACCTGCTGACTGCAAGCATTAGCCACATACTGTTCTCAGAATTTTCGATCCGAAGGGAATTAAAGGAACTTAAAGAGTCAACATCTCCAGAATCGAATACGCTTCCACCCAAACTTCTGAAAGAACTCGCCAATTAACATTCCGCACCTCTCGATGTGCACTTTCAAAAGTCATTTGACTCCGGAACACTTCCTATCGATCTGAAACTGGCACATATAACTCCCTTGTACAAATGTGGTAGCTGGGCATCAGCGACATATTACAGACCCATACGCTTGACTTGCATCCTTGGCAAGGTTGTGGAAAAGGATCATCAATAGCGAATTGGTGAAATTCCAAGAGACTCATAATTTGTTATCAAGCTGTCAACGCGGGTTCAGAAAAGGAAGATCACGCACTACAAATTTGCTGTATTCGCTCCCAGAGGTGGACCCAAGCAATTGAAGATAGACACGCGGTTCACATTGCCTTCATTTACTTTCAAAAGTCCTTCGATACTGTGCCGCACGTAGGACTGCTGTACAAGTAAGAAACACAATGGAATCAGAGGTAACCTCCTCAAGTGGATCGAAAACTTCCGCGTGGGCCGGCGCCAGGTTGTGTGCATCGTCCAAGAGAGGTCAAGTTCTGCTGCGGTCGAGAGTTGGGTTCCTCAGGGTTCAGTACTAGGGCCAATACTGTTTTTAATAAACGTGGACGATTGTGTCAGGAATCTTGACTGTAAGGCAGCAATGTTTGCCGACGACATTAAAATCTGGAATTTAATCCAGAGCCCTGCTGACAAAGATAAGCTACAGATCAACCTAACTTGGTTGGAGGAGTGGTCGAATCATTGGCTTTTGTGGTTCAACGTTGATAAGTGTACAATACTTCACTTAGGCAACCCATCTGGATCTTCCGAAAGTAGGAGCTACATTCTCAACGGTGAAGCCTTAAACGACGTGGAAACCCGAAAGGCCGTTGGTATACTGACGACAATTCCCTTTAAACCATCCTCTCACTGCTCGAAAGTGGCGAAGAGTGCAATCACGGTGCTGCATGACATCAGACGAGCCTTTTTGGATTTCGATTAAGATCTCTTCGCTAAAACTTTTGGAACATTCATAAGGCTGCATTTGGAATATGTTGTGCAAGCCTGGAAACCCTGGACAATTCAAGATCAGAACTATCTTGAAAGAGTACGGAAGAAAGCAAAAAACGGTTAGGAGTTAAAGTTTCTTGTCATATGCAACCCGACTAACGAATCTTAATTTGTTTCCCTTTGAGTTATACGCAAATGCACGGAGATCACCTGCAGACATTCCGCATTGAGAAGGGATTGGATTGTAGCCTGGAATTCTTTGGCTTCTTTTAATTTGCTGCCATGACCCATCTCCAAGATCACCCATTGAAACTGCGCGTCCAGCAGGTGAAACTGGATGCACGCAAGTTCTCCTTCTCTGTCAGAGGAGTCAAACCATGAAATGCCCTCCCTATAGACGTTGTCATTTCACCGTCACTAGAAAGCTTTAAAAGGAACCTTGAACGTTTTATGTTCCAAAATGTGTCGGAGAGATGAGGAAATTACCTTAACCCTCGAGACTCACGCACCACATGTCATACTTTATGATCGCTTTTGAACTTTTGCAACTCTAATTTTTTCTCTGTATACCGCACTTTATTTCGCGTTACAAATAGGGTACTCATAAGCCCATGCCTAGTTCCCTCAATAAATTGAATAGAATTGAATTCACTGCGGTTACATGTTATTTTTATTAGGACAGCACCAGTCGAAACCAGGATGGTGTAAAATGGAGCGGTTGAATTTTTTATAAACGATCTAACACGAAACCGTTGAAACTATCAGCTATCAACTTTTCGTTAGCTATGGGATTTCCAAAGACATCTCGAAGAATGGGATGCCACGTTTTTCTATGAGATCTTGCTGTATGAGAAAACGTTTTACGATATTTAACGAACGGTTTTTCGACCTATTTGACATTCCTGACTAGCCGTTTTACTTCGGACAGCCTCGTGGCCTGCTGAAAAAAACGTCAGATCAAGGGCAAAGCGGAAATATCGTTTTGCAGATTGAATCGAAGAGCGAACCTACGCAGTCTATGACGTCAATTATTTTCATACGGGAAGAAAAAAATTGAAATAAGTTGAGCCAAAACTTCGTACAGTTTATCAATACAAGTAATCGCAAACTGATATTGAAAAAAATCGACCAATCATGGGAAGTAAGATATATCAATCATTATATTGAAGGGTCTGAGCGGCAATCGAAGACAAATTATATTTTTGGAAAAGGATTAACCAGTTACGCGTTCTATTTTAAAAACAACTATGTATTCTTCTGAATTCCCGAGTGGGGCTTTAGATGAACCTGTCATGATAGATATGATGAACCTTTATGATAGACAATGATAGTAATTCTCGCAAGCGTTGTTTGAGAGATGGATACAACCAACGAGTAAGAAAAACTTTTTAAAGTAATGATGAACCTTTATGATAGACAATGATAGTAATTCTCGCAAGCGTTGTTTGAGAGATGGATACAACCAACGAGTAAGAAAAACTTTTTAAAGTAATTCGGTGAAAACGTCTATTGTCTATCGTGGTTAGTTGCGGATGGTCCAACAACAGGAATGTAATGTCTTGTTTAAGATTTTTTTCACCATGGCTGCACGATTATCATTTTGAATGTAATTATAGCCTAAAAAACAGAAAGAGAGTTTGGCATCGACTAACGAAGGTGTTGCCCATGGTTCAATGACTATGATAATATCTGGACAGAAGTCGAAGACCGGATTCTGAAGTAGTGGAAATATTATTGACCAAGGAACTGGAATTTAGAATGAACAGTTCAAGTGGACACCCTGGTAGTGTTTGAAGGAAGACAAATAAATCGTCCAATTGTTGGCGAGCCAGGCAACATAGGAAACTGATGCTACCGTTCATATCTAGGAGAAATGTTTGTCAACGAAATCCCACTGCGAGTAATTAGGATTAATAATTGAAGGAGGAAATGACAGACAGGAAACCTGAGAACCATTACTAGCTATCTTAAATTGTCCAGGACATCCATGGGTAGGATCCTCTAAAGTATTCCCGACGAGGTGAAATATAGGACCGGGAAGGTCGGTGAAGGGTGGGGAAGTGGCACACTACTTCCATGGAACAGGAACGTCATTCCCAGAGGAAAATACTGGCATATTTGTCCTACCAGCTTTTATATAAGGTCTAAGAGATTAGTAAAAATACAAACTTGTTTGGTTGGTGTTTTATTGGGGAGTGGTAGGCGGTCGTAAAGTGGTAGTATTCTTGGAGAGGTTGGATTTATTGGATGATCCGAAGGCTGAACCAGTTGTCGGTCTTTCTGTTGACGTAAGAATCGACTTTTGTTTCCTAGGAGTTACAAGTGGACTTGGTACGGGTGAGTGTATAAAAGGCCTATTGTTGTCTTGGGATTCACAAAGATCAATGGTAGTCGAGTTCCCTGCAGAGCGAAATAGGGATTGAGACGGTGAGGCTGCAGACGACACTGAATGCGAGCTGTCCAACATGGCAAAATTCATTGTCAATTCTGCGTTATTTGACAACATTTTCAAATTTTTCAATATATTATGCATTGGTGTGAGGCCAGAGGAAACTGAGCAGTGTCACTTACGACAGAATTTTAAAGTTATGTCATTCCATGATAATATTTTTTTTAATTTAATTAAATTTATTTATTGCCAGTTTACAGGCAAGGTCAAAAATAATATATACAGTAGAGGGTCAAGCTGACAGTGAAAAAAACTCCTGATCGCTGTTTCATGTGTTTTCAGGAGAAAAAAACTGCAGCTTATTGAGTAATTAAAGTTCTGGACAGGGACGCGTTAACACAGGTACCCGGTGAAGAACCTTTCCATTCAGTGTTACGGATCCGGTATCCTGCACCAGCAGGTATGTCGGTGAGCGGCTGTTCGCTGTCGACTGAGAAATAAGCCGATTGAGGTCTGCAGAGCCAGTAATTTTTCCCCTCAGCATGAAGACTGGCACAGGATTCAGAGTCCGTGAACGCCATCAGAACCGAAGAGAGCTTCAACAGAGTCAGCACCCAAAAGTTTTGGAAGGTGTCCTGAATGTAGAAAACTAGTGACAGTTCGCGTAAACAAGAGATAGCATTGCTGAATTTTTGATACTTCTAGGTAGCGTATTCCAGATTGCTATAGCGTTTACCGAAAAAAACTGTCGGTATATAACTGTGCGTGACAAAGGAAGAAATAAAAATACATCTCGATGACTAATGCGCCGAGAGTGGTCGAGGTGCCTCAGAGATGTAAGGGGGTTAAATGTACGACTGTTTAGTAGTTTAAACAGTAAAAATAGTCCCTTCTGTAATCTACGAAGCCATAGCGGGTCAAGGCTTGTAAGCTCACAGCGTTGATGGTAGGACAGGTTTCGGTTATCTGAATAGAAAACTCTTTTTGTAGAGAAGTGTTGGACTGATTCTATCTTCTTTCGTTCACTAGCGTGCAGAAGACTAAATAGAAACGAGCAGTATTCCAGACTAGGCCTGACATACATTTTTATAGAGGCTGATTCTAATTTTGACGGTTTTTAAAATTTCTGAGAATAAACCCAGTAGTTTGGCGTGCTTTTCGAGACAATCAGGGCGCAGTGCTCTGACAGATTAAGACTACTAGAGTATGATATGCCCAGATCCTTTAAAACTCCGGGCACGTTTAGATCGTGACCGTCTATGCTAGGTGGGGCTGATGGTTGTCACCAATAACCATAACGAAGCACTTTGCCAAGAAAGTGAGAGGCGCCGTATGCGACACCACTGAGCGAAGACCTGAAGATCCGTTTTTTAAGAGCTCAAGCACGATGTTGCCATCAATCGGTTTTATATCGATAGGCAACTTTTAAATCGTCAGCGTACAGAAAGGGCCTACCATACTGAAAACAATCAGGAACATCGTTGACAAAGAGGCAAAATAGAAGCGGGCCGAGCACGCTGCCCTGAATAACTCCGCTCCTCACATGCGTGGGGCTGGAGATAACATCAGCAATTTTAACCCGTTGTGTGCGAGCATTCAAATAGGAAAATATTAAGTTCAGAAGCTTGATACCTATGCCGAAGGAGGCAAGTTTCAGCAGTAGGAGATCATGATCAACACGATCAAAAGCCTTAGTGAAATCGAAGAAAACGGTGTAAATTGCAAAACCGCTGTCTCTAGATTGTAGCACATGATCGAAAGAAGAGAGCTGGCAAGTGTCACAAGACCTTTTTTCGAGAAAACCATGCCGAGTTGCATTAAGTAGGTTATTCTCTCTTAGGTGACACATCATCTTGTCTTTGATCAAGGTCTCGAAGATCTTCGAGACTGCTGGTAGTGTATTTATTGGCCTAAAGTCATCAAATGACGTAGGTCGGCCGTGTTTTGGAATAGGCAGTTTGTGCGATTCCTTCCATAAAATAGGGAAAGTTTCACTTTCAAGAGCAAGATTAAATATCTTAAACAGAAGGGACGGAAAAAGATCGTTTGCATCCGCCTTTAAAATGCTGACCGGGACGCCATCTGGTCCTGTTCTGTATGATTGACGAAAACGCCGAATGGCTACGGTCACGTCCCAGAGGATAAAAGTTATGCTTTCGAGGATGTTACCTGTCCGAACCCGGATGTTAGGAAAGGGGCGACAGTATGTTCACTAAACGTTCTAGACAAGAAAGCATTGAAGCTATCAGCTGTCAACTTAGCGTCAGCTATTGGGTTTCCTAAGGCGTCTCGAAGTACGGGGTGCTGCGTTTTTCTCTGTGCTTTTACTGTGCGCGAAAAGAGCTTCGCAACATTTAACGAAGGGTTTTTGGCAAAGGTAACCTCCTCAGCTTGTCGTTTTTCGTCAGACAGCCTCTTAGCCTCGTCAAAGATTTGCTGGATCAAGGGCAGGACGGAGGTGTCGTTTTGTAGATGAAAACGACGGGAGAGTCTAAGCAGTCTACGGCGGAATGATAAAGGGAGGTAGACTTCATCCTTGACATTTATTATTTTCTAACGTGGAATAAAACGAAGGATGAGTGGACATAGAACTTTGTGAAAAGTATCAGTTCAAACATTCACATCCGAACATGCAAAGAAGTTAGTCCAGTCGTGGGAATTTAGGTGTGTTATCAATTCCCTCATATTTGCTGATCTGAAATCACGGGAAAAAGCTATATTTTTGGAAAACGTTTTTGGCAGCCTCTAGTTCTAGTGTAGAAAGAACTATAGTGTGATCAGAATTCCCAAGTGGATCTAAAAGCTGACACTGACGATGGCTGACAACCTCTAAAAAAAATAAGATCAAGTATGTTTGATCCTCGGGTGGGAAAATCAACTACCTGGTCCCACATGCCTATATCTATGGCCTCAAGTAGGTCTTCGAACTTTGCAGGACCGGAAGTTGGAAACCAGTGAACTTCAGGAAGATTGAAGTCACCTGCAATCAAGCAGTACTTCAGATTTAAGTCAGCTGCAGCGTGAAATGCCAGCGAGACAAAAAGATCGTAATCCTCGCTGGCAATGGGTGGGCGATAGACACTATCAACGAGTAAAGAGTAGTTAACTTTTAGATCTACTCGGAGCCAACAGCTCTCCTCTACCGCGGTAAATTGGCGATAGTTCAATGGAAAAAATGTAAGTGGTTGCCTAACATAGATACAGCTTCCTCCGCCACGGCCCTCGTGTCGATCCTTCCGAATGTAAGCGTAGCCTAGAATAGAGAGTTCCGAGTCGGATACACAGGGTGTTGCCCATGTCTCTGTAACTATTACAATGTCCGGGCGGTGGATGAAAACCAGAGTCTGGAGAAAAGGCATCTTATTAAGCAGAGATCTGGAATTGAGGACGATTAGTTTAAGCGGGCACGTTTTTGGTTTCTGAAACGGACAGTTTGGCTGTCAGGGTGACTGCCTTCGGCCAGAGAAATGCTCTTTTCACTTGAACTATCTGTCCATCCCTGTTTTTTGAGATTTGCCTCGCCATTGGTCTTTCGTGTTTTCAGTTCTATTATTAGCTGTCGCATTTTAATTCGCCCTTTAACCCATATTCCGATTGAAAAAACACTTCAGAATGCGGACCCCGCAGGGTTGATTTTCTCTGTAGCAGGAGCTGTGCCTGCGCTTCGTTTTCCAAGATGATTTTAAGAGGTCTTGGTCGAGTATTTGAATTGGGTGTAGACAGAACCTTTCCTATTCTATATGCCTTGAGAATATGAATGGACTCGCCGTCCGTCAGCAGAGTTTTGCATACAATTTAAGGAGTTCCAAGTCATGTTTAACTCGCTCCTTTTGAATCATTGAAGTTGACTCCGGGACACCTTTAATGACTACATTCTGTTTTCGACTCAATCTAGGGCCCGTTTTGTAACTCAGATCTTTCAGCTGAGTGAGTACTGGTAACCAGCTCACTTTGCCTGATAGGTCCAGATGAGCCGGATGTTGGGCAGGCTGGAGCCAAGTCTCTGCACGACTTGTTCTTCTTAGACCTTTTCTTCTTTGGCTTTACAAACTCGCCAACCTCTTCAACATCGCATGTTGGTGCAACGTCTACCAGTGATGAAGCGATGGGCAGTAAAGCCAGATTATTGCTGATGCTACCCGAACAAAGTACCGGTGGAGTGGCGCAAGGTCTAGATGGGGCTCCCTTCGGAAGTAGCGAAAATGCCTATGGTTTACCGGGTCCAGCAGTCGCGATATGTTTAAGTTGACTTTTATGTAAGCTTGAAGAAGCTATAAATGAATACGAATTTTGCTTTGTAGTAGGTTTATTACGAACAGGAGCTATTTTAGCAGTTGGGCAAGATAAAGATTTTTTAAGTTATCTATTTCTTGTCTTAGATTCCTTATTTCCTGCTCCATCCCTGAGAATTTCTGCTGGAGGCTGAAACACCCCATACATGTTTCGTCTTCGTAAGCTACATTAGTTAAGCTTACTGAACTTTTACCCCGTTTAGCGGGAGGTGAACAAATAGCAGAACAACGATAGTTAAAAATTGTTTTCTGCTTGTACATTAACTTGCTTGACAAGATCCCCTGCCAATATGGCCGAGTGGGTAGAGGCGCTGATAGACGGTCCCAAGCAGCTTGGTCGTGGACCAATTTTTTGTGACAATACACTTATGGAACTTGAGTTTTGCATGTTAGAATTGCCACAAAATTAACAGAGAGTCAGCTGAGTTTTCAACAATAAGAATATGAAAATATAAGGACTCAGCCTTTGGTTTGAGTCCCTTCCGCGATTGAGAGCAGATGCAGGGAGCACACAGCCGGCGTGAGTTTCAGAAAGCAGCAAAGATCGAGGGTTCAAGTCACAATTTACAAACTCAGAGGAAGATAAAGACAATTCTTTAATAATTTTCCAGCACCGTGTCTTCTACACTGAGGTATAAAAACTAAAAACTCGTAGGCTCGAGGGACTTGAAATTCGAAACCAATTTCAAACGACGCGCCAAAAAGAACAGAGAGCTTACTATTGAGGCATTTCTGATTAAGCAAACGGTATCATTAAGCGTGCACGAATCTGCGTGACAGACCTTAATTTTGTTGAAACGGATACGCACTATCGAGAGCAGATGTGTAATTGGGAATATAACGCTGTATAAAATTATGCTTCTGTTGTGTACGCTGCTGCGTTTTTGGGATAATTACTCCGACGATTTTTAAAACCTTTTAGACAACTCATTTTTGAAGTACTTGTCATATCTTCATAAGGCAATAGATCTTTTATTTCGTCAAGTGAACTGCTTTGATTGGAGGCGGAGGTGTACACTTGAGGTAACAAAAATCAAGAGGTTCTAGTGTACCAAAGGAATTTTAGAGATTATGATATCCCAAGAAAGCTCTGAAGTCTCGCAGGAAACCGGTATATACCCTGCCATGATTCTAGAGTCTAATGATGGAGGAGAGTCTAACATCTTGCGTCTTTTACAATTCTCGTTTGAGACATGGTAACCTACCCGACGAAATATTCCTTTACTCAAGAGATCTTAGATGTTTAAACATGTATAATGACGTGCTTAGCAAAGGAAAAACTACAGTTACTTTACTAAAGTAAATAGAAAACGACGGTTGGGCGTGGCCTTAACCTGCTAGGGTTGCGCGAAGTGCGTCAAGTGTATTGAACCCTCTGTTAAATTTGACCAAATAAGTGCGGGACGGCAAAAAAGGGGTATAGGTATAGGGGTTTTAATCCTTAAGCTATTACCACTTCATCCCTTCGTTGCACGTGAGCCAACTTTTTCAATAAATACCCCAACCATGTCGCACAGCTCATTCCATTATCTGCATTAACATTCTTGATTTGCTTAACAAAAGACCTTTCCAGTGCGTCGCATATAATAGCTGCTATGCGCACAATTACTGACTGATCTAAGCTAGCTAAACAAATACCAGTTAACTGTAACTGATTTATTTCAATTCAATTCAATTCAATTTATTTGAAGGAAATAGGCATGGGCCTTTGAGTACCCTATTTATAACGTAACATTAAGTGCGGTATACAGAGAAACCGTGTGGGTTGCAAAGGTACAAAAGGCGGTCATAAAATTTGACAAGTGGTGCACGACTCTCGAGGGTTAAGATAAATTCCTCATCGCTCAGGCTCGTTGCGGAACATAAAACTGTCAAGGTTCCTTTTAAAGCTTTCCAGCGATGGTGACATCACAACGTCTTCAGGGAGGGCATTCCATGGTTTAACCACTCTGACAGAAGGAGAACTTGCGCACATCCAGTCTCGCCTGCTGGACACGCAGTTTCAATGGGTGACCTCGGAATTGGGTCGTGGCGGCAAAATTCTAAAGAAGTCCGAGAATTCCAGGCAACAATCCAATCCCTTCACAATGTGGAATGTCTGCAGGAGATCACCACGCATTTGCCTGTAACTCAAAGGGGAACAGTTAAAAGATTCATTAGGCGGGTTGGATATGGCAAGGAGCTTTGACTTCTAACCATTTGGTGGCTTTCCTCTGTACTCTTTCGAGGCAGTTCTGATCTTGAACTGTCCAGGGTTTCCAGGCGTGCATAGCATATTCCAAATGTGGCTAATGAATGTTCCAAAGGTCTTTGCAAAAAGATCTTCATCGAAATCCAAAAAGGCTCGTCTGATGGCATGCAACACCGAAATTGCCCTCTTCGCCACTTTCGAGCAGTGAGACGATGGTTTTAAGGTGGTGGTCATCAGCAAACCAAAGGTCCTTTTTGGGTTTCCACGTCTTTAAGGCTTCACGGTTGAGAAAGTAACTTCTACTTTCGGCAGATCCAGACAGGGTTGCCTAAGCGAAGTATTGTACACTTATCGACGTTGAACCGCAAAGCCAATGATTCGACCACTCCTCCAACCGAGTTAGGTTGATCTGCAGTTTATCTTCGTCAGCAGGGGCTCTGGATTGCATTCCGGATTTTAATGTCGTCGGCGAAACATTGCTGCTTCACAGTCGAGATTCCTGACACAATCGTTCACGTATATTTAAAACAGTATTGGCCCTAGTACTGAACCCTGAGGAACCCCACTCTCGACCGCAGCAGACCTTGACCTCTCTTGGCCGATGCACACAACCTGGCGCCGACCCACGAGGAAGTTTTCGATCCACTTGAGGAGGTTACCTCTGATTCCAATTCTTTCTAGCTTGTAAAGCAGTCTCCAAAGCGGCACAGTATCGAAGGCCTTTTGAAAGTCAATGAAGGCAATGTGAACCGCGTGTCTATCTTCAAGTGCTTGGGTCCACCTCTGGAGCGAATACAGCAAATTTGCGGTGCATGAGCTTCCTTTTCTGAACCCGTGTTGACAGCTTGATAACAAACTATGAGTCTCTAGGAATTTCACCCATTCGCTCTTGATGGTCCTTTCCATAATCTTGCCAAGGATTCATGTTAAGCTTATGGGCCTGTAGTTTGTCACTGACGCCCGGCTACCGCTTTTGTACAAGGGAGTTATATGTGCCAGCTTCCAATCGAAAGGAAGTGTTCCGGAGTCAAAAGGACTTTTGAAAGAGCACTGACAAAGGTGCGGAAAGTTCATTGGGAGTTCTTTCAGAAGCTTGGGTGGAAGCTCGTCTGGTCCTGGGGATTTCGACTCTTTTAGTTCTTTTTAATTCCTTTTTGGATCAGAAATTCTGAGAATAGTATGTGGCTAATGCTTGCAGTCGGCGGGTTATCCACTGAGGGACGAAGGAACCTTGCCTCGTTTGTGAAGACTGAGCGGTAGAACTGTGAAAAGTACTCGGCTTTTTCCCTGTTTTAAGAAATTTCGACGCCCACGGCAGTCTTAATAAGCGGTATTTGATGTTTATTCCTTGTACATCTACGGAGGAAACTGTAGACTAACTTTCGTCCACAGTTTGCTTACAAAATGCAAGAACACCATTTGGCTTGCCTTTTCCACAGTAAATAGCAACTGGGAATGCAGCACTTATGAAAGGACGTATAACCATTGCTAAAATAGGCCAAAATTCTAGCTTGGTCTTCCTATAAACGGGTAACCCATTGATGGCCAAATAAACTACAATCTCATTCTCACCTTGGAGAATGCATCTCTTTTCGAGGAGTCGCTTAAGTTGGCTCCCCAGTCCTATGTGAACATACTCCCCACTACCCATTGAAACAACTTTAAAGCTGTATGATGCCCTTAGCAGCATTCGAGGGTCTTTGGGCATGTCAGCGACAAGCGATTTGAAAATTTCAAGAACGGTGCGTAGGTGGCTATGGGCAATATGTGATTCAATAGCCCATTCCCTAACCCTATCACGAATCAACGTCTGCAAGGATGTACAACTCTCAATGCTTCTTTCCTCTTCCTCTGACGACGAATTACTATATTCCTCGCTGTCATCCGTGGGCTCAACTGCAGGTGACCACAACGATGATTCAACTGCATCTAGGGGCACGTCCATGCAAGTTCGATTACTTGACGGTGCAGATGTGCCTTCCTCATTAACTTTTACTCGTTTGCGCTTTAAGTATATCTCTCCACTTCATCAGTAACTTCGCGGCTTATTTTTAAGCCACATCGCGGGCAACATGCCTTCCATTTGTACTCTTACTGGGCTGCCTAAACATTACAGAAGGTTAATATACAAAATAAATGGATAAAGTAGACAGAAATGGAATGTAAATGCAAAAATGGGTGGGTCAGAAGTTCAGACAGAATAACGGTCATGCACGCAAGCCACGACAGATAAAATTGTCATGGCCGCTTCCCGCGCCCACTCTAGACACACTAGTACGTCAACCAATCACAGCACGGAGTCTAAATATAGAGTAGCAAATGAGCAGGGGTTATTTCCTATCTCGGCATTTCGAGATGTCAGTATATCAGGGCTATATCTACATGCTATTAGGGCCTGAGCTTTACAAATTAATGAATAAGCTCACTCTACAACTGGTCAAACCGCTGTACTTGGCATTCCAAACCCCGTTCGAAGCCGGCTATTTAGCCACCGATTGGAAATCTGAATGGATCAAACTGTTACATAAAGGAAGCAGCAAGGTTTCCACAAAATATTACAAACAAAACCACCCTGCTTTAATAGGCTGCAACCTTATGTAAAAATAAATATTTGAGAGCCCTTTAGATTCTTCGAGCCGCAAAAGCTACTATCTGATGCGCAGCATTGATAACGTAGAGGCAGAGCGTCCGTGGCATACTTGCTCTAGTGTTTGGATGGCTGGCCTCGGACAGATCGTGGAGGTAATCTGCAGCATTTCGTCAATAGTGGTTTTAAGATGGTATAGGTATAGTTTTCTTTGGAATAACTTTGCTAATTGAAATAAGGTGATTAACTTGTCCATCTGCTTTCAAGCGAAGACTGCACATTTATCTTAACACTGATTCTATTTACCTTTCATTTTCCCCATCTTTTCCCAGAAGCTTTCCCCATGACTCGGAGAAAGGACCATCGGGAACTTAAGTGAACATCTTGAAACTATATTTTCGCTACCACGAGTCCCCCATGCACCATGATTTCTCCTTAGATCACTAGTCATCCAAACGATGAAGTTATTCGGACGTACACATTCGGTGGTACACAGTCTTAAATGCTACCCTTTCTTTGGATACTTACCATTATCAGAATTCAATTCTGGATTCTAAGATGCTGAGGACTTTAGTTACTTGACGCATTTTCGTAAAATTTTGTTTCATACGCCTAAGTGATCAAGAACGCATCATCTCGACGTTTCATTATCCCATTCTGAAATGCTAATGCAGTATTACCCTACTCTATCACCTGACCTTATTTTCCTAAGCAGTTTTTCTCCTACGTTTTATTCGAAAATGAAGGCCTATTGAACTTTGCCTCCTTTTTTAAGTTAGGAGGTTTTTAACTGCCTATTTTTTCTAGTTCACCATTTATTTCAGAACATCGCTAACTGTTTACCTAGCAGGACAAATTCTGTCTATATTTTTAAGTATTTGTACACTTTATCTGCACACATTGTCATAACTTTATTTCGTTACAAATGTCGGTGCTAACCAAATATAAATTCTAGTGTCCTACATCAGCGACTCCTGCATACACTTAGCCGAATGGTCTTAAGGGGTTATCTCCTGAAGTGGATTCGAAGCTTCCTGTTTTGCAGCTCTTATATTATCCATGTTAGTGTCCAGCAGTAAGCAGAAGTTGCGACTGATTTTTATGTTCCCCAAGTCTCCGTTCTTGGCCGTAATCTTTTTAATTTATACGTCAACGACTGTGTCAGTGAACTGGAGTTTGATGCCCTAAATAACCCCAATTACTGAAAATTAATTGCAACAATATCTCTTTATGAAGATTTTTTACCGCTAGTTCGACGACCACTGAGTATTACATTTGACCTTGCCTATAAGCTGGCAAGAAGGAGATTTATATGTGGACAGTCATCTGAAATTCAGCCGACGAAAAGCATTTGCAGGCGACCCTTAACAAATAACACTTATAGTCGAACGGCGGTTTTTTCCGCTTATTAAGAACAATGCAATGTTCTACGAGTTAGCAGAACTAGCTATCCAAACCTCATGGTTTATTGCCTGAATGCAATGCACTGCAAGAAGAGAACGTGAAGAAGGACTTGGGATCTTGGATCATAGCCTTATCTTAGCCCTCATCGCACTGCTCAAAGGTAACCAAATCTGCGATGCCAGTTAGGTTCCTTGTCAAGCAGGCTTTCTCTACCTTTGATGAAGAAGGCTTCATAAAGTCTTTCAAACCTTTGTGCAGCTGAAAATAAAGTTCGCTATCCAAGCTTCGAAACCCTAAATCCCTAAGTATTTCAGTATCTTTGAAAACGTTCAAAGGTGGGTGAGTAAACTTCTGACTGGGCAGGCCTCTAATCGTGATATACTTCCTTGGATTTACAGGCAGCTAGGAGTTGACCTGATGCAAACATTCCGTTTCGTTTGAGGTCAAGACTGCTGCCTTGTACCCGAAGACTTCTTTTTGTCAGCAAAAACAATGAACTGCAGAGGCAATCCGTTCAAACTGTGCGTGCTGCGACTGGTTGTACATAGTAAAGTTCTTCTTTTATAACGCATTGGTACCAGTTTTAAATGCTCTGCCTCTTGCGGCCGGTATGTCTGCTTCCTAAGAGGTCTTCAGGGAGAAGTTCGATCAGTATAGCATTGCGCACTATAGTGCCACCCAACCTACGTAATCTGGATGCATTTTTATTTATTTATTGTCAGTTTACACGCAAGTTCGAAAGATTTATACAATAGAGGATCAAGCTGACAGTAAAAGAACTCATGATCGTTTTTTCTGGTGTTTTTCAGGAAAAAAAACTGTAGCTGGCTGAATGATTAAAGTTCGGGACGGGGAAGGGTTCTAACAGGTGCACGGTGTAGTTGTTCTCCATTTAGTGTTATGGATAAGTTATTCTGCACCTGATAAAGGTGTGTCAGTGAACGGTTGCGCGCGGACGGCTGAGAAGCAAGCCAATTACGGGCTGAAGCGCTAGCACCATTGCCCTCAGCATGAAACCTGGCACAAGATTCAGAGTCAGCGTACGCCATCACAGCGGAAGAGTCAGCAGCCAACATTCGTGAAAGGTGGCCTGGATGTAGAATAATAGTGACAGCTATCTTGAACAAAGAATATATTTGCTGAATTTTGACACTTCTGGGTAGCTTCTTCCAGATTGCTATGGTGTTTACCGAAAAAATCTGGCGATACCTTACCATGCTTAGCTGGGGCTGAGGATCATCGCCAACGACCATAACGGAGCATTTGTGCCAAGAAAAGTAAAGTCGCCATGTGCAACACCACTTTGCGAATGCCCGAAGATCATTTTTTAAAAGCTCAAGAACGATTTTGTGATTTGGTGGTTTATATCAAAAGGCAACTTTTCAATGACCAGCGTATATAAAGGGCCTACCATACTGAAAACATTCAGGAACATTGTTGACAAAAAGGCAAAATAGGAGCGGGCCAAGCACGCTACCCTGAAGAACTTGACTGCATTGGTTCCTACTTGTCTAACCGCAGCCAGAAGGTCTTAGTAGGAAATAGCTATTCGACACCTCAGCCGATCACGAGTGGCGTTTTTTAAGGCACGGTTCTAGGTCCCTTTCTCTTCATTCTGTACATAAAAGAAATTTCAACTTTATTCAAAAATTCAAGAAATTTCGTTTACGCTGACGATCTCAAGTGCATTTATTCATTTTCTAAAGACAATGCCAATAGTTGCGTTGATAAAATCAACACTGAACTACTTATGCTCTCACGTTGGAGCTCTAGATGGCAGATGGAATTATCTCCATCCAAGAGTAGTTGCATGTGTTTTTGCCCCGCCAAGCTTCCTGAGCCCCTACTATTTCAAAAAAGTACACTTTTAGAACGATCAACTATAAGAGACATAGGTCTAAGTTACACGAATAAGCGAGCATTATCACCTCATGCAGATTGAATTTCGGCAAAGGCTGTACATATATGTGGTTTTATATCACATTATGTCTTCGTTCCTGAAATAAAGTTAAACCTATACCGCGTGTTTGTTCTTTCTATCCTAGAATATTGTTGTCCCCTCTTTGGGCTGATAAAGCGTCTGACCGCAGTAAGATCGAAAACGTTCAGAGGGTTTTTACTTGAAAACTTTTTTCTCTTCCTGGATCCAATATCTCTTAAACGGATAGATGCCAGTTAGCAAACATTAAATTTCTCTGGGTTAGAAGACTCGAAGCCGGTCTCAGCTTCCTGTTTCGCGTTAACTCTAGCCCAAATCTCCCACGAATTAACGCTCTCACTCCGTTAGATCGATCCTATGCCACTCTTAATTCCTTCAGGATCATTTTACCACACCTTAGCTCCACAACTAACTGGTCTCAGTATTTTGCCTCAAAATATGCTTTCATATGGAATAATCTTCCACTCGAAATAAGGTTGTCGTCTACATTAACTATTGTTAAAACAAAATTACGCAATCATTTAACTTTGGAAGATATAAAGTCCTTATTGTCTGTTTCCTTCCCACACTCGCAACTTTTGAATGTTGAAAAGGGTCCTCCCGGTATTTAAGGCAGCTCCCTTGATATTTTTTGGTCTTTTTAAATTTCCATCACCCTCTGCAGAGTCAATCTTTGCATTTGACTTTTTCGTCCCCTCCTTTTAAACTAGCATCGCCAACTCTTGACAACCTTGATACTTTCCTCCGGATTTGCCACCCCGACGATGGTCTTCAGGTTCAGTTGATGATCCAGGCGGGTTCTGATGGTGTCGCCTCTTTGGTGGTGGACTATGCAGTCAGCAAGGTCGCATCTCGATGATGAGGATTCGGACTCCTGAATGACACCGTGATTATATAAAAGTGAAGCCTTTGGATTACGACGTGATATTTGGGATGTCTATCGCATTTATGCGTTCGTCCAGGGGTTCCGTCCCCATCCATGATCTCGTGATCTCTACTGTCCTCTCGTCGTTTAGACCCTTATTTTCACGATAAGTTCCTCCTCTCTCACCTCCACTGGTGTTTATAAACAGTAGCTATGACTACTTTATTATCTCTTACCTGACAAGGAGCGTTCCGAACCCTCATACGTTGTCAGCAACATCACAATACTATCCCAGTGCATTAAGCTATTAATTTTTAAGTGAAGCAGTTTTTTCTCACAGTTTTTTTTTAAGTTGGTGGCTCGCTGAACTCTGCCTCCGATTTAAACGTAGGAGATTTTTAACGGCTTCTTTTCCAATTAACCGTATTTGCCAAAGATATTCGACTTTTGTTTTAAAAATGTCAAATCATTTTGAATCGGATATGCTTACCATACTACTCATTTATGCTGTTCATATGGATGCTCAAATAGTGCAGCGATTATCCACCTTGTATTTATTTATACTGCGATATGGAGTTTGAAATAACGCGGCTCTCTGGGCCTTAAATATACAATTAATTATTATTTATTATTATTAACTCCACTCGTGAAATGTCTGGAGTTGGAGCTAACATCGGAAATTTTAACCCGTTGTGGGCGAGCACACAAATAGGATGATAGTACGTGTAGAAGCTTATTACCTATGCCAAAGGAGGCGATTTTCAGCCGCATGAGATCATGGTCAACGTGATCAAAAGCCTTAGTGAAATTGAAATAAACTGTGTAAACTGCAAAACTGCTGTCTCCAGATTGTAGCACATGATCAATGAAGGTTGGCTGGCAGGTGTCACAAGATATTTTTTCGAGGAACTCATGCTGAGCTGCATTAAGTAGGTGGTTTTCTATTAGTTGACGCATTATGTTGTCTTTGATTAAGGTCTCCAAAATCTTTGAGGCTGCCTGAAGTTCATAAATTGGCCTAAAGTCTTAAAATGGCATAGATTGGCCGCGTTTGAGTTAAGGCAAAAGGTGCGATTCCTTCCATAGAATAGGAATGGTTTCACTTTTAATCTCCGCAAGCTTATTGAGGATAGATACCCTTAAAATGTTCGTAATTTGTTCAATGATTCGCTACTGTCAGGATAATTGCTATAATAGTTTTTGGTGCATACGCTATTGTAAATAAACTTATTATACTTTTCTTACCGAGGACAAGGTGGTACAGGTCATACCCGAAATGGGCTATTTTCCTTGCTGTCGCCCGTAGAAAGTAAGCTGATAGGGTTTTTCATCAGCAAAAAAGCCAGCGAAGACACAATCAGCAAAGGCGCTGACGGTGTCTCTACCGAGGCCGGCGAGATGGGCAATCTGGCGGATATTACGTAACGCAATTGGACTCTTACTACCTGTTGCCTATATTTTTGTTTGAAAGGGAGCCGATGAAGTCATCTAGCTCCACAATATTTTCAATCTTTTTAAACATCGGCCTTAATGAAGACGCCAAAGGCCAAGAGGTGCAGCAACAGCGATGCGCCTGATTCTCCATAAGTAAATGCTGGATGTCCCGGGATTGCTGGGCAGCCAGTTGGATCAACCAGCGAATATAATTCTTTAGGCTTGCATTCCCCCTACGAGCCGATCTATGGTGCCGCCTTCACCTGTGTCGTGGAGGGGAAATTACCCTAGGCAAGGTGCCTATGGAGTCACTGGGTGAGGATTCGGACTCCTGAATGACACCGTGATTATATAAAAGTGAAGCCTACGGATTACGACGTGATATTTGGGTTGTCTATCGCATTTATGCGTTCGTACAGGGGTTCGTCCACTTCCATTTATCTTAAGCGCTAAGATACCTTGCACGCTGCGAAAATTGGCGCGACAGGTACACATTAAGAGCTTTTTTTCTGTCGTTAACAATGCTTGCAGCTTGATTGGAGAGTCAGTAAGAATTTTCTCTTGGGCTTCTAGGCCACAAGTTAAGAAGCCTACACATAACAACAAGATAAACCGAATGTAAAGGATCTAAAGGAAAAGAACTAGTCATGCCAATCTAACTAGCCAGAAATGGCGAGGTGCCAATGCGATGATGGTGCTCAGCGGTAGAAAGAAATCCTTATCCGCCCTGAGACGCTCCGACACGCTATCATACACTAATCTATCTTCATTTTCACACCTCACACAGTACCGCTCACTGCCGTAATAGCCATTGACATTTTTAATCTACTTTATAAAGGTCCGGGCTGCAGCCAAACAAATTCTAACGGCTAGATGAAACTCCAGCGTCTTTTCAATTACATCTACACACAGGCCGTCCAAAGCCAAAGATAATAATTCCTTAGCCAGTGGTTTACAAGATAACTGTATATATCATGGCTTACCTGAGCCACAGTAAATGACTACAACAAAAATTTCACTTATATTTGGGTTCCTTAATTCTAACTAGGAAAGGCCAAATTTCTCGCCTTGTTTCCTTATGTATAGGGAGCCCATCAATTGCTAAATAATTAACCACCTGATTCCCTTTGAGATGCATTGAAAGAATACGACACTGCTCAGTCAGATGCTTTACAAGTCCCATATGGACGTTCCCACCTTTCCCCATTGCCATAACCGTTGTCAAATTGCTTGTCCCGCCAAGCAGCGTTCAAACGTCCGAGGGCAGAACAGAGGTCAACCGTCTCATAATCTTGAGAAAACTGGTCACATGGATTAGGGGTGTGCTGGAGCGTATTGCCCAGGAACGCAGAGGTTTGCGAACGCTCGCCTCCTCTTCACTTGGGACGGTTTCGGCAGATCCTTCGAGCCCTATATTAAAGGAAACTTCCAAAAAAATGGATTCCCTTGAGGAACTGGAAAAGAGGAAAAACCCCAGGACGATGATGAATAGTCGGATGAATACATTTCCCTCATATTCTCTGCAATTTTTCGGAATTTTTCGTGAACTGCACGATCTAAATGCCTTTTAAAATTTCTCTTGGTATTTACCTCCACATGCTATGAGAGTTTACAGAAAACGGTTATAAAAAAAGCAAACAAGAATAGTAATGTCAGCACGTATCTCGCGTGCACACAACAGACTGATGGAACAGGAAATGACGTGGTAAAGAGCGCGCACGAAAGAAATTTCTCACGCCTCACTTGCAGCCGATAAAAATGCGCACATTCTTTGGAGCCAATTGTGACGTAATAATCTAGGGAGTATCAACCAATCAAATTCCAGTGAAGAATGAAGTTTGAAGTTCTAATCTAGAATCTGCTCTGCGTGCTGTTCGTGTTAGTGAGGATATATACCTTCAAAATGTTAGTAATTTTGCTGAAGTAATCGCTTCTCTCGGGATAATTGCTGAACTAATTTTGGTGTCCACTGAGTCGATTCGTGGATACGAAGAGCATAATATAGGGTGTGTCTGTATACAGCAGACAATAATGGGTCTAGTGAAGGCATGTTTGTATATATTGATGAAATTATTATTAGCATTAGACATGTGAGCTCATGGCTATGATAAGAAACGAAAAACGGGAATTTATGATCGTCGGACGTTTTTGCATATATGTAAATATTTGTTAGGGAAATTATTTTTAGTGTCCGATAAGGTAACTGATAGCTGTGATTGGATAAGGAAGGAAGAGATTACTTTTTTATGATCATGGTACATTTATACATTTATTGTGTTTAGAAAACATGAAAAATATTTTTTTGTTACTTACTTGGTATTGATCACGGCAAAAAAACTATTTTTTGGAAAAAGTTTCATTAGCCTCGAGTTCTAGGGTAGAAAAATCTATGGCTTGGTCAGAATTCCCAAGTGGGTCTTATGTTGACACTGAAAATGGCTGACAAACTCTACAGTAAAAAGATCAAGTAGGTATGATACTCGGGTGGAAAAATCAACTACCTGGTCCCACACGTCGATATATATATATGGCCTCAAGTAAGTTTTTGAACATTGCAGGACCAGAAGGTGGAAATCACTGAACTTCAGGAAGATTGAAGTCACCTGCAATCATGCAGTACTTCAGATTTAAGTCAGTTGCGATGTGAAATGCCTGCGAGAGACAGAGATCGTAATCCTCGCTGGTGTTGGGTGGACGAAACACTGAACCAACGAGTAAAGAGCAGTTATCATTCAGAACAACTCGGAACCAACAGCTCTCTTCTACCGCGGTAAATTGTCGATATTCAAATGGCAGAAATGTAAGTGGTTGCTAAACATATATGCAGCTTACTCCACCAGGGCCCTCGTGTCAATCGTTCTGCATGTAGGCGAAGCCTAAAATAAAGAGTTCTGAGTGGGCTACGCAGGGTGTTTCCCGTCTCTGCAACTTTTACAATGTCCGTGTGGTGGACGAAAACTAGAGCCTGGAGCAAAAACATCTTATCAGGCAGAGATTTGGCATTTAAAACTAACATTTTAAGCGGTCACGTTTTTTGTTTCTGTGGCAGGACCGTTGGCTGTCAGAGTGACTGCGTTTGGCTAACGAAATGTTCTGTTCACTCGAACTATTTGACAGTCATTCATTTGGAGATGTGCCTCAACATTGGTCCTTGGTCTTTCCAGTTCTATTATTAATTGTTTCATTTTCATTTACTCTTTCAGCCCGTATTCCGGCTAAAAAAACATCAGAATGCAGACTCCTTTGGGATTATTATCTATGAAGAAGGAGCTGTGCCTGAACCTCATTTTACAAGATGATTTTAAGAGGTGTTAATCGAAGATTTGAACCGGTTGCTGATGGAGCATTCCCTATTCTATATGCCTTGAGAATGTGGATGGACTCGCCATCCGGTACCAACGTTTTTGCGTCCAATTAAAGGAGATCTAAGTCATGCTTAACTCGCCCATTTGTAATTGTTGACGCTGACTGTGGGACTCCTTTTACAACAACATTCGGTGGAAGCACATTAGCCTGGTCCCAATTAAAACGCCTTTACTTTTGCTTATTAAATGCTTACAGTAGATTGTCGTGAGTAGTTTGAGATCGCGGAATTTCAATTTTTAATCCTCGGTTCTTGCTCTATCATCACGAGAGGGCTTTAATTTGCTTAACTACTCTCTGGGCTGGTTGCACCCGTTTGCACTACCCTGGCTTATGGTTTGAGTGCGGTTTATGGTGTTCGGTTAGATGCGATATGTTTGTTTGTGTTGGGCCGTGTTCTAGGTTGGGGCGGGAGCAATTTGGGGTTTGGGAAGCTTTTGAGGGCTTCCCTTGCTTACTAATTTTAGTTGGGTGCCCTTTGCAGTAGGCTACCTGCCAGCAATGCATTCGGTCGGCCTTGGCTAGGCCAATGTTTTGGCAAGGGTGTTGGGTTTTTGGAACAGGTATGCTGCTGCCCACTGTTATGTGAAGTCATGCGTTAGGCCGCATTGGGTTAGGCTCATGTGCCGGTGAGAATGTTGGAGTTTAGAACAAGGGTATTGAATGTGGAAACGGTTGGTTCAGTTGTTGTTTTGCTTCCTGCTGCGGCTTGTGGTTATATGGTCTGCTCGATAAGCTTGTTTTCCATCTTCTGCGGGGGTTGTGGTAGCGTCTTCGTTTGCGTGTGGATTTAAAGTTGCTGATAGGGAGGTGGGTGGTTTTGTTGCCGTGGTTATGTGTTGAACGGCTTTTGGGTTGCCCTTATCTATGTCTCTACCTTCTTTTTTCGTCTTACTTTTCCGCCTGCCGCCGTTGGATGCTGCTGCTCACTGTACTGTTCAGTCATGCGTTCGGCCGCATTCGGTTAGGCTCATGTACTAGTGAGAATGTTTGGGTTTGGAAATAAGGCATTGAATGTGGGTAGGGTAAGTGCAGCTGTTGTTTGACTACGCGCTGTGGCGTGGTGTTATACGGTCTGCTCGATAAGGCAGTTCTCCATGTTCTGCGGGGGGGGGTGAAGTTGGGATGGTGTCTTCATTTGCGTGTGGATTTAGCGGGGCTGTTAAGGGATAAGGCAATTCCGTTGCAGTGTTAATGCGTTGAACGGCTTGTGGGTTGCCCCTACCTACATCTTTAGCCTCCTATTTTCTTCTTCTTTCCCTCCAGCCACCGTTATGTTCGATAATCAGAAAACAGCTGCCTTCACATACACCTTCGTTCATGGCCAAGTGTCATTGTACGCTTACGCTAACTCTATAGCTGTCCTTTGACTGCTTTCTGTTATGTTAGTTCGTTCGTTCGTGTTTCTCGCCTAGTTTTTTCTTATTTCGTGGGGTGTTAGAGGTTGTAACAGCGTCTCTGTTTGAATGACATTGGGGAGGGGCTGTTAGGGGGGCCTTTCTTTCGGTGGAAAGGCATTGGATGGCTTGTATTATGGTCTTAAGGACCCCCCTTGCACCCCCTTTCCTTCTTTCTATTCTCTTCTCCGGATATTATGCTTCATAACCTAAAAACAGCTGTCTTCCACAAGCTCAGTCGCTTGGATCGGTGACATTGCATGCTAATGTTTATTCAACATCTGTCATCTGAAGGCCTTCTGTTAAGTCCGATCACACATTACTTTATTTTAACTAGTGTTCTTAGTTTCCTTCGGTTATTCGAGATTTGCAGCAGCGTTTTGGTTTGTGTGTGGGTCTGGTACGCTTGTTAGAGGAAGTTTCCGCCTTGGAATGGATTTGTTTTACATGGTCTGTGAGATGCTTTCGCTTATTATTCTTACACCTTTTTCCCCACAATAATTTTTACCCTTGGATCACTTGCGTACGCGACAACGGCGTTTCCACCTGTTTCCGTGGTTCGGATTTGGGATGCTTGTGCTTTACGTTTATTTTCCATGCTAAGATATGGGTTAAGTTTGTTTTACAGGTCTGTGTTGGTTTCGTGTTTTCTTGAAATTAGGGTTGTTTCTATGATAAGTTTTACTATTACGATTAGACTTGGCTGTGTATTCATGGTTACGCTTTCATGATTGCAATCTTCGGGTTAGGTTTACTTTTATGGTTGCTGTAAGTTAAGGCTTCATCTTCAATTTCGGTCTTCCGTATGTGGTAAGGGATGTTAAGTCTTTTCTCCTTAGGGTTTACGTCACCACCGATGCTAGGGTTACTGTTTATGGTTTGGGTTAGGTCTATGCTTAGGCATCAGCTTACGGTTAAGGTTAGCGTTAGGGTTGAGGTAAAGTTAAGGGTTAAGATGAGGGTGAGGTGTACGTTAAGGTTAGTGTTATGGGTTAGCGTTAAGGTTGGGGTTAGGGTTAGGTTTACGGTTAAGGCTGGGTTAAGAGTTAGGTTTATGGTTAAGGTTAGGGTTAGGGTTTGGGATTAGGTTTAAGTTTCGGGTAAGCGTTAGGGTATGGGTTAAGGTTAGGTTTAG
The DNA here is from genome assembly GCA_017591395.1 of Schistocephalus solidus. NCBI lineage: Eukaryota > Metazoa > Platyhelminthes > Cestoda > Diphyllobothriidea > Diphyllobothriidae > Schistocephalus > Schistocephalus solidus. The sequence goes on from WEDG01000486.1 coordinate 221,532, forward strand.
GGTAAGGGTTAGCGTTAGGGTTAGGTAAAATGTTAGTGTGGAGGTTTGGTTTTCGTTAAGTGCTAGGTGTAGTTTTGGGTTAGGTGTTAAGTTTCGGGTTATCGTTGGGGTTTAGTTTAGGGTCCGCTTTAAGGTTAGTGTTATCGTTAGGGTAAGGGTTGAGGTTAGAATAAGTGTAATAGTTAGGGTTATTGTTGGGGTTAAGTTAAGGGTTAGCGTTAGTATTAGGGTTAATTTTAGGTTTAGGTTTAGAGTTTAGGTTTCGGTTAGCGTTAGGCTTATGTTTAAGTTTAAGTTAATGATTAGGTTTTAGTTTCGTGTTAGGTTTTGTTTTATGTTAAGTGGTACGTTTCAGGTTAGCGTTTGGGTTAAGTAAAGGGAAAGCCTTAGGGTTAGGGCTATCGTTAGGTTTAAGGTTATGATAAGTTTAATGGTTAGGGTTAGGGTTAGGGTTTAGGTTAGGGTTTGGATTAGTTTTTAAGGTTAAGTTTAGGATTCAGGTTAGAATTAGTGTAATCATTGGTGTTAAGGTGAAGGTTACGGTTAAGTTTATGATTAGGGTTAAGGTTAGGGTTAGTGTTAGTATAAGGGCTGAGGTTAGGGTTCAGGTAAGGGTAAGCGTTAGTGTTCGGGTTTGCATTAGGGTTATGGGTTAGTTTTAGAGTTAAGTTAGGCTTTTAAGATAGTTTAGGGTTTAGACTAAATAAATAAATAGGCGCATCGTATGAAATTGCTTTCGAATTTCAGCTTCTTTTGAGTTTACGAAGTTTTAGTCTCTACCTTATTTTAGAAGACACGTTGATTTGGAATAACTCTTGAATGGATTGTCCAGTCTCTAAATTTGGGAAATATTTACTTGAAATTAACGATTCTGCGGCGTTCCAAATATTCCTTCACTGAGCATGATTCCACGTCCAGGACATTATCCCAACGAGAAATACAAGCTTCAGCGTTCACTTGCTTCCAAAATTCACGCCAGTGGTGGGCTTCTCTACTCTGCTTTCAATCAGGGAAGGAGAAGTCACAAAAAAGGCTGAGTCACTGCATGCTTATCAGAAGTCTGACTGCTGAATACTCTTGCATCCTTGCCCAGTTATTTAAGAGGATTTATAAATTTAATGCATTCGAATAGAATACTAAGAGGTATGGAAAACGCAGACACTCAGGATTCATCTGTGCGGAGGAAAAATTAGCGGCGCGGGCGTGTCTCGAACCCAGGTCGCAGATTTATGTGGCGATGCACATAACCACAGCGCTACGTCCTCACGGCAGTTGGAAAACAAAATTATATCCATATAAAACAATATGACAAAGACAGATATTCTGTTACTACTTCTCCTCCATGCCAAGCGTGCAAAAAGCCTGGGAACACTAAGGAATGTCACTTTCGAGGACGAAAAGTGCATGGGTGTTTATATCTTTTGCAGAAATTCTTATTGATGGAGAAAGAGATAAGTAACTTGAAACAAGTAATGGCCGATCTAAAAGAAAAGGTTCATTGTTCACCCTGAAAAAGACACCCGTAGCGACGAGAATTCCAACCAAAGAAATTACGTATGCAAATATAGTTTCCTCAAGAATACCTAATGTAGAGATTTAAGACATTGCGTCTACAGATCTCAGTAAATCAGTAGGCATTTCCTTCCTTCAAAAGGGAGACAGTTCGCGTAAACAAGGGATAGCTTTGCTGAATTTTGATACTTCTAGGTAGCTTATTCCAGATTGCTATAGCGTTTACCGAAAAAAAACTGTCGGTATCTAACTGTGCGTGCCAAAGGAAGAAATAAAAATACATCTCGATGACTGGTGCGCCGAGAGTGGTCGAGGTGCCTCAGAGATGTAAGGGGGTTAAATGTACGACTGTTTAGTAGTTTAAATAGTAAAAATAGTCCCTTCTGTAATCTACGAAGCCATAGCGGGTCAAGGCTTGTAAGCTCACAGCGTTGTTGGTAGGACAGGTTTCGGTGATCTGAATAGAAAATTCTTTTTGTAAAGAAGTGCTGGACTGATTCTATCTTCTTTCGTTCACTAGCGTGTAGAAGACTAAATAGAAACGAGCAGTATTCCAGACTAGGCCTGACATACATTTTATAGAGGCTGATTCTAATTTTGATGGTTTTAAAATTTCTGAGAATAAACCCAGTAGTTTGGCGTGCTTTCGAGACAATCAGGGAGCAGTGCTCTGACAGATTAAGTCTACTAGAGATATGATATGAGGCATCGTTGCTGGATGATACAAAAAAGGGCGAAGCTGAAAAGTTCGTCGAATTTGAAGGACCGAAGACGAAGAATTCGAAGTCGAAAAGGGCCAAGAAGCTTTCACAAAAAATGGGTTTGAACTCCGGAAAAAGCTCGTTTTTACCGATAGATGCTCAAGTGCAATCGCCTGTTGGTAATACAAGAGTAAGTGCAGGACAAATTGGCAAAGTTCCCAAAAAGGGTTTGCCATTAACTTTAGGAATAGTTATTCATACTGACGCAAATAACATTGTCGACCAGAGCAGAATTCTTCCTGATACTGATGCTCTATCAACAAATCAGAACTCAAAGTCACCAAACATACATTTCGACCGAAAACGCAATCTCGTTATTAAAGGGTTTCCCGAGTCCAATTCTCTGATCGCAAAGGAAGGGGTAGAACATGACCTCAGTCTTTTCCGAGAATACTCATATTCGATTCGTGGAACAGTGTCGGGGTACCGACCTTACACGGATTGTTATCTATCGTTTCGGGTTCCTCTACCAGTGGTCTGACACATCAGCAATGAGAGAAGCGTGGTCGCTTCTCTGGCAATTCTACCACCACCATCACGATCTCTATAGTTCTTTCCTCGTTCGACCCTAAGCGCGCGGATGATGCCTGCGATGGTTTCCCTTGTCTAGCATCCTTGACAATTACGCTTATAGCCAGTCGATACGCATTGGGATCACATCAGTGGTGGTACCTTTCGTTACATGATTTCTCCCACGATGAGGAGCGCTTTGAACCCTCATACGCTCTCGTCAGCATGTCTGTCCTACCTAACGCCATCGCCAAGTCTTGACAACCTTGGTACTTTCCTCCGCTTTTGCAACCCCGACGATGGTCTCCAGGTTCAGTTGAGGATCAAGGCGGGTTCTGATGGTTTTGCCTCTTTGATTGGTGGACTATGCAGTTGGCAAGGTCACATCTCGATGATGGTCTCATGACCTCTACCGTTTTGACCCTGGTGTACACGATGAGTTCGTCCTCTCTCACCTCCACTGGTGGTTACAAACAGTAGCTCTGACTGCTTTATTATCTCTCACACGACAAGGAGCGTTCCGAACCCTCATACGTTGTCAGCAACATCACAGCATTATCCCATTATCTTCACCCGTTAACCTTGTTTCTGGTTTGAGGGAAAATAGTGTCAACTCCACTTCTTTCTCATCCGAAGCAAACCATGCCTGCTATACCTGACAAATCTACTAACCCTAAGAAAACTCCTAGTAAATCTAAATCTGTGGCTAATCCAGGCTTTAAAATCAGCAATGGCATTACCGATGGGAAACCTGCTAACCCCTCAGCATCTACAACAGCTGCGAACGCTAACGTTAGCATCTTTCCCAACCCAAAAATTGTCCGAAATCCACAAATATTTAACGCTTCAAATTATGCTACCAGTTTTTTTCGAAATCATTTATTCCTTTTTTTCAAATGCACGTTTTCCGCCAATTTTTTTGCTAACGTCCCTCAAAAATCTCATTTCTATGCCACCCCCTTATCTTTCAAACGCCACAATATAGCCTTCCCTTCCAAGGTTTTCATCCAAATATGCCGCTGTACAATAATCTTAGTTCTCTTCACAGTAACATTTCGACAAATTGTAGACCAGAGCAATTTTGTTTCCCACCTTTCGTTTCTTCTTTCCAGCTTTCTTCTCCGCCACCAAATTATCCTTTTTAATAAATACTGATGAGCGTAACCTGCCCCTCAGGAATAAGCTCAGCTTAGTTTCACTCAATGCGAGGTCAGTTGTAAATAAGATGGCTGAGCTTAGAACAGTAGCCTTTGAGCTTGATCCAGATGTGCTGTGCATCACTGAATCCTGGACTCACTCTCTTATTTCTGACTCGACGCTTGCTATAGATAATTTCAATTTGTACCAACAAGACCGCGCTGAAAAACGTGGCGGTGGTTGCCTCCTTTATATTAAGTCATCCTTTGTACATTTCCCTTTTCATCTGAACATTTCGTCTTTTTCTGGAAATGTATGCTTTGCTTCAGTCATACTCCCGCACAATAAAAAAGCGGTAATTGGCTGTGTCTATAATCCTCCGTGTTATTTTGGCAATAAAAGCGAGCTCTGTGAACTATTTGAAAAAGTTGCAGACACTCAGTTGGATGTCAAAATAATCGTAGGCGATTTTAATCTGCCAGACATTGACTGGCAGGCCAATTCCTCTCCGCCTAAACATCAGAAATTGGTCGATACTATTAACTTTTCAAACATGTCCCAACTGGTCAGATCAGTTACTAGAAATGACAACATTTTAGATTTAATTTTTACAAACGATGTCCACCCTCTCTTTATGAATTTTCATCATGATCTATTTACAAGTGATCACGCAATAATTCACTGTTGTCTTCCAGTTCCCCTTCTTACGAAGCCTGAGGTTAAATGCAATAACCTCAACTTTGCTAACATAAACCATGAAACAGTAAATAATTTCGTAAGCACTCTAGATTGGCATAGCATATTCTCAATCAACGATCTAAACTTTTTCCGTGAGCTATTGCAGAGCCTCACAGAAAAAATCCAGGCTTTTATCCCGTTTAAGATTTTTAATTCACATACAGATTCTTCTACTGTTCCGCATTTTCTCCAGAACAGACTTAAAAAATTACGAAAGCAACTTAAAGATTCATTTAAAAGCTCTTTGTCAGTTCATTTAAGGATTTCACAAATATTTGAATTAGCATCGAGAATAAGGCTCGCGCGAGATAAGCGTAGGGAGTCTCGGGCACTAAGTCCCTAGTAGCAAGCAATATCTACTAGATGTCTATTAGATATCGATTTATCGAGATATAAGGCAACCGGCGAAAATGGTACCTACGCCTTCGGGTTGGTGCCTTTTACTAACCTACTACGCTTATAATGCCCCTTGCACCTGTATTTTTAAGTATAAGACTTGGTGAAGACATTCTTTACAGAATAATTTATTTATAAATTCAAAGGAATATGTACAAAGTTGTGCGGTTTCTTTTTCCTCCGTCGTCAGTGTACTGAAGGCGGTAGGTTAACCGACGATGATCCAGCATTGTTGTCTGCAAGCAAACAGTATTTTAACAAATTTTTATATTGATTTACCGTCTGCTGGATGTCCAATTTGTTTTTGAAGCCTCTGACAATGGCTATCAAGTGATCGTTTTAGTCGCCTGGCAATGGCAGACTCAAAATCGGATAATTTATACAATCCGCTTGCATTCCAGGCTGCAAACACCTCTATATAGTGACAGTGAGACGGTTTTTGATGGACTTACCCAGCATAACGTCATATATTTTTGATTTTGATAAACTTTCTTTAGCCTTACGTCCCTTGAAATTGACGTGTAGACTAATTTCGTCGTCAAAAATAACGAAAAATATTCGCTTAACGAAATCGTCGATGTTTTGCCCGCCGAGGCAGGTAAGATAGGAGGTCTAACATAAGAGTTATAGAATTAATAGACAGTTTACCATCTGAGAATAAAATTATTGATTTAAAAGCTGGTTATTCAGCTGTCGGAATTCAGTTGCTGAATGCAACTGATGTGATATGGGATTTTTGGGCAGCTGGGGAGCTTCCGGGCCTGATATGCAAGGCTGCTGCCGATGCAGTGCCTCCAAATGCCGAAGATAGCCCAGCGTTTTCCGTTGGGCTTCTACAACATAATCAACTTTAGCTGATATGTCAGCTATTTGTTGGCACATAAGCAACATGGCCCTCTGTACATTTTGTGAATTTGATTCTTCTACAGTAATTAAACGGAAAACGATGTTACCTTCATTATGCGGCGCTTCGCCAGCTGGAATAGTTTCAAAAGAATCATTTAGGTCGTCTTGTGGTTCCTGAGGAGAACAAAGTTATTTTAAAGTTACTTACGGGCGATGAAATGGGTTCACCTCCGAGAAGGTAAATAGCCTCATCTATCGCCGAGCGGCGTTGGCGCTGGGAAAGCCTACGTGAGGGCAGGTCACTCATGGTAAGATCTACAAACGCACAGGAAAAAGGGGAATTAAATAAGTTAGCAGACGAAGGATCATCCTATTACTAGGACCACTTCTTCCCTGCAATGCTGGCAAACCACTCACTATATGGACTGTGCGTTTGTAGGGTTCGCAAGCATTGTTCGCAAAAGCGAAACGATAGTAAGTGGCATCCTAAAAGCTGTTTATGACCTCAATTAATATGTAATACTGTTCATGAGTTAGGCATAGGAACTTACTGAAAGTAGATGGCAAAGGAGCACATCTAACAGTGTCGTCAAGGTCTGCTTTATATACACTCATAAGTGAGGACTTCCTGGGATAGTCGAAGTAATCTGATAAGTTAATAAATTCACTAAATACCAAGCGTACACATCCCTCTTGATCAACAAGTATGTTTTTCACGCACACTATTTATTGCCGAAGCCAATGCATCTGTTGGCTGCTGTAATGTCTATGCGAAAAAGTTCTGTTAGTATGCATTCATACTGCTGACTGAGTTCGTATCCAGCTGGAACAGGACCACCCTTATGCCCACGAAGGAACCTCTTTAAAGAAGTCTCCAAAGGGCCCCGTGTTAATCTCAACCTCACTTAAACGTCTAGCAATCTGCTGTAAAGGTCGTGAAGGACTTCTAAGCATTTTCTTTAATCTACCTAGGTAGCTTTCAAAAGGAAAGCTGGAAAAAGTGTCAAGGGGACCGTGTCGTTCTACGTCATCTGCGATGTGCATCAAGCTATGCACATTGTACACCATGTGCTCCATGCCAAACAGTAAAGAAAATTTGCGAGTAAAAAGTTTTAACAACTGTTAACAATAACCAATATTACATTTGCAAGTTTGAGGACATGCTAACAGTCTTAACGCAGTAAAAAGTAATAAAAATAGTTTAAAATGATTAAGAGGCAGGATACCGCGCAGAACAACAACGCCGAGGTACAATATGAACTGCCTGAGCTCGGTTGCCTTTCACGAGTCGAAGTCATTTAAACACCTAGCTCGCTGTGAAAACTCGGTCGGTAAATTTCTACCTATAGAACGCAATCTATCGTCTATAGCCTCAACCTCCGCTGTCTTAAGTACTGAAGGTGTTAAGCGACCGCTAGCTTTTGAACGATGACTCTTTACCCATAAACTTAGTAACCTCTTAACCACGCCAAGGTACACTAAATGTAGGGGATCTAGGGGAAACTTTGAAATAAGCCCAAGATTGCATGACACAAATGGAGATACGCCAACCATGTGATCTTCGTCAAAGGACTGCAAGAAGTCCTCGTCTTTCCTCTCTCTCTGCCCTTCCTCAAGGTATACGACCTTTCCAATATATACTCCGGTGACTGTGCAACGTTCGCAACCGTGGTAAGCATTAACATTCCTAATTTTCTTGACAAAAGCCCTGGCCGGCGCGTCACATATTACGGCACACGCACGAACGCGATTAGTAAGGCTACTGTCCTCCCTCGGGATGCCTTTATCTTGCAAGTGTGTAATCTCCTTAACAATTAACTTACAGAAAGCTTGCACATCGGAAGGCTTCCCACCTCCACAATAAATGCCAACAGGAAATACGTTACTGAGGAAGGGCCGCACTACTCTTCCTAAAATAGGCCACATTTTTGTCTTTGATTTTCTATAAACCGGGAGGCCATCAATGGCCAACTGTATTTCCAAATCACGGGCTTCAGGTACCATATTCTTAAGCATAAGCATACGAAGTTGTTTTTCCAAACCAACGTGGACGTATTCCCCATGCACATAGGGGCTACCTCTAACTTATACGTAGCCCCTAGAAGCGTTCTAGGGTCAGCAGGGAGTTTGGGTATGGACGGCTTAAGTATCCCCAAAAGTTCACGTATGTGTGCATGGGAAATGTTGTTTCGCAAAGCCCATTCGCGTAAATTCTGAATCGTTAACTGATCCGATTCAGAGTTAATGTTCCTATTAGTTTCTTCTTCCTCCGATGCTCCTATATGATTATGGTCCACTACACTTACCGCGGGGGACCTATGTCCTTCATTTTCCCTCGATTGAGAAACAATGACGTTCTTATGTGACGCTTTTAGGTCTAGCTCTTCCACTCTACGTCTTCTCTTAATGGTCTCCACTATTTCATGAAATTCCTCTTCCCCATACCTTCTAATTCGGCGTCTTCGTGTTCTGTCTGATTCCTGCATAAACATTGTTAACAATGGTAAATAAGCAATCAACAGATATAAATGTATAAAGGTAGGGTAGTGGAGAGGCTGTCAGATAACGTTTACCACGCCGTTCACGCAAATAGTGGCTCGTACGCGCGCAAAAGGTGTCGCAATGCGCTTAAAGAACGGCAACCAATGAAATGTCTGCTTACATAACTTTACTAACCAATGAGGTTGAAGAGACAGTTAACTCGATAAATAGCTATTCACGTACATCTACTCGATATCTATTGCTACTAGGGAGTGATGCCAATTCATCCAAATCTGTTGCTCATTTCTTCCATGTTCGGTCATCGGCTAAGCGTCTGAATGTAACTCCGCCCTTACTCGACTGTAACAAAAAATTTGTTACAGATGATTTGGGCAAATCAGAATTGTTAAACTCGTTTTTTGCCAACCACTTTACCATTGAAACTAGCCCCACTCCCACAATTCCTCTGCTTTCAAATTCGCTTCTAACAACTATTAATTTCTCGCCTTCATGTATTCAAAAAGAAAAAGCTCACCTAAAAAATTCACATTCAGTTGGAACTGATAACATTCCAAACTCAATTATTAAACAGTTAAGGGATTTTCCACCTTTACTAAGCAAATTATTCTCAGTATTTCTCGAAAATGGTTTCTTCCCCGATTATTGGAAAAGTTCTATTATAATACCAGTTTTTAAATCTGGTTCCCGCTCGGACATTCATAACTATCGCGGTGTTCATAAAACGCCCTCTCTTGCTAAACTCTTCGGAAAACTAATTGCAAAACAAATCACGGATTTTTGCATAAGCAATCAAATTATCAACTTTTCCCAACACGGCTTCTTACCGGACCGTTCTTGTGAAACCTGCCACATGTCTTTTCTAAATCTACTAACATCTCTTCGTAATGATCATCTATCTGTAGTAGTTATCTATTTTGATCTTAGTAAAGAATTCGATAAGGTGCCTCATAAACGACTTCTAGCTAAACTAGAAGCTATAGGATTTCGTAGTCCCCATACTGACTTTATTAGATCATACCTCAATGATCGAAAACAAAAAGTTTTAGTAGGGTCCTCATACTCAAGTGCTACCCCGATTGTTAGTGGTGTCCTTCAAGGTACCGTATTAGGTCCTTTGTTGTTCTTACTGTATATAAATGATATTTCATCGATAGTTAAACATTCTCAATCTTTTTATTTATGCTGATGACCTCAAAATGCGTGTATTCCTTCTCTAACTCTACAACCGAACGGTGCCTAGAACAAATTCATTCAGACTTAGACGCTCTTTCGACCTGGAGCTCCACATGGCTAATGGAGTTCTCACCTACTAAGTGTCGCTACATGAGTTTTGGGCCTGTAAGGCTGCCGCAACCTCTTATCTTTGAAGGTTGCCATATGATTGAATGTTCCTCCATCAAGGACTTGGGCTTAAGCTACACCAATAAATTAGATCTTTCGCCTCATGCCGATAGAATTACGGCCAAGCTGCTCAGATTTTGGCTTTATTTCTTATAATTTCTACCTTCCTGAAATTAAATTAAGACTTTATCGTATGTTTGTACTTCCCATTCTTGAATTTTGCTGTCCTTTCTTCGGTTTGATGAACGAATCTATCCGTTCAAAAATTGAAAAATGTCCAAAGACATTTCACAAAAAAAACTCCTATTTCCGACTCTTTCAACTACTTCCTACTCAACAAGATGCCACCTAACGAAGCTAAACTTTCTTTGGCTCAGGAGACTTGAAGCAGGCTTTTGTCTCCTTTTTCGACTTAATAATAGTTCAACTCTCCCCAAGCTTTCTGTCATTACCCCCGTTAGTCTTCCTTATAACCTAAGGAATTCTACATTAATTATACCTCCCCCTGCATCCTCCACGTGTAAACGCTCTCTCTTCTTTGCTTCTAGGAATAGTTTTCTTTGGAATAACTTACCAATTGAAATAAGGTCGTTAAATAGTCTATCTGCATTCAAGCGAAGACTGCACATTTATCTTAACACTGATTCTATTAACCTTTTATTTTCCTCATCTTTTTCCAGTAGCTTTTCCCATGACTCAGAGAAAGGACCATCGGGAATTTGAGTAACCCTCTTGAAACTATATTTAAGCTACCTCGAGACGCCCATGAACTATATGTCTCCTTATATCACCCGTCCTCCAAACGAGGACGTTATTCGGACGAACACATTCGGTGGTCCACAGTCTTAAATGCTGCGGTTTCTTTGGATACTAACCATCATCAGAATTCAATTCTGGATCCTATGATGCTGAGGATTTAAGTTCATTGACGCATTTTTCGTGAGATTCTGTTTCATACGCCTAAGTGATCAAGAACGAATCACCCTCGACGTTTCATTATCTCATTCTGAAATGCTACTGCAGTATTACCCTATTCTACCACCTGACTATTTTTTTCCTAAGCAGTTTTTTTCTCCTACTTCTGTTCGAAAATGAAGGCCTATTGAACTCTGCCTCCATTTTTCATGGTAGGAGTTTTTTTCACTGCCTATTTTTTTCTAGTTCACCATTAATTTTAAAACATTGCTAACTGTTGACATAGCAGGACAAAGAAATGAATTTGTACATTTTATCTGCATACATTGTCATAACTTTATTTCGTTACTAATGTTTGCTTAGACAGTACCTTCCCGGTGCTAACCAAATATAAATTCTAAATTCTAAAAAAATTCTAAATTCTTTGCTAACACAAACCATGAAATGATAAATAATTTTGTAAACACTCTCGATTGGCATAGCATATTCTCAATCAACGATCCAAACTTAATCCGTGAGCTATTGCAGAGCCTCACAGAAAAATCCAGGCTTTTATCCCAATTAAGATTTTTAATTAAAATACATCTTCTTCTACTGTTCCGCATTTTCTCCAGAACAGAATTAAAAAATTACGAAAACAACTTAAAGGTTCATCTTAAAGCTCTTTGTCAGTTCATTTAAGGATTGCACAAATATTTGAATTAGCATCGAAAATTAGGCTCGCGAGAGATAAGCGTAGGGAGTCTCGGGCACTAAGTGATGGCAATTCATCCAAATCTGTTGCTCATTTCTTCCATGTTCGGTCATCGGCTAAGCGTCTGAATGTATATCCGCCCTTACTCGACTGTAACAAAAAATTTGTAACGGACGATTTGGGCAAAGCAGAGTTGTTAAATTCGTTTATTGCCAACCACTTTACCACTGAAACTAGCCCCACTCCCACAATTCCTTTGCTTTCAAATTCGCTTCTAACAACCATTAATCTCTCGCCTTCATGTATTCAAAAGGAAATAGCTCACCTACAAAGTTCACATTCGGTTGGAACTGATAACATTCCAAACTCTCTTATTAAACAGTTAAGGGATTTTACACCTTTACTAAGCAAGTTATTCTCGTATTTCTCGAAAATGGTTTCTTCCCCGATTATTGGAAAAGTTCTATTATAATACCAGTTTTTTTAAATCTGGTTCCCGCTCGGACATTCATAACTATCGCGGTGTTCATAAAACGCCCTCTCTTGCTAAACTCTTCGAAAAACTAATTGCAAAACAAATCACGGATTTTTCGCATAAGCAATCAAATTATCAACTTTTTTCCCAACACGGCTTCTTACCGGACCGCTCTTGTGAAACCTGCCACATGTCTTTTCTAAATCTACTAACCTCTCTTCGTAATGATCATCTATCTGTAGTAGTTATCTATTTTGATCTTAGTAAGGCATTCGATAAAGTTCCTCATAAACGACTTCCAGCTCAAATAGAAGCTATAGGATTTCGTAGTCCCCTTACTGACTTTATTAGATTATACCTAAATGATCGAAAGCAAAACGTTTTAGTAGGGTCCTCATACTCAAGTGCTACCCCGATTGTTAGTGGTGCCCTTCAAGGTACCGTATTAGGTCCTTTGTTGTTCTTACTGTATATAAATGATATTTCATCGATAGTTAAACATTCTCAATCTTTTATTTATGCTGATGACGTCAAATGCGTGTATTCCTTCTCTAACTCTACGACCGAACGTTGCCTAGAACAAATTCATTCAGACTTAGACGCTCTTTCGGCCTGGAGCTCCACATGGCTAATGGAGTTCTCACCTACTAAGTGTCGCTACATGAGTTTTGGGCCTGTAAGGCTGCCGCAACCTCTTATTTTTGAAGGTTGCCCTATGATTGAATGTTCCTCCATCAAGGACTTGCGCTTAAGTTACACCAATAAATTAGATCTTTTCGCCTCATGCCGATAGAATTACGGCCAAAGCTGCTCAGATTTGCGGCTTTATTTCTTATAATTTCTACCTTCCTGAAATTAAATTAAGACTTTATCGTATGTTTGTACTTCCCATTCTTGAATTTTGCTGTCCTTTCTTCGGTTTAATGAACGAATCTAGCCGTTCAAAAATTGAAAATGTCTAAATACATTTCACAAAAAAAACTCCTAGTTCCGACTCTTTCAACTACTTCCTACTCAACAAGATGCCAGCTAATGAAGCTAAATTTCTTTGGGTCAGGAGACTTGAAGCAGGCTTTTTGTCTCCTTTTCCGACTAAATAATAGTTCAACTCTCCCCAAGCTTTCTGTCATTACCCCCGTTAGTCTTCCTTATAACCTAAGAAATTCTGCACTAATTATACCTCCCCTGCATCCTCCACGTGTAAACGCTCTCTTCTTTGCTTCTAGGAATAGTTTTCTTTGGAATAACTTGCCAATGGAAATAAGGTCGTTAACTAGTCTATTTACATTCAAGCGAAGACTGCACATTTATCTTAACACTGATTCTATTAACCTTTAATTTTCCTCATCTTTTCCCAGTAGCTTCCCCATGACTCGGAGAAAGGACCATCGGGAATTTAAGTGACCCTCTTGAAACTATATTTTCGCTACCTCGAGTCGCCCATGAACTATGATGTCTTTTTATATCACCAGTCATCCAAACGATGACGTCATTCGGACGAACACATTTGGTGGTCCACAATCTAAAATGCTACCGTTTTTTGGATACTAACCATCATCAGAATTCAATTCTGGATCCCAAGATGCTGAGGACTTAAGTTCATTGACGCGTTTTCATGAGATTTTATTTCATACGCCTAAGTGATCAAGAACGAATCACCTCGACGTTTCATTATCTCATTCTGAAATGCTACTACCGTATTACCCTACTCTACCACCTGACCATTTTTTTCCTAAGCAGTTTTTTTCTCCTACCTTCTTTCAAAAATGAAGGCTTATTGAACTCTGCCTCCATTTTTATGGTAGGAGTTTTTTTCACTGCCTATTTTTTCTAGTTCACCATTAATTTTAAAACATCGCTAACTGTTGACATAGCAGGACAAGTTATGTATTTGTACATTTTATCTGCACACATTGTCATAACGTTATTTCGTTACTAATGTTTGCTTAGACAGTGCCTTGCCGGTGCTAACCAAATATAAATTCTATATACTAAAAATAAATAAATTCTAAAACAACCTTGATTATTTCTTCCATTTTGCAACCTTAACTATGGTCTCTGGAATTTGTTGATTATCATGTCGTGTTCTGATGTTTTCGCTACCATTTTTGTGGAATATGCAGCTAGCAAGGTCACATCTCGATGATGATCTTGTGACTTATACTTTCCCCTCTTCTTTTTCAACCTGTTGTCTACGATGAGTTCCTCCTGTCTCATCTTCATGAGGGTTATACACAATAGCTCTGGCTGTTACATTATCTCTCACCCGACAAGGAGCGTTTTGAAGCCTCATAAGTTGTCACCAACATCCCAGCATTATCCCACTGCATTGTACCAATCCCATCACTCTAGCTATTAATTTTTAGAGAAGCAATTTTTTCTCCAAGTTTCTCGTTTTAAATTGGCAGCTCGCCGAACTCCACCCCCGATTTAACTATAGGAGTTTATTTCACTGCTTCTTTCCTAGTTCACCGTGTATTAAAAAGAATGTTGACTTATGTTTTAAAAATTGTGAATCGTTCTGAATCATATGTGCCTACCATACTTCTCATTTATGCTGTTCATCTGGCTTTTCACCTAATGCAGCAATTATCCACTTTTCATTTATACCGTGACACTAAGTTTGTAATGATTGAGCCCTCTGGGCCTTTAATATACAATTTATATAATTTTCCTAAGATGGAAGAGCTACGTTAAGTCTAATTCTTCAGCAGCAAGAGTCCTCTGTGATTATCAGTGATTTGCCGGTTCCCTTTATGATTGTACAGATGTACGATGGTCGCGTCCTATAAATCCTGATGAACTTATCCCCGGCGCTATCTCTTCTGGAATAGCGTCTTCTTCCACTATCGGCCAGGGGCCTCTGCGCTTATAGATTTCGGCTGAGTTTGCATCGGATACCAGAGCCTTCCCACTGAACATTTTTCATACGGCACAGCTGATTTCTGGTTGGGTAAGCGGGAAATCTACGTCATTTTTCATGTCCACCTGGAGGAGCTGGTTGATAGCAGTACCAGAGATAGTTAAGAAACTATTGAGGATAATTCTGAAAACCTTGGCACAGCACTTTAATATTTTTGATTGCTCTGTCAAAAGTTTTGTGTCATCGTATCTGAGCCGAGATGCGGTACCCTTGTTGCAGGGACCATAAGTAGCCATTATGACATTGCAGATGTTTTGCATTCCGTTACATTTCGCCTACTCTTGGATTTCCCCAGCCCTGTGGACCATCCAGGCGTCCTGAATCTCCCAAAGTTATTGTTGTACAAGGTGGTGGCATCTGAAGAAGGCTCTTTTGTTTGAATCAGTCCGACAGTCCTTGTAGAAATTGTGTTGTCGCTTCTTCTCTGACAGTAGGTTGTTTACAATGGCATCATTTTCTTCAAACCAGTCCTGTTGTTGATGGCAGCATGTGTGTCTGAGTAATTCGAGGGTAGCATACTGAATTATGGTCCACAGTTAACAGCATCGTGTAGCCACAGAGGCTCTATCATCTGGTTACTGAACTGAAAACACTGAGCAAACAGATTTAGATCTCGTCTTCACTAAAGATCCTGACAGTATAAACGAGGTTCACAACCTACCTCCACATGGTCGAAGTGATAATGCAGTACTTTCATGGGAGTATGGTTTATATTCAGTGCCACCTGCAATGAATGAAACCAGGCCCAATCTATGGCGGGGAGACTTTTGCAAGATGAGAGCTGAGGCATCACGAATGTACTGGGATCGTTTCTTCTCCGGGAATGTCTCTGAGGACTGGAATTTATTTAAAGAGTGGTTGTTGAACCTAATAAAATGTCAATGTCCGCCAACAAAACTTAGGATATCTAACAGACCACTGTGGCTAACAAGGGAACTGAACCGAGAGATTAACAGGAAAGGAAGGCTTTGGAAGAAATTTTGCCGATCCAATGAAAATTTAGCCTTGCAAACATACAAAAAGCAAAGGAACAAGATTAAAAGCTTAATCTTCAACAGCCGACGGGATAACGAGAGGGATTTGCTCCAGCGAGGATTTCACAATCCCAAATTGCTCTACAGCTATGTAAGAAAAACCACATGAAACAGGAACCCAATTCCTGTAATGAGAAACGATGATGGTTTCGAGATTACAGAAATTCAAAACAAAGCTGAACACTTTTCACAGTTCTTTCAGTCAGTTTTCACCCGAGAAGCAGTTTTTATTCCATCTAGTTGCGAGACTATGGGAGCACCAATTATTCAGGATATGCTCTTTCGAGAAGAGGCGGTCTTTGAAGAATAAAAAGTCTGAACGCATGCAAATCCCCTGGCCCCGACGAGATTCCAGCAAAGTTACTCCTCGAACTTGCTCGAGAGCGGGCCAAACCGCTATCCTTTCTGTGCCAGAAATCGTTTGACACGGGAATGCTTCCTACTGACTGGAAAACAGCCCACATTACACCGCTTCACAAAAGCGGTAGTCGTGCATTTGCTACAAACAACAGGCCTGTCAGCCTGACCTCAATCTGTTGCAAGGTTATGGAGAAGCTTGTCAAAAAGGAATTGATGATTTTTTTAGAAACCCATAACCTCTTATCAACTGCACAATACGGCTTTCGTAGGGAAAGATCGTGTGTTACGAACTTACTTTATACTATGCAAAGCTGGACAAAAGCACTCGATGCAAAATACACTGTGCATGTGGCCTTAATTGATTTCCAGAAGGCATTCGATAGTGTTCTGCACCAGCGTCTCCTTTATAAGTTAAGAATGTTTGGTATTGGAGGCAAACTTCTTACGTGGATCAAGAATTTTCTCGTCGGTCGTTCCCAAGTGGTCTGCGTAGGTGGATCGCGATCAAAGCGCACAGTCATCGAGAGTGGAGTTCCGCAAGGTTCAGTTCTCGGACCAATCCTATTTCTCTTGTTTAATAATGATTGTGTACAGGAATTGGACGGTGACTTTGCTATGTTTGCGGACGATATAAAAATTTGGAAAGTTATCAACAATGCTGCCGATGGATACAATTTCCAAGAAAATCTCCAACGATTGGATGAGTGGTCCCGCAAATGGCTCTTGTCCTTCAACTCAAACAAATGCGCCCTGCTACGTCTGGGAAGTCGGAATCAGGTCACTGATATGCGACCCTACTTTTTGAACGGTATGCCACTCCGAGAAACACACACACAGAAGGATCTCGGCGTTTGGATGACAGACAACCTGAAGCCTTCTACGCAATGCTGCAAGGTGGCTAAATCCGCCAATTCAATGCTGTACTCTATCAAGCGGGCATTTAAAGTTTTTGATGAAGACTGCTTTTCTAAAGTCTTTGGTACGTTTGTTAGGTTCCATCTTGAATATGCGATCCAAGCCTGGCGACCGTGGACCCAACAGGACTACAAAATGCTCGAAAGGGTACAGCGACGAGCCACAAAATTAGTAAGAGGTCAAGGTGAACTGCCATATGAGATTCACCTAAATAACCTACAGCTCTATCCTCTTAGTTATAGGCAGTTGCGCGGAGACTTGATACAAACCTTCCGTATCGTGCGTGGCATGGATTGCGCCCTCCTATGTGATGACTTTTTCCAACTTGCTACTACGAATAATCTCCGAGGTCATCCATTCAAACTAAGTGTGCCCCAAGTAAGATTGGATGTGAGGAAGTATTTTTTCACCAACCGTGTCTTGAAACCGTGGAATAACCTACCTGAGGCGATTGTAATGTCCCAGTCTGTGGATATATTTAAAGATCGGCTTGACATACATATGTTGCTGCACCAGGAAGATTATGTGACTACTTTACCTTAACAATATCCGTGTACCACGTAAATCTGCCTGCATTCACTTGACTGTAACTTTTTTTACATTGCTTATTATTCTTCCGACTTTCTGTATCAAATAGGGATTTCAAAGGCGTGAGCCTATTTTTCTCAAATACACTGAACTGTGAACTGAAGATTTAACAAATAAGTATTTAACTTACCTGCTGGTCATGTATCTCGGGCCTTCTGCAATCATAATTTGGCAATTAAGCCTGTTCGAAAACTTTGCTACCAATGTAGAGCTTGTTCGATTCGGGAACCAACGGATCGGTGTGAATGCATTCCTTAGTAAATAAATATCTGATCTGCAACGACAGACAGTGGCGAGGGGCAAGGCACTGATGAATTTCGGTTCGATTAAGTGCATATGACTCATCTTTTAAACCCAACTGGCACAATCTGGGCCATCTCTGTGTGTGCATGTTTGATTTTCAGGTCCCAGTTGGTGGTCAGAGTTATGCTTGACTGAATGAATACAAATAGTCCCAAAAATGTTATGCACAAAGTAACCCCCAAACTCTCTCTCTCGTCTCCCTCTGCTATTATAGCTTTGCTGACATTGGTCTAGCTAGGTGGTTGCCTGTACATGACCCGTAACACCCATACTAAGCTTGTTTGCTTAGGGAAGCCAATGGATCCGTGTGAACACTTTCAGGAGTGAATATGTGTATATTTGTAGAATAACATGACCAGCAAAGACAATAGAGTCTGTAATGGCCATTTCAGGCCTTTAAGCCGTCATCAGCCAGTTACAACCAACCCCAAGTGTGGCGGCACCCGAGTCTATATTTGTCCGATAGTACAAGTTTTTCCCGAAAATATTGTTCTTTATCTTAGCAAAAATTATGTCCGCCGACCACAACGGCCCTTAGTTGAGTGTAGATTTATGCTTCGTTTTTCGATTAGGTATAACGTTCTTAGTCAACTAAACATTTTATTCGGTTGCCCCAATCCTCCTGTGGCAGTCTACGCAGAGATAACTATCCTTTTCGTTACAACACATCCTATACACTCCACTGCTTTATATTTATTCAAGGCATTTGTTTTCAGCTTTAAGTACTTTTCAAAACATTAGCCTGGGGTCCCATGACATGTAAAATGTACATCTTGCTCGGAAACGTCTATATTATTACCGCTAAATATTGCGGGTATTTCTAAACGCACTTCTTCACTGTGCACATATTCTTTCACTCTTGTGCCGTTAATATTTGCTGCAAGGCAGTAAACTCTTTAGAAATCTACGGTACTTAACAAAGGGTTCCCGAGAACTTCCTTTGTACGATTGTTTAAACGCTAAAAACAAGCGCGCGAAATCCTATTGAACATTATTTAGCGATTATTTAAAATGGACGGACCGGTGATGTTATCTAATCCTGCAGTTTATTTTGCCTTCTTTTCTTTATTTCTTTATCTTTTCTTTTCAGACCTTTTGCAACCAAAAAGGACGTTTACCTGCAGTCGCAAGCCAATTTGACACTTGCGACTACCCATCCGTTTTCCCACACCATAAAATTATAAAATTGACCAGTTAATTTGTTTGCATACTAGTTTTCATGCTAACTCTACAGTTTTGATCCACTTATTAACATGAAAAGTTTATTATACTGCTTAGTAAGGACTATCGCATTTATGGAGCCCGAGCATATCCTCGAATTCGAGAATCCTCGAGCGCTGTGTAGAAATCTTCCAAAAGGTTTGAATGAGCCAATCAAACAAATACACTATTAAAGGAAACAAACCAGTGCATCCTGATAGGGTGGCCAAAACCACCTTTATATAGGTGGGTTAAAATGTACCTTAAGTAACTTACACTTTTCCATAGCAATTGATTGGTGTTTTTGGTCCCAAGTCTAAGGAAACGTGTGCACTTTCGGTTGACAAAAATAAAACAAGTCTCGCTTTGAATAGTAGAACCTTGAGAACCTGGAAGAAATTTCAGGGTTTCTGGGTTTTTATCCGGTAATTACGCGCAGAATAAATGTGCCCTGTCCAAATCCTATAATTATGTGTGACTTGTACATTTTTGAGGGTATCCCTTGAGTAACGAATATTCGAATTGGTGATGTAAATTTCAGTTCACAGAACTATTGTGTTGACTGGCGTTTATCCGTTATTAGGATCTGTCAGCCTCAGCCATTTATAGGACTCTTTATATTTCCAAAAAGATCGAATAGAGTGAGTTACTTTACTTCAAATTCTTCTTAATGTTCTACCTCCTGGCGTGAGTTGAATACCACACCAGTGAGCTTGATTTAAAAAAGTAGCCCAGCAAATGCTCTAAGTATTCAACAGATTTTTTAGATCATGAAGCCGTATGCCGAAATGAAAATTTAGTTTTTGTGTTGGCAACACTATTATCATTTTAAATATAGGACAACATCAGCAAAGGTAAGCATTTCAAGGTTAACAAAATATTTGGATCGCCAAAGGAGTTATCATTTGAGGGCGTCTAAGAACATATTTTTAACAGATCTTAGGGTACATCTATGATCGGTCGTTTCTTCTCATTAATTACTTGATCATATCGATCAATGCGTGCAGACCCTGAAACATATTTCATTCTGAATTAAGTGCAATGCAAATCTTAACCTAATTACCTACTTTCATGGGCAAACATCAGCTGAATTTTGGTAACCAACCCTGAGAAGTTGCTGAATTTGGTTAATGTAACCAATGACTTTCGTATAGATATTTGAGGAGCACCAATAAAGTCTGGCAGCTCCAACAATACGACCTCGCTAGCACGTACGCCGAATGCCTCCCGTTCTGATGAACTACCAATTGAACAAATATTTTTCCAGTTAAATCGGATTTATTCCACCACTCTGTAGAATTTGATAGCTGACATTCTAGGGTTTTCCTAGAATTGTCCTTAATGGCTTCTACAGATTCTGTCCTGTTAAGAGCTTTGCTCATCATTTTCATCATCGTGCGAGGATTTGGAGACCATTATATTTGTCCAAGTAAACTCTACTAAACAGTACTTCTAAGATTTTGGACTGAAGAATTCGCTCAAATTTTCGCGAAGGATTTTATACTTTTTTCTCACCTTGAAAAATGTACGATTATTTGCATATATTCATCTCGAAAATTTCCTGTAAATGGCATGGATTATTTCTACCTCCGCTAAAAAGTAAGTTAAATTTTCTGTCAGAGTGTAAACATAGGGCACGAAAGGTTGAATAAGAAAAATGGTGAAGGTATACAGGTATACATGGAACCGCCGTCGTATCATTCTTATTGGACTTTGATTTTGAGGCATCATGTTTACTAGCATGAAATTATGCCTGTAATGATGGAAAATTATCCATGTTTGCCGCATGGATTAATGAAAGTACCGGACAAGCACTTCTTAATATTTCCTGTCAAATAGTAGTATTATAACATTGCGCACATTGATTAATGGATAAACATCTCAGTGATTGTTCGCCAATTATGGAAAATTTCATTTTCTGTAGGATCGTAACGTACTGAACTGCATTACCTCGAAACGAAATCATTTCAATCCTTCATTCCTACTCAGAATTTCTTGTCTGCGTGAACAGTGAAAAGGGGCCTTTTATCAAGAGGCGAATTAGTTTTTTTCCGTATCTTGCCTGCACTTGGTCTAGTGAATGGGTTCCTATTTTTTACAACGTCCTTTCATATCTACCTGGTGCCCTTTTACTGGAAATTACAAAATAACATGTAGGAGACAAAGTTTTAGTCGTAGTGTAAGGCCATACCTCAAAAGCGGTAAAGTGAGTAAGCACTCTTTATATTGCATTCAGGGGTCACCAAACTAATAAATCTGCGTTTGATGAGGGCGTTACGTGTCTGGTGTTTTTACTCATGCTAGAATCTTTGAACGCCGTTATGCTTGGGTCCAAGTTTATTTTAGCTCTCTGCTCATAACTCGATACTGTGCGAACTTTCTACCTTACTTTTGCATTTTTATCATTCTTTAACAACTGTGCTTATAACATTCGTTCATTTTCCTCCCACATTTACACCTTTTTGTGCTAACTTAACGTTTCTTTCAATTTTAGGCCCACAAGTACAAATGCACGTACTTGATATCGAAGGAAACCAAACAAAAATGTGACCACAAAAACGTAGATCATATGCAATAATAATTTAGTCTGCAGCCTAGCGATAAACTCTTCTCCTTTTACGACGGACAAGATGAAAGTTTCTATTTTCCAATGGTTGGATTAACAGACGTAAGTCAAGCAACACGATTTTAAATATTCAGGCTTGGGGGCTGATTTGAGGGTCAGGAACGTGGACAACTTTATTTACACAGTTTGGAGCAATTTTGGTTTTGAACCACAGCCTTATGGCTCGAAACTCTCAATACCTCCAACCATCAACGAACGCACACCTAGCGAATACTGTTAATTTCCTACTATTGTGTAAGAGCATTAGGATGTCGTACATATGTACGCATCCCTGTCTAGGATAAGTTATCCTAACCAAATGAACTTCTCCCTCAATTTTATTCGTCTAGTGTAACCACTTATTTAATTTAAGAAATTTGAATCCTGATTGAGTCACCGATAAGACTGCTTACATACGCGGATTAAAGGAGTCTTTTGTCTGTCTGAAGTTACTGGACAGGGCTGGTCGTGTGCTCATGACGGCAATGCTTTTTGAAATTAAATAAACTTGTTCATCGTTGGACACGTATGCACGCAGGTCTATGCACTGACCCAGGTTCTACTGGGTACGGTTTAATTCTGACCTATACAGGGAAATCGTTAGTCGTGCCCATACAAACCCCCGGACGTATAAGTAGCCCGTTAAGTAGAAGCACGGGGCTATTACAAAGCTGCCTGCATGAACGCTTTCATGCGACTGAATGAGTGACGAACAGAAGACGAGGAAATCAACGGAGACGATATGCTTAGGTGTAAACAGAAACTGCAGGGGTCAGAACTTTCGACATAAATCTTTTAACGGGAGTATTGGTGGAAAATATAAGAAGGACGATTGGCTACCGACACTGGCGATGGCCTGTAGGGAGAGACAGCAGACGCATCCCCTTGACCTGGTGCGTGAATAGAAGAAACCCAGCGAATGCCGTAGGGGCTCATTAGCACTCACAGTCCGATCTTGTTTATCAGCTGAAGGTCAACTGATTGCTGCGAAGTCCGACCTAGCAGGTGGGCAAGACAAAACTGTATATGAATGGGCTCACGCTGGTGGTAAAGATACCGTAAACTTGGTTGGGAAGAAATCTATGAGACGGAGTTAACGCAATGAATGGCAACTTAGCTTGCCTCAACATCGTCGGCGACAGACCTCATAGCTTACCGCTTGAGGCCATTACTTGATTTGCGGTCCCAATACAAAGAAAGAACAGAGCACGTTTTCCAGCAACTTTGTCGTAGAGTATCAGTATCAGTATATTTGAGGGAGATGTAGGTGAGTCACCTTTGAATTCCCTATTTGTACATGTGAGTTGTGGTATCAAAAAAAATAGTATCTCGATTTGTTGGCGAGGCCAACATAGTGGAACATAGTTGAAAAAGAGCAGACAGTGAAAAAAAACTCCCGGTGATGTTTAGGAGAAAAAAACTGTCGCCATTTTGGGGGTTCAATGGGGGGCATTTCGGAGGTCACATGAATCAGCCAGATTCTCCCTTGCTGATTGCAGAGTCCGTTGAGGGATTTCAAAGGCGGAACTATATGTCCAGATCATCCTCGGTTCATTGCGGTTCGAACCAAGGGTAAAACGTTCATAGACCTCATAGACGACGGTCGCCAGGTCTAGCTGATGCGAACACTCACAGTGTCACCAAGGTGTGCAAATAAGTTAAGCAGCGAAGACCTCGTGGACCCCAGCATGGGAATAATGGGAGAATGCAAGCCCTCGAACGAAAATAACAAACATAAAGAAATGTTACTCAAATATAGCTAGTAGCATCATAAATGCTTTATTTTTCTGACGTCACACTTGCAGCTTTCAGTTAGTGTTGTAGCTCGCACCATTATATCGATCTAACTTTCGCTTAAAAACCTCCAAGGAGCCCGACATAACAACATCCAGAGGAAGACTATTCCAAGCTTTGAGTACTCTTTTGGAGAAGAATTACTTCCGAGTATCTAGCCTTGCTCCAGTCACATGTAATTTGAGAGGATGACCTCTCAAGTTCATTGTTTTTGCTAAATCGAAGAAATCCCCTGGGACGAGACAACAGTCCTGGACGCGTTGTATGCGGAATGTTAGTATCAGGTCCCCCCGAAGCTGTCTATAGTGCAAGGGAAAGAGATTGAGACTCGACAGCCGTGTTTCATAATGCTGTGAGCCATGTCCAAGGACAAGTTTGGTTGCTCGCCTTTGGACCTTTTCGAGGATGTTGATGTCCTTCGCCGCCCAGGGTCTCCAAGCTTGGATAGCGGACTCCAACTGTGGCCGCACGAATGTTCCGAAGACTTTAGCGAAGCAGTCTATAGTGAAGGCTGCAAAAGCTCGTTTAACGAGGTACAGAATCGACATGGCTGACTTCGCTACCTTTGCGCAATGTAGGGAGTGTTTAAGCGAGGGCGTGATCCAGACTCCAAGGTCCTTTTGGACATCCACTTCTTTCAATGGAATGCCATTCAGACTGTTAACCGTACGGTTCGAAGGATTGCTTTTCCTGACTCTCATTTAACGGCAAGAGCCAGTTATTTGACCATTTCTGGAGTCGATTTAAGTTTGCCTGCAAGTTCTCTTCATCAGTCGCAGTTTGAATGACGCGCCAAAGCTTGAGATCATCGGCAAACATGGCAATATCGCAGTCCAGTTCGTTGGCACAATCGTTGATGTAGATAATGAACAAAATAGGGCCGAGAACAGAGCCTTGGGGAACACCACTCTCAACCTCAACCTTGGTCGACTGTTTGTCGCTGATATGGAAAGTAGGACGAAAACAACTGTGAACTAGGAAGCTCATCGGATGCATTACATAAGACGTAGACAATAGTAGCAAGGGGCCACTCGGTCGACTGGATGCCAATTAGAGAGGGAAGGAAAGGGAAGCTATTAACGTTAATGGGCCTTGTAAAGTTTTGATAATGTATATCATGCTACCTAAATCAAATAAGTAAGTACTATAGAAATACAATCGAGATGTACGTATTCCCATTTTTTTTCTACAGCTATTCCAAATTTCCTTCCGCCTAATAGTTTTAATCCATCTATTTCTGTTTCCAATTTTACCGAAAAATTGGGTTTTACTGATAACGTTGTCTGGTGTTAAACTTGCTATGATGACCATTCAACTCTTGAGGCTAACATTTTGCTGAAGTAAGAAATGTGTCCTAACATCTTCTGTTGGTGTATTATTTGTGATATATTTTAATTAACAGCAAATTGTACTTTCTGATCAACTTATATGGTTTGTTCATTTTTTAAGAAAAAACTATTTTAAACGTTTTCAATACCATTTTGCCATTTAACGAAGAGACTGTTAGAGACTTCCTAAACCTATTCTGTTGGCAAGGTCATATATTAACTCGTCTACAGACTGTGATAAATCGGTGAATTGAAGCGCAATCATACCTTACGAATGATATTCGATGAGCTTACTTCAAAGTTAGCTAAATAAAATGTGAGAAGGATAAATTAAATCGCTAAGTAATATCGGAGAGACGCACCCATGTACAAAATTAAAACTAACCTATCGCTGCGTGCGGTTGAGTGGACAAAGCATTCTTTTTTGCTCTAACTTTTTCCGGGCATCTACCAGAACGAACCTGAGATGTGAAACCGTTTGCGGTGTCACTAAATGAAATTCCACACATGCTCTATCAAATTAATGTCCAGCTCGACATGGGCAATATTTACTGTTAGGGGAGCCATTGAAACCCTGAGCTGGGAATTTTGATCCTGGAAAAAATTGATCATGGTGGTCTTGATGATATTTGGAGTCGATTCAGCCTTATCAACCCCCACCTATGACGCAAAATGTCACTGTTATTATCAAAGTTAACCATAATACCCCTTTTGAGTTCCAGACAGCTATCCCAACATTGATAAAATATCTATGATTACCCAACAAATTGCCCACCCTCGATCCTTGAATCCTGACGCTTCCTTTACTCATTAGAATCGATGTTAGAAGACGTCAGCCGAACTAATTTGACTTCACTAAAGGGATGGTACCCCATATACACCGTCATACGGTTCACATTAAGAGAACTTGCTTATGCTGTCCACTAAACCACCACACCTTTTTTGCATCCACACTTTTAAACCGTATTTATTCAATATCATTCTCACCGTACGAACGAATAGGGGAAGTCCATCTTCAATGTGCAAAACGGGTTGAGATTCTAACCGATCGCAACTTACGCATCTCATCAATGTCATGCGATCTGACATCGTGGTTACCGCTGGTAATTGTCGCTACACGCCGTCATTCGAGCCACTGTGTAGCAGATGTTCCGCACTGACCAGTCTTTTATTTACCTTTCGTATCCCGATCGCTTGCCGTACTTTTTTCTGTCACACAGTATAATTACTTTGAGTGAATAGGTGTGCCATGGATAGAAAAAGGCATCAATCCATTTGCTTGTACAAGTTCTGCTCTAGGCACTCTTAGTCGTGGTGAAGCTAATCCATCCACTCGCCGTACAGTTGGGCTCTAATATACTTTCAGAGTATATTTAACTATCCGGAAGAAAAACAAGAGTTCATTATTTGGTCCAACGTGCCGTAGCTCCAAATATTCGCAAACTCTACAAAGTTTACGAACCTGATGACGATAGCATTCAATCGCGAGCAGCATATAGTTGGTAGGGACGTAGCGCAACTAAGTGGCATTTTCGCCCACGTTTATTATCTTTACAAACAAAATGTGAGCTCCAGAAATTAGTCGAGGAGATGCGATCGCTAGAAATGTTTTTCAGTAGCTCGATGTTTCGGATTCACAATCCAACCCATAATCAGGGACAACTGCAGACAAGGCTGGTGGACGCCCAAGGCGTAGTTGCCATACCACTACGTATATGTCATGCGTAAAAACTCCCTCATGCTCGCATTTGATGTGATGATAACCTGTTCGCAGACAACCGAGTCATTAGTCGCCATACTTTCATAACTGGGGAATATTATTGACAAGGTGCTCACTCAGTCATTTGCCTCCGTGATTCTATCCCTGGAAGCGTTGTTTGCCCTTGCTTTTTCGGCTTGTAAGATTACTGTTCCCAGGTAAAGTCTCAGCACTTAATATGCGAGAGGAGATCACTGTTTTTGTTCTTTAACTTTGAATCTGCTTGCACAACTACTATCCATGGCTAGATTTTTAGTCTCATCGAACATAAAGGTGTGACTAGGTCCTGTCGAATAAGCCGCGACTTTAAAGTTAGTGTCATTCCTCCTCACTGCTGCATGTTCGACCATCCGCCCCATAGTACTCTCCCGGGCTCCCCTATGCAGTCAGAAGCATGCTAAAACAGCATCTTTATGCTGCCAGAATCACGTATCGAATACCATAATTTAACATATAGCCAACTTAATGCCCTTGGTTCGTTTTACTCCCAAATCGTTCGTGTTTTATTGGCACCGGCTTTGTTATACCTCAATCATGATCATTCCAAAATGCGCTGGCGCGCGGGAGGTTCTCGTGAGTTTGCGTTGGGGGCGGGGGCATTCTCAAAGAATAATGAAGAAACAAAGACTCAACAAATCATAAATTTGCTTTTTATTTTCGGTCCTTACGAACAGCCCTTTCAATTAAATAACTGTTTGGAACATGGTTCGCACTCTGGAGAGTGGGTCTTGTGAGGGCGAAAATGTTTGTTCGCACATGAGGACTGCGATGTGGAAACAGGGCTAAGACATATATTTTTTAGGGTTGGGATGGTATGTGAAACTAGCAAATATCATGTTTTTGTTACAATCTGGAACTTTGGACGTGACTGTCCGAGGTCAACACTACGATTGATACTGTTGGCACTGGGATCTCAGATTTTGGGGGCATCTGACAGGTTTTTTTGGCTGTATACATAACTTATTTAAGAGCTAAATCAAAGTATCCGTCGTCTTTAATTGAACGCATAAAAATGATTGGAAGAGGATCATGTCCATAGGAAGTTCATGACTGGATATGTTTGTTTCTAGTGTACGAACCGATTTCCTTTAAAATGGAAAATAATTTTTCGCAATCTTTTCGGTATTCATGACCGCTTCGTCAATTTTCATACATACTTCAAGTTTCCTACTTTTCGGATTGACTTTGTGTTCGGCTTTGCACATGAATTCTTCCAACTTATTATCATTGCGAAGGGCTTTCTGTTCATTGAGCCAGACGGGTAGGAGGCGTTCATAATAATTTATGCAAACGACCATCCTTCTGAACCGCACTCACTTCCATCTTTACACGCTAATCAGCTGTTATCTACAACTGAATGTAATTTTCCTTGCTTAGGCTTTTGTGTTCGACTTCCTTATATCTCGCAGTCTCAGTGCACCGGATTATTTCGCAGCAGCTTCTTAGCTTAAGTAAACTTCCTCTATCTTGCCTTTCCTTAATTTCTAGGCATCTCGGAAAAGAGTAAAAAACCAGGGCCAGTTGACAATTGATCCCTGGCCTGCTTTTATTGACAGTAGAGCAAGTACAGAAACGCAGATATTTGTCGCAAAAGGCGGACGACTCTTTGCGCAGGGGAAAGACGAATCCAGTGAGTGTTCCACTTTTCTGCGTCACATTTCTGTACTGATAGTGACGTTGCAATTAAAGTCCATGTTTCTGATCCCTCTCCACCAGCATTTCAGGCTAACTTGTGGGTATGATCCAAGTGGGAGGCAAACCCATTTTGTTTTAGTTTGAAATGCATTATATATTTGAATGTCCTCATCATATTTCATTTAAAAGATTGTGATTTTTACAAAAATCCCGTCTTCCAGTAGTCCAGCATTTTTCCGTTTACTTGCTTTAGCGATTCTAACATTTTTAGCCAAAGCAGCTTGTTCAGCATCTTGCAATATTACGCCTCTCTGATCAGAAACCTATAAACAAACAAGAGTGACAGTTACCACTCTATCCTGTACTAGGGCTCAAGGTATACAGCCCATCCAGGCTGTCGCGCAATGACGAGAAACCAGTCATCAAACAAAACTACCGCCAACATCAAGGGAAACTAAGATGACCACAGCTGACAAATTAGCTGTCGTCAGTCAACTATATAATCCCAGACTGGGAAACCTCGAGATCTGATCTCAAATTCAGTTGGTCATTTCAGTTGGCCATACTCTTTGTCAGTCCAGTTAGCGGGGGTTTTAAAATTGAGGTTTTGCTGAAACTGGCGTTCATCGCTCTGGCAAGGGGACGAAAAAGAACCACTCCGGTGTCTATTGCCTTTGTTGGTGCTATTTTTCCATTAGAATTACTTGCGGCTTTACACTCGTATGCGAAAGACACAAATCGGAACTACAAGGAAATGCAGGCCGGCAATTTTTCTTCCCTAAATTCGGGCAGATTACTTTGTTCCTCTCACACGCTACCCTAAACCATATTGGCTGCAGCCGCCGACTTAAGTGTCGTAACCTCTCAGCCAGTATTCAAGTGAATCTGCGTTCGATTATCGGGTCAGCTCACTATGTTGTTATTCATGCGAGTCTCCCGTATCAGTGTAAGCAATAAGTATCAATTATGCACTTTTATATGTCCGCCTTAGGGACGCCCTTTTACTATTACCATCGTGGTCATCTATCCACCTAATTTGGTATGATCACAAAGCGTAACTGCTTACTGGGATGTACGGAGAACCACTGGCAGGGACTCTCACTGCGTCTGTATGGTTACTTCCAGTTGGTCGATGTGGTTAAATGGCCATTGCACGCCAATGTCCTGCTAACACTACACTGTCGTACTTAAACTGCTGCCAATCGCCACACATAGATACGTAGGTGACACCATTTATGCAGGTTAGGGCAAACACGACTACGCTCGTAACAAGTCCCTTCAAGAAGTACACTGTAGATACCCACAAAATTAATCGATATACCTGGTGCATACGCCTACTTTGTTCCAACCTGGCACCAGCTCTCATCGGTGGCTCCACGAAACTATACTCATTACCACAGCCAAACCCCGATAACCAGCCATAATTTGTAAGCTAAGTCATACGCAGATTTCTGAAGCGCATGTTTATTCACCCGATTGGTAACTCAAAGACTAAAGCTCTTCCACTTTACAACGCTGTAGATTGACATTGCGTGCATGGATCAGAAAACGTCTCCAACACCCTCATTACTGCCTCAAACCCGACGACGCGAACGGCCACGGTGACGTTTCAGATGCTTACTGAGTGATAGTCCCATAAAGGTTGCAGTAGAAAGGAACTATTGGAGTCTGACTTTACGTCCTGAGAGGGGGACCGAGTTTTATCGTCAGTTGGCAGCCTTTCAAGTCATGACTTTTAGAATCCCCGTGATAGATTTGAGCACGCCAGGTTGTTTATAGCGCGCAATATGCGCTGAAACAGTTGACCTCACTCTCTTCCCACTCCCAGAATTCGCACAAAAGGGGATGGGCGACCTGGGTCTCATAGGTGTGAATGTAAAATGATAGTCTGACGTTCAGTCAACCAGTCGGCCACTCTACACAAACACACAATGGGCTGACTGCGAAGTCTGAGTTGAATCGGCAGTTGGAAACCTTCCAAGTCACGGCTTCCGGCATTTCTCGATAGATTTTGTGCATTGTACAAATCACAAGTCCGTCTGACAGGCTATAGTGTGGAAAATGCGCTGAGGTTCGATTCCACTCCCACTTCGCTTTCCTGTGCACCAATCAGTTGTCCGAGCCAGTCAACTAACTGATGTTGAGATTGGGAGACGGGACTGACAGAGCTGAAAACGGCCCGTCTGCGTATGCCACATATGGACTGCCCCCCTTCCTCCGCACAAAACACCAAGATTTCACACAAAGGGGATGGACAGAGGACCCGAAGGGCATATTTCCCACTTACATGAGAAGTATGATTTCATGTCTTTGGAGGGTGATGTCGAACATATTTTTGTTTGGTGTGTTTAGATAAGGAGATGGTTTAGTCTGCGGTATTTTAACGCAAATTTTTATTGAGACACATATGACTGGAAGGCCCATGTGATGACTAAATGTGCGAAAGCAATGCGGGAAATCGATAGCGGGTGTATGTTGGCACTTGGTCGCCAGCCTCTGTGTGGTGGATTCGCAAGTGTCCAACCAGGGCAATGTGTGGGATGAATTTGCAATCCCAATGAGGACCGGCTGAAATCGATACCATATTGCTGATGGTGGTGTGGTAGTGATCAAGTGCAGGCTGTAACCAACTCGAGTATGCTGCGGCGTAGTGGCACGCAGGCCTAGGACGTGAGAGTTGAGATCCGTACCGCTGCGCCTATCCCCATGTTGTGTTACAATCCTGGTCAAGCGTGTTTTGTGGATCAGGGCGCGTGGTGGTACGCTTGGGTGCCGATTCTGTCATGCCATCCACCTGCGCCCGAGCCCGCATCCGGTCTTCTTAACTCTATCTTGACACCAGGCACGGGTGGGTGAGAGAAGAGAGTGTGATAGATGCAGCGCAAGTCACCACGCTTGCTTCCCGTCTGCTGTGAAGCAGGCGATGTTCATCGTCGAAACTCGACGTTCAAACTGGCAGTAGTGGGAGTAGTTGTTGGTGGGGCCTCTGGAGTGATATCAGGGGTGTATGGGGTAATAGTAATGAGTAGAACCACACAAATAGCATTTGATCGCTCCAATTGTCTCGTACCGGTGGTGAATGCTCCTGTGGCTGCCTCTAACTGGTACCCAACTCTCACCTGTGGCTCCTCGAAGTTGGGTTCATCCCAGCGGCCACACCCCGGGCAATTGTCATGACCAGCGGGCTAAACCAGGTGAGGGTCTCCGGTGTTGAGTGTGCCTCCACACCCGGTATGTCTGACTCCCGAACTTCCCACCTTTCCCCTCTCTCAAAATGTCCTACGGTGGGGGTGACAGCAACCTCGTGGGCAGCCTAGGCTAACTCGGGTTGCTCTTCGTGATCCATAGTTTAGTTTGGCAGCCATCCTGGATGTCCGAACAGCTCTATTTAGGGACAGCACTGCTTGCCTCCTAGCGGACGAAGGGGCTAGAAAAAATACCCTAAACAAATGCTGGGTCTCACGTCTTCTTCAGGTGGCCGCGGCTCGCAGATTGCAAAATACGCGGTCGTAAAACTCAAACAAACAACAATAATCCCGTCCTCATCCCTCGCGCCATACCCTCCAGGCTGCTCGGGTGAGTCCACTCACACTAGCAGCCTGGAATGTTCGTTCCCTTTTAGACAATCCTAGGAGCAACCGGCCGGAACGGAGGACGGCGTTTGTTGCTTGGAAACTGACTCGCTACAAGGTGGACATTGCTGCTCTCAGCGAGACCCGATTCTCTGAACAGGGTCAGCTGGAGGAGGTGGGTGCCGGATACACCTTCTTCTGTAGCGGCTGGCCAAAGGCAGAGCGACGCGACGCTGGTGTTGCCTTTGCCATCCAGAGTGACATCATGGGACGTCTGCCCTATCTGCCTCAGGGTATCAATGATCGCCTGATGAGCCTCCGCCTGCCTCTTCGGGGAGACCATTTCGCCACCCTCATCAGCGCCTACGCTCTCCAATGACAAGCTCTGATGCGGCGAAGGACAAATTATACGAGGACATGCACGCTCTGCTGGTGCCTGGGCCGAAAGTGGACCAGTTAATTGTCCTTGGTGACTTCAACGCCCGCGTCGGGCCGGACCACGCTGTCTGGCAGGGAGTGCTGTATCCCCACGGTCTTGGTAGCTGTTCGAATAACGGCCTCCTTCTTCTGCGAACGTGTGCAGAACACCGTATCCTGTTGACCAACACCTTCTTCCGCCTTCCGACGCGGGAGAAGGCCACGTGGATACACCCTCGGTCGTGGCGCTGGCAGCTGCTGGACTATGTTCTCGTCCGCAGACGAGATCGACAGGACGTGCTGGTAACCAAGACGATCCGCGATGCCGATGGTTGGACGGATCACCGCCTTGTCATCTCCCAGATGAGGCTCCGACTTCAAAACCGACGAAGGCCCTAAGGTAAGCGACCACCAGGTAAGTAAGATACTCTTTTGTTAAATCTGCCTGCTCACTGTTTTAATTTCAGCAACCAAATAACCCAGAAACTGGAGAACCTGCATGCTCCAGATAAGAACGCCATTGTGGAAACACGATGGTGTCAACTGCGAAATGTCATCCAGTCCACTACCCTCGAAGTCCTCGGACGCACAGGCCGTCACTACTTGGACTGATTTGTCGACAATGACGCCGACATCAGTAACTTACTCGCGGAGAAGAATGGACTACACAAAGCCAACATGGACCTTCGGAATGACGCCACCAAAGCAGCCTTCTTAAAATGCCGCCGCCTTGTACAGCTACGGCTGCGGGAGATGCAGGAAGACTGGATGATCCGAAAGGCTGAGGAAATCCAGGGGTATGCAGACCGCAACGAAATGAAAAAATTTTAAAAGTCATCAAGGCCATCTACGGCCCCTGTATCGATGGGACTGCACCGCTGCTCAGCTCTGACGACACAACACTGCTGACAGAGAAATTGCAAATTCTGAAGCGCTGGACCAAGAATTTCAGAAGTGTCCTTTATTGCTCATCAGCCATCTCCAATGCTGCCATTGACTGAATCCCTCAAGTGGACACGGACAAGGACCTGGGTCTGCCGCCTTCCCTACCAGCGGAGCAGATTTCCAGCGGTAAAGCACCGGGATCCGATACAATCCCACCGGAAGTCTACAAGCACGGTGAACCGTGGCTGATGGCAGAACTCACAACACTCTTCCAGGAGATGTGGCGCTAAGTACAAGTTCCTCAGGATTTCAAAGACGCGACCATCGTCCATCTCTATAAATGGAAGGGGAACCGGCAACTCTGTGATAATCACAGAGGCATCTGTTTGCTCAACATCGCCGGCAAGATATTCGCCCGTTTCCTTCTCAATCGTCCGAACGGTCACCTAGGGCAGGGTCTGCTCCCGGAAAGCCAATGTGGCTTCCGCCGATACCGTGAACAACCGATAGGATCTTAACCGCCCGCCAGCTACAAGAGAAGTGCCAGGAGATACGATTTCACCTATACACTATCGTCATGGATCTGACGAAAGCCTTTGACACGGGGAATCGCGACGGACGGTGGAAAGTCATGCAGAAATTTGGCTGTCCTGAGCGGTTCACGCACATGGTGCGTCAGCTTCATGAGGGGATGACGGCGCGCGTCAATGACAACGGGACGGTATCCGAAGCATTCGCAGTGACCAACGGAGTGAAGCAGGGCTACTTATTGGCCCCCATCCTGTTCAGTCTCATGTTCTCTGCTATGCTGATGGACGCCTACCGTAATGAGCAGCACGGGATCCACATGGCCTATAGAACTGACGGACACGTTCTCAACAGTCGGCGTATGCAGGCTTCAACACGTTTGTCTACGACTACCGTCCATCACTTGCACTTCGCGGATGACTGCGTCCTTAACACCGTGACGGAGGAAGAAATGCATAGGAGCATGGACCTTTTCACCGCAGGCTGCGCCGATTGTCAATTCACAATCAATGCAGCCAAAACGGTTGTCATACACCAGCCGCTACCCAGCCCGGAATACAATGCTCCCCGAATCAATGTCAACGGCGCTCAACTCAAAAATGTGGAAACCTTCGTTTATCTTAAAAGCACGCTGTCACGCAATACGAGAATCGATGACGAGGTTGCCGAACGGATCTTTAAAGCAAGTCAGGCCTTCGGCTGGCTGCAGGCTTCCGTGTGGAATCGCCACGGTATTCACCTGAGGACCAAACTGAAGACATTCAAGGCCGTCGTCTTGGCGAACCTCCTTTACGGAGCGCAAACCTGGACCGTCTACTCGAACCAAGCCATGAAGCTGAATCACTTCCATCTCAGCTGCCTCCGCAGAATACTGAAGCTGAGATGGCAAGACAGGATTCCGGACACTGAAGTCCTAGAGCGGACCGGAATCCTAAGCATCCACGCCATGCTGAGGCAAGTGCAACTTCGATGGGGCGGCCACCTGGTGAGAATGGACAACGAGCGACTACCCAACGGACTTTTCTACGGAGATGTCGCTACGGGTGCTCGCCGACAGGGAGGTTGAAAATGACGCTACAAGACGAAGTTTCTGAAGCAACTACAAATCAAACCGGCGACCTCGGAGGACCTCGCCCAGGATAGACCGGCATGGAGAAGATCTGTGAAGACTGGTTCAGCAAACTACGAGGCTAACCGGATCGCCGCCGCCAAGGCCAAAAGAGCCGCACGAAAATCACCAGTGCCCCGGACCAATACTGTCGATTCCCAGGCCCTTCCAACATGCTCTCGCTGTCAACGCATCTTCCACGGGCGAATCGGCCTGGTCGGACATCTTCGGACGCAATGCACAAGCAATCTGACAATTCCAACTTCTACGTCAAATTTTGCCAACCCTCCTTCGAACTCCTCGACCCTCACTCCTGGCATCAATTCCATTACTCCCACCATCATAGAGACCACATCTCAATACTCATCGCCTGTTACCCCCACCACCGCAACCACCACCGCCTTCGCCTTCACTACCACCACCACCACCACCATCAGCGATGGGGAATCTCTCCTAAGCTGTACTCAATGCGACTGCACATTCACCTCACGCATCGGTCTGGTTGGTCACTTGCAAATCCATCGTACTGAGACTGGTGAACCAGTGTCTGGAGCACCAAAACATAGCTGAGGTCGCCGCCTCCACTGGTCTCACTGTCCTCGCGCATTCACTCATCGCATGGGCCTTTTCGGTCACATGCGCATCCATGACAGCGGAATTCACCGCAATGCCGACAACACCGATACCCCATGCCCACCCTCCACTCCTGCCATTCTTACCGCCACTCACACCCCCACTACCATGAATGACATGCCCAAACCTCTCGTGATTTCCCCTGCCCACACTGCGCCCGCAACTTCAGCTCACGCATCAGCCTGGTTGGTCACCTGCGAATCCATCGCACGAAGGATGGTGAAAAAGTGCCTGGGGCTTCAACACACAGTCACCGTGCCCGCCTCCACTGCCCTCACTGCTCCCGCACATTTACACACCGCATGGGCCTATTAGGACACATGCGCCTACATGAAAACCTGCGGTAAACCACGCGAGGCTAAGCCACATCACTGCAAACTACCTACACCAATGCATAGGCAACTCGCTTATCAGAATCACGTACATGAGAATATCACGGTGTCCTAGAAACCGTGGCTTGGAAGGCTGCCAATCTGACGCTAACACCAGACTACGCCGTCGGCCCAGTGTATGTGCTGTGTGTCAAGTGGCTGACCAGTGGACTGGAAGTCAGATGGCAATGGCTCATCCATATCCCCTGAGCAAGTAAATCCTGGTGTGTGCGTTATGGGGGCCAGGTCGGGATGTGGCGTGCGAAGATGGGTACGCCGACCCGTCAGCCAATGCGCCCACTCCCACATCAGACAACTGACTGGCTCGGACGATGGTCTGATTTTGGGGTGGGGGAGAGAGTGCTTTCGACAGCTCAGCGCATTTTCCTCACTATAAACAATCTGACGCTCTTAAAACTATCACGGTGTGCTAAAAGCCGTGGCTTGGAAGGTTGCCAACTGACGGGAACACTCGGACCGCGTAGTCAGCCCAATGTGTGTTTTGTGTGTAGGGGCTGACTGTCGGACTGAGAGTCAGGCTGCAATGGCTCCTTCTTAATGTGGCCTCTATTGCACTCCCACTCCGTGGGATCCGAGCCAGGTGTGGTGTTACACCCAGGGGCGGCTCCGGCCGCGCCAGCCACCTGTGCCCTCTCCCATATCCGGTCTTCTTGCCTCTGTCATGACACCGGGTTCAGGTGGGGGAGGAGGAGAGAGTGCGGTAGATGCAGCGCAAGTCTACTATCATTTTAAACTAAATCACGCGCAAGTCACCGTCCCTGAACCACCCTTCCGTGGAGCATACTGTGGACATCGTCGAAATCGACGGTCGAACTATCGGAGTATTATCATGGGTTGCCGAAGTGGGAGAGGTGATAATCAGCTTTACTCCGGAGGTTGTAGCAGCGATGATAAAGGTGGTGACGGTCGACACTGGCAGGCATCGCGGGTGTTTTTACAGATAATGTGGGTCATTATCGTCGGGGATATCGGGGGTTATCGCATCCTTTTCTTTTTACGTTCATAAGGTTTAAAATCACTGAGCACTCCAAGTTTGAGTTTTTTTCTGAACTTAGTCACCTTTATCTCAACTCACTGCATTCCCTTCTATCACGTTTGTTTCCTTTTGTCCATCAGAACTTCCACTTGTCGCAAAACCACGATTTCTTGAAATGCTCGAGGCAAAAATTAAGAAGAGTATGAGTACCCACGGAGTTACGGATGGTGCTGTTGGTGCTCTCAGTCTCCAAATTTATCAAGAGGCGTTTGAACTCTACATTCAGCAGTGTGCTTACTATGGTCCTCTACTGGCGAAAATCAAATGGCAATATGAATCATTTATCGACCAGCTACGCCAGGAAATAAAGCGATTATTACCTATAAAGGTTGAACTCTGCATATAAACTTATCCTCTCTCACAAAACCTTGAACATGTTCTGCGAAACCTATAATAACGAATCTCATAAATTTTTAAGATAGTCAGGCAACCTGTTTTCATACTCCCTTGGCCAGAAGATGGGCTACTGAAGAAGTGAAGTCAGACGACGTTCGCTATATGTGTAGTTAACATTTTGCAAGTCTTAACATAAGTATGCAAAGAAAGCTTTTAACGCGTAAGGTTTTCCACCCATCAGGGGAATTGCCCTATGGCCGAACTTTGTTTCCTTATTTATCCTAACTAGGCAATGCATTGTCCTATAATGGCTACTTCCTATGACTCCTCTAATCATTAAAATTAACCTTCTGATTTTAATTCCGGTTTTCAGGGATGTGCGAAATATACTTCAAGAGTAGGGTGTTCACGTTATTTCTTCTGGGAAATAAACGGCTCTCAGCATCAGTTTTTAATTCGTTAGTATATTTTTGCAGTGCACGAGATTCGGCTTCTAATGTCTTCCCATTTGGCTGTCGAGCAACTATATTCTAAGCTTGACAAAATACACATCAAAGCGTTCTTGGGAGTGCGTCTCTTATCCTCATTCACTTCTTGTTCAGGTTGGCAAATGAGGCTTATTCGAGCGCGAGGTTATTCCCTCCTTACTTGGTCAAAACATTAAGAATTAATTTTGGAGGTAATAAATTTGATTATGCTAGTCCTTGGTCATATACTACCATAACTGGTGCTATTCTTCCCGGAAATACAGGGGTTTCGGAAGAACCTCAGTTCTTGGTAGATATGCGCCTATTACTAAATAAGTTGTTTCAACTTGTAATTTCTGCGTTTTTTCGATATATACTGTACTTTAATCTCTGGAATTTTTATATTGGCCGCCTAGGAAATGTTGTGGACCGTGTCCATGGAGAGTGAACAACGTGTCAACGCTTTTCAGAGCAAGGAGAGCAAAGGTAAATGCAGTCCGTTGCGATCATTCTTTCAAAAGGCAGACTTGCAATAATGCTGTTATTCATACTTCGAACGATTTTGATTCAGAAATAACGAGACTGCAAGAGGAAAGCAAAAGGCTATACTGAAACTGGAAAAAATGAAACAAGAATGTGTGGAGCTCACTGTCACCGTAAGCTCCAGTATTTTGATTATTCTCTTTCATCTTTGAACTGAAAGGTTTGCGTGAAGTCCCTTTATAATATTTTTGCGTTCAGTGCTTATCCAATAGATTGATTAAGCGCTCCAACAACTAGAAAGTTGTTAAAATCCAGGCGAACACTACTTTACTAAATCACATTTCATATTTTGTAAGAGCACTTTTTTATAAAAGTTGTTTGATAATTCCCTCTAGGCAACCAGTAAAGTTAAACAGTTTTTTTATAGAGCGCTAGGTAGAGTTTCAGGTTATTTAATAGTCAAATGAATTTTTCGGTTCTCGTGCAAGACTGATTAGGCGAATCTGTGGTGTGTATTCATCTCCTGTTCCTAAATACCCTATTCCTTTCCTTGAAATGTGATGCAATGCCACGTGACAGTCTTAAAAAACGAACGAATTAGTGAAAAATCTTCCGTTCGATTGATTTTAGGCTGTGCTCTGTTGTTCTTTACCTCTGTGCGTATTTGACGAATAGAATATTATAGAATAAAAATTCAAATCCACTTTAAATATGCATGGACTATGCGTATATGAATAATGCATAGTTCGCATCTCACACTGAATTTGATCTTTAACAAAAGAGGCTTACGGGACGAGCAAGCATTGTTAATTATTCCTTTTATCTTTGCTGTCCTTTTCTTTGTTAATTTTGACTCCTCTGCCTTCTCAGGGCATATTACAACAATTTATTGATTCTTGCTGTGCTTTCGCTTGTAAGGAGTCGATTATGGCCACCAGTATATTTTCTGAGCTGTCACTACCCATCACTGAATAAAGTCTTCTCAAGTCTTCAAATTGATCAGCGTTAAAGAATATTACTTAATGCCATAAACTAGTATATCCTGCGGCATGAACCAATGTGACGATTTCTTCCATTCTTACTGAATATTTGACTCAATTACTCCAAAGTTCTGAGTTGCATCCTCCCCGAGGCGGCTAGCTAAGTTTTCGTGACTCAATGAAGTGAGACAGTTTTCAGGCAATGGGCTCCGCTCTCTTTCTCCTCAATTTTGATTTTCAAAGCATCGTAAGTATGTGAGACATCCGTCGATTGCGCTTCTTTCTGTTTAGCTGTGCCTTATAAGCTGCACGTAGACTATTTATCGAGCTTTTGACCAGTCAGAGTAATTCGGGAGTTTCCAATGTCCAAGTCTCTAAACGCAACTATCATAAGACCCAAAATCCGTCTTCACAAGGAAAATGCGAGCGAGCGTCCGGTCTCCTATCCCTTCCTCACTATTATAAATACGGTGTGTTTTTGAACTGCCAATGCGAATTAAACATCGTGACTTGAAATGGCTTCTCACGTCTGCCTTTATTTCGATTCTTTTTGCCTTTGCTTGCCACTGAAACCTGCTGAGCGTTAGGAAAGCAAGGTCGATGCTGCGCATGCTTTCTCTTCTTTAGTC
Source organism: Schistocephalus solidus (assembly GCA_017591395.1). Taxonomy (NCBI): domain Eukaryota; kingdom Metazoa; phylum Platyhelminthes; class Cestoda; order Diphyllobothriidea; family Diphyllobothriidae; genus Schistocephalus; species Schistocephalus solidus. The sequence goes on from WEDG01000486.1 coordinate 261,269, forward strand.
CACAACACACAGAATTCACCAATGCCTTTCCAGTCAGCTCTGTTCCTCATCCATTACATCAGATAAGCCAGGCAGGTTGGTATTTCCTCCCAACTTGCAAGGAATTTGTGTAGGAATATGTGTTGGAGCGAAGCACACTGAGTTTTTTTTTTATCCATGTCAGTCAATGAGTAGCCAATCTCTAGTGCTATTACCGCCTAAAAAGTAGTGGCAAAACAGTTAGTTTCTATTATATATCAAGTAACAAGGGAACGGGCCTCATTAAAAACTCTGCACCTGCTCGTTACCAAATAAAATTGAATATTGAACTTGGCCGTTTTTACCATACTTATTGAAAGTATGTATTAGATAGCCATAATTTTGGATCTGTGTATTTTTTCTACATTTCAAGGTTAAAAAATTGACCGAAAATTTGGAAGACCAGGCCACAAAGGAGCGTTTAGAGGCCGATGGAAGAAAGTTGCTTTTGACCGAAGTCAATGAGCTCACATCGCGTCTACGTGAAATGGAACAGTTAGCACGAGCTGAAATGGACCGCACAGCAGAGGATCCTATCAAACTTCGGATTCAGTTGGAGTAAGTGGTTACACAGACCCACGATCTCAGTGTCGTTTTGCATATACAGTAGCTGCCCTAACTCATGAATTCTTATGGTAGAGCGTTCAACTCAATTACCAAAGGTCGCGGGATCGAATCCCAGCTGTTCCACACTTGGGATTGGGTATGACTGGCCAATGACGGCTAATAAGCCAAAAATGGCCATTCCGGTCTCCCTTGTATTTGTCAGTTCCACATTATCAACATATGCTACACGTCGCTATGCGACCGCCTGCGAGGGCTCTAAAGTGAGCTCCAGGGCACAATGGAACATACGGGTTACTTAAGCAGATCGATAAGGACGCAAAAGGACACTGGTAAATAATATACCCCACTGTCACCCTGTCTAAGCCCCGACTCCCTAACCAGCTACCCTTACATTCTCATTAGCCTTCCAGGAACTGAAGGACCTTCAAAAAGGTCGTGCACCAGCTTTATAACTCTTCTTTAATCGCCACAACTAGTGGTATAGACTTTCTAACTAAAACACTCTACATGAATGCTTTTTGTGTTGACGAGTTACTGTTTCGTCTGTTAATGTTTAGTCAATGCAGAAAGGCTGTTGTGGCAGCGAACAAACAAATAACGGTTCTGGCTTCAAAGTATGATGATACAGTGGCTGTGTCAAAGTACGAAGAAGTTCGAAGAGCCCTTGAAGTGTCGAACGCTGAAAATGAAAAACTCAAGGAGGATTTGGAAAGCGCCCAGATGAGATACAAGTAGGCTGTTGTTCTGTTTTGCTTGTCATACAGAGAGCAAGCATAGTCATTCCTTTCAGTAAATACTTATGGTATGTCATCTTCTTTCTCCTGAAAGCTTTGTGCACAATTGATGAGACGTCAGTTCTATTTACTCTGGAAGTCAAAACGAGAACGAAATTGTTACCTTTTTAAAGTAGCCTTTAAATGATAAAATTTAGCTTTGGGATTGGAGCGTTGTTGGATAGTTTGCTTCTGTTTTGTTACAGTTGGGTAACAGTTGAGAAAATTTTAATCAGAATACTTTCAAGATTTACATTCTCTCTCGAAAAACGAGCAACGAGTGATTCTTTTAAAGTACATTTTGACAACTTTTTTCTCGAAGCTAGGCGCATTTTTCAGTCTAAGTTGCAAAAAGGATAGTAATCCAATTAAGACATCTAATGTTTTTTCTGCAGCAATAAATTTGGATTTATGCACCTTTTAGTAAAATCGTACTCTTATTTTCCTTCGTGCATGCCACAGTGGGCTGCTGGTGTGTATTACTTTAAATGGAAGTTACAGTTCAAAATGCGCGTGCGGCAGCCGTATTGTGTATCCTATTCTGATTTTCACCCTGAGTTATAATACGTCTTTGCGTAGTAGCGTAGCTTATGACTTAAGTTTGCAATAGCTTTTCCGGTCAGCAGGGGGAGTGAGGCCATCAAGTCAGAAGCGAACTCAAAAATTTATTTAGTTAGCGCTTAACTTTTCAAACTATCCAGCTTATTGCCATTCGTCAGGCTACCAACGCTTAAAATTTCAACCATTCAATTCGCTCCCATGTGGTCAGGATATTCCACAAAAAGCATACCTCACATCATGGCCTTTGCATTTACAGCTGCAACTCACCCATCAGGGTCGATTTATCTACTCCATTTAGGGGGGGGAATACAAAAGACATTTGGTAAAACCAACTTCACATAACCCCACCCCCAGGAAATGTGTAGATTTATGTTTGCTTTTCATGACGAAGGTGGCAGCCCCTGAAGGGTAGGCTTATGATTACGATAGAGTGAGTTTAGGATCTGAATCAGTTAGCTGCCCCCAACGGCAGAAAAAGCTAATAGGATCGCCTATACCCCCCGCATACCTCGTAAAGCAGATGGCCTTGCGCTAAATTCCATGAAGAGTACCTATTCCAGTGCCCTAACACTAAGCTCAACGAAACCTTAACACTGATTATACTATTAACGCCAGCATTACTCGAACCGGAAGGAGATGGGAATAGGAAATCTGCCCCTTCCTCCTCGTAAACCAGATGGCCTTGCGCTAAATTCCATGAAGACTTCCTATTTCTGTGTCCTAACGCTAAGCTCAAACAAATCGTAACCGTGATTCTACTATTAACGTCAGCATTATTCAAACCGTCAGGACACGGGAATATAAACACCGCCCCTTCCCCCTCGTAACGCAGATGGCCTTGCGCTAAATTCCATGAAGAATACCTATTCCTGTGTCCTAACCCTAACTCTAAGCTCAACCCAAACCGTAAACGTGTTTATACTATTAACGTCAGTATTACTCAAACCGTCACGACACGGGAATAGGAACACCGCCCCTTCCCTCTCTTAAAGCAGATGGCCATGCGCTAATTTCCAAGAAGAGTACCTATTCCTGTGTCCTAATGCTCAGATCAAACAAACCGTAACTGTGATTATACTGTTGACGTCAGCATTACTCAAAACGGCAGGACACGGAAATAGTAACACCGCCCCTTGCTCCTCGTAAAGCAGATGGCCTTGCGCTAAATTTCATGAAGAGTACCTATAACTGTATCCTAACCATAACTCTTAGCTCAACCCAAACCGCTACCGTGTTTATACTATTAACGTCAGAATAACTTATACCGGCAGGACACGGGAATTGTAACACCGCACTTCCCCCTCGTAAAGCAGATGGCCTTGCGCTAAATTCCATGAAGAGTACCTCTTCCTGGGTCCTAACCCTAAAGCTAAGCTCAACCCAAATCGTAACCGTGATTATACTATTAATGTCAGCATTACTCAAACCGGCAGGACACGGGAATAGGAACACCGCCCCTTCCCCCTCGTTGCGCAGGTGGCCTTGAGCTAATTTCCAAGAAGAGTACCTATTCCTGAGTCCTTACGCTAAGCTCAACCCAAACCGTAACCGTGATTATACTATCAACGTCAGTATTACTTATACCGGCAGGACACGGGAATTTTAACACCGCACTTCCCCCTCGTAAAGCAGATGGTCTTGCGCTAAATTCCATGAAGATTACCTATTCTTGTGTCCTAACCCTAACTCTAAGCTCAACCCAAACCGTAACCGTGATTATACTATTAACGTCAGCGTTACTCGAACTTGCAGGACACGGGAATATAAACACCGCTCCTTCCCCCTCAAAAAGCAGATGGCCTTGCGCTAAATTCCATGAAGAGTACCTATTCCTGTGTCCTAACCCTAACTCTAAGCTCAACTCAAACATTTACCGTGATTATACTATTAACGTCAGCATAACTCAAACCGGCAGGACACGGGAATTGGAACACCGCCCTTCACCCATGTAAAGCAGATGGCCTTGCGCTAAATTCCATGAAGAGTACCTATTCCTGTGTCCTAACCCTATCTCTAAGCTCAACCCAAATCGTAACCGTGATTATACTATTAACGTCAGCGTTACTCGAACTGGCAGGACACGGCAATATAAACACCGCACCTTCCCCCTCGAAAAGAAGATGGCCTTGCTCTAAATTCCATGAAGAGTACCTATTCCTGTGTCCTAACTCTAAGCTCAACTCAAACTGTTACCGTGATTATACTATTAACGTCAGCATAACTCAAACCGGCAGGACACGGGAATAGAAACACCGCCCCTTCCCCCTCGTAGCGCAGGTGGCCTTGCGCTAATTTCCAAAAAGAGTACCTATTCCTTTTCCTAACGCTAAGCTCAACCCAAACCGATACCGTGATTATACTATTAACGTCAGCATTACTCAAACCGGAAGGACACGGGAATCGGAACACCGCCCCTTACTCCTGGTAAACATAATGGCCTTGCGCAAAAATTCCATGAAGCGTACCTATTCCTGTATCCTAACCCTTACTCTAAGCCCAACCCAAACCTTACCGTGATTATACTACTGACATCAGCATTTTTCCAACAAGCAGGACACGGGAATAGGAACACCGCCCCTTCCTCCTAGTAAATCAGATGGCCTTACGCTAAATTTCATGAAGAGTACCTATTCCTGTGTCCTAACCCTAACGCTCAGCTCAACCCAAACCGTAACCGTGATTATACTATTAACGTCAGCATTACTCAAACTGTCAGAACACGGCAATAGGAACATCGCCCATTCCCCCTCGTTAAGGCCGGTGGCCTTGAGCTGATTTTTCAGAAAAGTACCTATTCCTGTGTCCTAACCCTAACGCTAAGCTCAACCCAAACCGTAACCGTGATTATACTATTAACGTCAGCATTAATCAAACCGTCACGACACGGGAATAGGAACACCGCCCCTTCCCTCTCGTAAAGCAGAGGGCCATGCGCAAAATTCCATGAAGAGTTTCTTTTCCTGTGTCCTAACCCTAACTCTAAGCTCAAAACAAACTGTTACCGTGTTTATACTATAAAGGTCAGCATTACTCAAACTGTAAGGACACGGGAATAGGAGCACCGCCCCTTCCCCCTCGTTCAAGCCGGTGGCCTTTCGATGAATTCCAAGAAGAGTACATATTTCTATGTCCTAACCCTAACGCTAAGCTCAACCTAAACAGTAACCGTGATTATACTATTAACGCCAGCATTTCTCAAACCGTCAGTACACGGGAATAGGAACACCACCCCTTCCCCCTCGTTAAGGCCGGTGGCCTTCAGCTGATTTTTCAGAAAAGTACCTATTTCTGTGTCCTAACGCTAAGCTCAACCCAAACCGTAACCGTGATTATACTATTAACTTCAGCATTACTCAAACCGTCACGACACGGGAATAGGAGCACAGCCGCTTTCCCCTCGTTAAGTCCGGTGGCCTTGCGCTGAATTCCAAGAAAAGTTCCTATTACTGGGTCCTTAACCTAAAGCTAAGCTAAACCCAAATCGTAACCGTGATTATACTATTAACGTCAGCATTACTCGAACCGGTAGGACACGGGAATAGGAACACAGGCCCTTTTCCCTCATAGCGCAGGTGTCCTTGCCCTATTTTCCAAGAAGAGTACCTATTCCTGTGTCCTAACGCTTAGCTTAACCCTTACCGTAACCGTGATTATACTATTAACGTCAGCATTACTAAAACCGTCAGGACACGGGAAAAGGAACACCGTCCCTTCCCCCTCATAAAGCAGAGTGCTTTGCGCTAAATTCAATGATGAGTACCTATTCCTGTGTCCTTACCCTAACTCAAGGCTCAACCCAAACAGTAACCGTGATTATACTATTAACGTCAGCATAACCTAAACCGTCAGGACACGGGAATATGAGCCCCGCCCCTTCCCCCTCGTTAAGGCTGGTGGCCTTGCGCTGAATTTCAAGAAGAGTACCTTTTCCTGCGTCCTAACCCTAACGCTAACCTAACCCAAATCTCAACCGTGATTATACTATTAACGTCAGCCTTACTCAAACCGGCAGGATACGGGAATAGGAACACCGCCTCTTCCCCCTCGTCACGCAGGTGGCCTTGCGCTTATTTCCAAGAAAAGTACCTATTCCTGCGTCCTAACCCTAACTCAAGGCTCAACCCAAACCGTAACCGTGATTATACTATTAACGTCAGCATAACCTAAACCGTCAGGACACGGAAATATGAGCCCCGCCCCTTCCCCCTCGTTAAGGCTGGTGGCCTTGCGCTGAATTCCAAGAAGAGTACCTATTCCTGCGTCCTAACCCTAACGCTAACCTTACCCAAATCTCAACCGTGATTATACTATTAACGTCAGCCTTACTCAAACCGGCAGGATACGGGAATAGGAACACCGCCTCTTCCCCCTCGTCGCGCAGGTGGCCTTGCGCTTATTTCCAAGAAAAGTACCTATTCCTGCGTCCTAACCCTAACTCAAGGCTCAACCCAAACCGTAACCGTGATTATACTATTAACGTCAGCATAACCTTAACCATCAGGACACGGGAATAGGAGCACCGCCCCTTCCCCCTCGTTTAGGCTTGTGTCTTGCGCAGAATTCCAAGAAGAGAACCTATTCCTGGGTCCTTACCCTAATGCTAAGCTCAACCCAAATCGTAACCGTGATTTTACTATTACCGTCAACATTACTCGAACCGGTAGGACACGGGAATAAGAACACAGCCCCTTCTTCCTCGTATCGCTGTTGGCCTTGCGGTAATTTCCAGGATTAGTACCTATTACTGTGTCGTAAAGCTAACCTCAACCCAAACCGTAACCGTGATTATACTATTAACGTCAGCGAAACCTAAACCGTAAGGACACTGGAATAGGAGCACCCCCCTTCATCCTCGTTAGGGCTGGTGGCCTTGCGCTGAATTCCAAGAAGAGTACCTATTCCTGGGTCCTTACCCTATAGCTAAGTTCAACCCAAATCGTTACTATGATTATACTTTTAGCGTCAGCATTACTCAAACCGGCAGGACACGGGAATAGGAACACCTCCCCTTCCCCCTCGTCGCGCAGGTGGTTTTGCTCTAATTTCCAAGAAGAGTACCTATTCCTGTGTCCTAACCCTAACGCTAAGATCAACCCAAATCGTAACCGTGATTATACTATTAACGTCAGCATTACTCGAACCGGTAGTACACGGGAATAGGAACGCCGCCCCTTCCCTCTGCTTAAGGCCGGTGGCCTTGCGATGAATTCCAAGAAGAGTACCTATTCCTGTGTCCTAACGCTAGGCTCAAACAAACCTTAACCGTGATTAAACTATTAACGTCAGCATTACGCGAAACGGTAGGACACGGGATAGGAACACAGCTCCTTCCCCCTCGTAGCGCAGGTGGCCTTGCACTTATTTCCAAGAAGAATACCTATTCCTGTGTCTTAACGCTAAGCCCAACCCAAACCGTAACCGTTATTATACTATTAACGTCAGCATTACTGAAACCGTCAGGACACGGGAATAGGAACACTGCCCCTTCCCCCTCGTAGAGCATGCGGCCTCTAAATAATTTTCCAAAAAAGTACCTATTCCTGTGTCCTAACCCTACGAGGGGGAAGGGGTGGTGTTCCTATTCCCGTTTCCTGCCGGTTTGAGTAATGCTGACGTTAATAGTATAAACATGGCTACAGTTTTGGTTAAGCTTAGAATAAATTAGGGTAAGGTCGCAGGAATAGGTACTTTTCTTGGAAATTAGCGCAAGGCAACCTGCGCGACGAGGGGGTAGGGCGGTGTTCCTATTCCCGTGTCCTGCCGGTTTGAGTTATGCTGACGTTAATAGTATAAACACGGTTACGGTTTTGGTTGAGACTTGAATTAGGGTAAGGACACAGAAATAGGTACTTTTCTTGGAATTCAGCGGAAGGCCACCGGACTTAACTAGGGGAAATGTGGCTGTGTGCCTATTCCCGTGTCCTGACGGTTTTAGTTATGCTGACGTTAAGAGTATAATCAAGGTTAAGGTTTTGGTTGAGACTTGAATTAGGGTTAGGACACAGGAAAAGGAACTCTTCATGGAATTTAGCGCAAGGCCATCCGCTTTTTGGGGGAAAAGGAGCGGTGTTTATATTCCCGTGTCCTGCAAGTTCGAGTAACGCTGACGTTAATAGTATAAACACGGTTACCGTTTGGGTTGAGCTTAGAGTTAGTGGAAGGACGCAGGAACAGGTACATTTCTTGGAAATTAGCGCAAGGCTACCTGCGCGACGAGGGGGAATGGGCGGTGTTCCTATTTTCGTGTCCTGCCAGTTCGAGTAATGCTGACGTTAAAAGTATAATCACGGTTACGATTTAGGTTGAGCTTAGCGTTAGGGTTAGGGACCCAGGAATAGGTAAACGTGTTGGAATTCAGCGATAGGCCACCGGCCTTAACGAGGAGGAAGGGGCGGTGTTTCTATTCCCGTGTCCTGACGGTTTGAGTAATGCTGACGTTAATAGTAAAATCACGGTTACGATTTGGGTTGAGCTTAGAGTTAGGACACAGGAATAGGTACCCTTTTTGGAATTAAGTGCAAGGGCCACCTGCGCTACCAGGGGGAAAGGGGCGATGCTCCTATTCACGTGTCCTGCCGGTTTGAGTAATGCTGACGTTAATATTATAATCACGGTTAGGGTTTGGGGTGAGCTTAGCGTTAGGACACAGGAATAGGCATTCTTCTTGGAAATTACCGCAAGGCCAACTGCGATACGAGGGAGTCGGTGCGGGGTTCCTATTCCCGTGTCCTAGCGGTTCGAGTAATGCTGATGGTAATAGTAAAATCACGGTTACGATTTGGTTTGAGCTTAGCGTTAGGGTAAGGACGCAGAAATAGGTACTCCTCTTGGAATTCAGCGCAAAGGCCATCTGCTTTACGAGGGGGCAGGGATTGTGTTCCTATTGCCGTATCCTCCTGGTTCGAGTAATGCTGACCATTATAGTATAAGCACGGTTACGATTTGGGTTGAGCTTAGCGTTAGGGAATATGAACACCGCTCCTTCCCCCTCGTTAAGGCCGGAGGCCTATCGCTGAATTCCAACACGTTTACCTATTTCTGGGTACTAACCCTAACGCTAAGCTCAACTTAAATCGTAACCGTGATTATACTATTAACGTCAGCATTACTCGAACTGGCAGGACACGAAAATAGGAACACCGCCCATTCCCCCTCGTCGCGAAGGTTGCCTGGCGCTAATTTCCAAGAAAAGTACCTATTTCTGCGTCCTTACCCTAACGCGTAGCTCAACCCAAATCGTAACCGTGATTATACTATTAACGTCAGCATTACTCAAACCGCCAGGAAAAGGGAATAAGAACACCGCCCCTTCCCCCACGTAACGCAGGTGGCCTTGAGTTCCTATTCCTGTGTTCTAACGCTAAGCTAAACCCAAACCGTAACCGTGATTATACTATTAACGTCAGCATTACTTAAATCGGCAGGACACTGGAAAATGAACAACGCCCCTTTCCCCTCGTAAAGCAGATGGCCTTGCGATGATTTCAAAGAAGAGAACGTATTCGTGTGCCTAACCCTATCGCTAAGCTCAACCCAAATCGTTACCGTGATTATACTATTAACGTCAGCATTACTCAAACCGGATAATACGGGAATAGGAACACCACCCCTTCCCCCTCGTAAATCAGATTGCCTTGCGCTTGATTCCATTAAGAGTACTTATTCCTGTGTCCTAACCCTAACGCTAAGCTCAACCCGAACCGTAATCGTGATTATACTATTAACGTCAGAATTACTCAAATCGGCAGGATAGGGGAATATGAAAATCGCACCTGTCCCCTCGTAAAGCAGATGGCCTTGCAATGAATTCCCAGAAGAGTACCTATTCCAGTGTCCTAACCCTAACGCTAAGTTCAACCCAAACCGTAATCGTGATTATACTATTAACGTCAGCATTACTCAAATCGGCAGGACACGGGAATATGAACACCGCTCCTTCCCCGTGGCAAAACCGATGGCCTTGCGCTATAATCCATGACGAGTACCTATTTCTGTGTCCTAAACCTTACGCTAAGCTCAAACCAAATCGTAACCGTGATTATACTATTAACGTCAGCATTACTCAAACCGGATAATACGGAAATAGGAACACCACCCCTTCCCCCTCGTAAAGCAGATTGCCTTTCGCTTACATCCATGAAGAGTACTTATTCCTGTGCCCTAACCCTAAAGCTTAGCTCAACCCAAATCGTAACCGTGATCATACTATTAACTTTAGCATTACTCAAACCGCCAGGACACGGGAATAGGAACACCGCCCCTTCCCACACGTAACGCAGGTGGCCTTGAGCAAAGTTCCAATAAGAGTACCTATTCCTGTGTCCTAACTCTAAGCTCAACCCAAACCGTAACCGTGATTATACTATTAACGTCAGCATAACTTGAACCAGCAAGACACGGGAATAGGAACATCGCCCCTTTCCCCTCGTAAAGCAGATGGCCTTGCGATGAATTCCAAGAAGAGTACCTATTCGTGTGCCTAACCCTAACGCTAAGCTCAACCCCAATCGTAACCGTGATTATACTATTAACGTCAGCATTAATTAAATCGGCAGGACACGGGAATATGAACATCGCCCCTTTCCCCTCGTAAAGCAGATTGCCTTGCACTTAATTCCATGAAGAGTACTTATTCCTGTGTCCTAACCCTAACGCTTAGCTCAACCCAAAAGGTAATCGTGATTATACTATTAACGTCAGCATTACTTAAATCGGCAGGACACGGGAATATGAACACCGCCCCTTTCCTCTCGTTAAGCAGATGGCCTTGCGCTATAATCCATGACGAGTACCTATTTTTGTGTCCTAACCCTTACGCTAAGCTCAACCCATACCGTAACCGTGTTTATACTATTAACGTCAGCATTAGTCAAACCGGCAGGACACGGGAATAGGAACACCGCCCCTTCCCCCTCGTAAAGCAGATGGCCTTGCACTAAATTCCATGAAGATTTCCTTTTCCTGTGTCCTAACCCTAACTCTAAGTTCAACAGAAACCGTTACCGTGATTATAGTACTAACGTCAGCATAACTCAAACCGGCAGGACAAGGGAATAGAAACGATGCCCATTCACCCTCTTTAAGGCCGGTGGCCGTGCGAGGAATTCCAAGACGATTACCTATTCCTGTGCCTAACCCTAACGCTAATCTCAACCCAAATCGTAACCGTGATTATACTATTAACGTCAGCATTACTCAAATCGGCAGGACACGGGAATATGAACACCGCTCCTTCCCCGTGGCAAAACCGATGGCCTTAGGCTATAATCCATGAAGAGTACCTATTCCTGTGTCCTAACCCTTACGCTAAGCTCAACCCAAACCGTAACCGTGATTATATTTATAACGTCAGCATAACTCAAACCGGCAGGACACGGGAATAGGAACACCGCCCCTTCCCCCTCGTAAAGCAGATGGCCTTGCACTAAATTCCATGAAGATTTCCTTTTCCTGTGTCCTAACCCTAACTCTAAGTTCAAAAGAAACCGTTACCGTGATTATAGTACTAACGTCAGCATAACTCAAACCGGCAGGACAAGGGAATAGAAACGATGCCCATTCACCCTCTTTAAGGCCGGTGGCCGTGCGAGGAATTCCAAGACGATTACCTATTCCTGTGCCTAACCCTAACGCTAATCTCAACCCAAATTGTAACCGTGATTATACTATTAACGTCAGCATTACTCAAACCGGATAATATGGGAATAGGAACACCACCCCCTTCCCCCTCGTAAAGCAGATTGCCTTGCGCTTGATTCCATTAAGAGTACTTATTCCTGTGTCCTAACCCTAACGCTAAGCTCAACCCAAACCGTAATCGTGATTATACTATTAACGTCAGAATTACTCAAATCGGCACGATAGGGGAATATGAAAATCGCACCTGTCCCCTCGTAAAGCAGATGGCCTTGCAATGAATTCCCAGAAGAGTACCTATTCCAGTGTCCTAACCCTAACGCTAAGCTCAACCCAAACCGTAATCGTGATTATACTATTAACGTCAGCATTACTCAAATCGGCAGGACACGGGAATATGAACACCGCTCCTTCCCCGTGGCAAAACCGATGGCCTTGCGCTATAATCCATGAAGAGTACCTATTCCTGTGTCCTAACCCTTACGCTAAGCTCAACCCAAACCGTAACCATGATTATATTTTTAACGTCAGCATAACTCAAACCGGCAGGACACGGGAATAGGAACACCGCCCCTTCCCCCTCGTAAAGCAGATGGCCTTGCACTAAATTCCATGAAGAGTTCCTTTTCCTGTGTCCTAACCCTAACTCTAAGCTCAACAGAAACCGTTACCGTGATTATAGTATTAACGTCAGCATAACTCAAACCGGCAGGACACGGGAATAGAAACGATGCCAATTCACCCTCGTTAAGGCCGGTGGCCGTGCGATGAATTCCAAGAAGAGTTACTATTCCTGTGCCTTACCCTAACGCTAAGCTCAAACAGAATCGTAACCGTGATTATACCATTAACGTCAGCATGACTCAAACCGCCAGGACACGGGAATAGGAACAACGCCCCTTCCCCCAAGTAACGCAGGTGTCCTTGAGCAAATTTCCAATAAGAGTACCTATTCCTGTGTCCTAACGCTAAGGTCAACCCAAACCGTAACCGTGATTATGCTATTAACGTCAGGATAACTTGAACCGGCAAGACACGGGAATAGGAACACCGCCCCTTTCCCCTCGTAAAGCAGATGGCCTTGCGCTTAATTCCATGACGAGTACCTATTTCTGTGTCCTAAACCTTACGCTAAGCTCAAACCAAATCGTAACCGTGATTATACTATTAACGTCAGCATTACTCAAACCGGATAATACGGAAATAGGAACACCACCCCTTCCCCCTCGTAAAGCAGATTGCCTCTCGCTTACATCCATGAAGAGTACTTATTCCTGTGCCCTAACCCTAAAGCTTAGCTCAACCCAAATCGTAACCGTGATCATACTATTAACTTTAGCATTACTCAAACCGCCAGGACACGGGAATAGGAACACCGCCCCTTCCCACACGTAACGCAGGTGGCCTTGAGCAAAGTTCCAATAAGAGTACCTATTCCTGTGTCCTAACTCTAAGCTCAACCCAAACCGTAACCGTGATTATACTATTAACGTCAGCATAACTTGAACCAGCAAGACACGGGAATAGGAACATCGCCCCTTTCCCCTCGTAAAGCAGATGGCCTTGCGATGAATTCCAAGAAGAGTACCTATTCGTGTGCCTAACCCTAACGCTAAGCTCAACCCCAATCGTAACCGTGATTATACTATTAACGTCAGCATTAATTAAATCGGCAGGACACGGGAATATGAACATCGCCCCTTTCCCCTCGTAAAGCAGATTGCCTTGCACTTAATTCCATGAAGAGTACTTATTCCTGTGTCCTAACCCTAACGCTTAGCTCAACCCAAAAGGTAATCGTGATTATACTATTAACGTCAGCATTAATTAAATCGGCAGGACACGGGAATATGAACACCGCCCCTTTCCTCTCGTTAAGCAGATGGCCTTGCGCTATAATCCATGAAGAGTACCTATTTCTGTGTCCTAACCCTTACGCTAAGCTCAACCCATACCGTAACCGTGTTTATACTATTAACGTCAGCATTAGTCAAACCGGCAGGACACGGGAATAGGAACACCGCCCCTTCCCCCTCGTAAAGCAGATGGCCTTGCACTAAATTCCATGAAGATTTCCTTTTCCTGTGTCCTAACCCTAACTCTAAGTTCAACAGAAACCGTTACCGTGATTATAGTACTAACGTCAGCATAACTCAAACCGGCAGGACAAGGGAATAGAAACGATGCCCATTCACCCTCTTTAAGGCCGGTGGCCGTGCGAGGAATTCCAAGACGATTACCTATTCCTGTGCCTAACCCTAACGCTAATCTCAACCCAAATCGTAACCGTGATTATACTATTAACGTCAGCATTACTCAAACCGGATAATATGGGAATAGGAACACCACCCCCTTCCCCCTCGTAAAGCAGATTGCCTTGCGCTTGATTCCATTAAGAGTACTTATTCCTGTGTCCTAACCCTAACGCTAAGCTCAACCCAAACCGTAATCGTGATTATACTTTTAACGTCAGCATTACTCAAATCGGCAGAACACGGGAATATGAACACCGCTCCTTCCCCCTCGCAAAGCCGATGGCCTTGTGCTATAATCCATGAAGAGTACCTATTTCTGTATCCTAACCCTTACGCTAAGCTCAACCCATACCGTAACCATGTTTTTACTATTAACGTCAGCATTACTCAAACCGGATAAATATGGGAATAGGAACACCACCCCTTCCCCCTCGTAAAGCAGATTGCCTTGCGCTTGATTCCATTAAGAGTACTTATTCCTGTGTCCTTACCCTAACGCTAAGCTCAACCCAAACCGTAATCGTGATTATACTTTTAACGTCAGCATTACTCAAATCGGCAGAACACGGGAATATGAACACCGCTCCTTCCCCCTCGCAAAGCCGATGGCCTTGCGCTTTAATCCATGAAGAGTACCTATTTCTGTATCCTAACCCTTACGCTAAGCTCAACCCATACCGTAACCATGTTTTTACTATTAACGTCAGCATTACTCAAACCGGATAATATGGGAATAGGAACACTACCCCTTCCCCCTCGTAAAGCAGATTGCCTTGCGCTTGATTCCATTAAGAGTACTTATTCCTGTGTCCTAACCCTAACGCTAAGCTCAACCCAAACCGTAATGGTGATTATACTTTTAACGTCAGCATTACTCAAATCGGCAGAACACGGGAATATGAGCACCGCTCCTTCCCCCTGGCAAAGCCGATGGCCTTGCGCTATAATCCATGAAGAGTACCTATTCCTGTGTCCTAACCCTTACGCTAAGCTCAACCCAAACCGTAACCGTGATTATATTTCTAACGTCAGCATAACTCAAACCGGCAGGACACGGGAATAGGAACTCCGCCCCTTCCCCCTCGTAAATCAGATGGCCTTGCACTAAATTCCATGAAGAGTTCCTTTTCCTGTGTCCTAACCCTAACTCCAAGCTCAACAGAAACCGTTACCGTGATTATAGTATTAACGTCAGCATAACTCAAACCGGCAGGACACGGGAATAGAAACGATGCCCATTCACCCTCGTTAAGGCCGGTGGCCGTGCGATGAATTCCAAGAAGAGTACCTATTCCTGTGCCTAACCCTAACGCTTAGCTCAACCCAAATTGTAACCGTGATTATACTATTAACGTCAGCATTACTCAAACCGCCAGGACACGGGAAAAGGAACACCGCCCCTTCCCCCACGTAAAGCAGGTGGCCTTGAGCTAATTTCCAATAAGAATACCTATTCCTGTGTCCTAACGCTAAGCTCAACCCAAAACGTAACTGTGATTATACTATTAACGTCAGCATAACTTGAACCGGCAGGATACGGGAATAGGAACACCACCCCTTTCCCTCGTAAAAGCAGATGGCCTTGCGCTTAATTCCATGACGAAGTACCTATTTCCTGTGTCCTAAACCTTACGCTAAGCTCGTGCCAAATCGTAACCGTGATTATGCTATTAACGTCAGCATTACTCAAACCGCCAGGACACGGGAATAGGAACACCGCCTCTTCCCCCACGTAAAGCAGGTGGCCCTTGAGCTAATTTCAATAGAATACCTATTCCTGTGTCCTAACGCAAAAGCTCAACCCAAACCGTAACCGTGATTCTACTATTAAATTCAGCATTACTCAAATCGGCAGGACACGGGAATATGAACACCGCTCCTTCCCCATCGCAAAGCAGATTGCCTTGCGCTAAAATCCATGAAGAGTTCCTATTCCTGGCCTCCTAACACTTACGCTAAGCTCAACCCAAACCGTAACCGTGATTATACTATTAACGTCAGCATTAATTCAAATCGGCAGGACACGGGAATATGAACACCGCTCCTTCCCCCTCGCAAAGCAGATTGCCTTGCGCTAAATTCCATGAAGAGTTCCTTTTCCTGTGTCCTTACCCTAACTCTAAGCTCAACCCAAACCGTTACCGTGATTAAACTATTAACGTCAGCATTGCTCAAACCGGCAGGACCCTGGAATAGGAACACCGCACCTTCCCCCTCCTAAAGCAGATGGCCTTGCACTAAATTCCATGAAGAGTTCCTTTTCCTGTGTCCTAACCCTAGCTTCTAGCTCAATAGAAACCGTTACCGTGATTATAGTATTAACGTCAGCATTACTCAGACCGGCAGGACACACGAATAGAAACGATGCCCATTCACCCTCGTTATGCCGGTGGCCGTGCGATGAATTCCAAGAAGATTACCTATTCCTGTACCTCACCCTAACGCTAAGCTAAACACAAGTCGTAACCGTGATTATACTATTAACGTCAGCATTACTCAAAACGCCAGGACACGGGAATAGGAACACCGCCCCTTCCCCCACGTAACGCAGGTGGCCTTGAGCTAATTTCCAATAAGAGAAACTAGTCTTGTGTCCTTACGCTAAGCTCAACCCAAACCGTAACCGTGATTATACTATTTACGTCAGCATAACTTGAACTAACAAGACACGGGAATAGGAACACCGCCTCTTTCCCCTCGTAAAGCAGATGGCCTTGCGCTTGATTCCATGAAGAGTACCTATTCCGGTGTCCTAACCCTAACGCTTAGCTCAACCCAAACCGTTACCGTGATTATACTATTAACGTCAGCATTACTCAAACCGGCAGGACACTGGAATAGAACACGCCCATTCACCCTCGTTAAGGCCGGTGGCCGTGCGATGAATTCCAAGAAGAGTACCTATTCCTGTGCCTAACCTTAACGCTAAAAGCTTAACCCAAATCGTAACCGTGATTATACTATTAACGTCAGCATTACTTAAACTGGCAGGATACGGGAATAGGAACACCACCCCTTTCCCCATCGTAAAAGCAGATGGCCTTGCACTTAATTCCATGAGGGAGTACCTATTCCTGTGTCCTAACCCTAACGCTAAGCTCAACCCAAACCGTAATCATGATTATACTATTAACGTCAGCATTACTCAAACTGGATGGACACGGGAATAGGAACACCGCCCCTTCCCTTCGTAAAAGCAGATGGCCTTTCACTCAATTCCATGAAGATTTCCTTTTCCTGTGTCCTTTCATTAGCTCTAAGCTCAACAGAAACCGTAAACGTGATTATACTATTAACGTCAGCATTACTCAGGCAGCAGGACACGGGAATATGAACACCGCCCCTTCCTTCTCGATAAGCCTGTGGCCTTGCGATGAATTCCAAGAAGAGTTCATATTCCTGTGTCCTAACCTTAACGCTAAAGCTCAACTAAAACCGTAACCGTGATTATACTATTAACGTCAGCATTACTCGAAACCGGCAGGATACGGGAATTTAGGAACACCGCCCCTTCCCCCTCGTAAAGCAGATGGCCTTGCGCTTAATTCCATGAGGAGTACCTATTTCTGTGTTCTAACCCTAACGCCAAGCTCAACCCAAATAGTAACCGTGATTATACTTTTAGCGTCAGCATAACTTGAACCGGCAAGAGACGGGAATAGAAACGACGCCCATTCACCCTCGTTAAGGCCGGTGGCCGTGCGATGAATTCCAAGAAGAGTACCTATTCCTGAGCCTAACCCTAACGCTTAGCTCAACCCAAATCGTAACCGTGATTATACTATTAACGTCAGCATTACTCAAACCGGCAGCACCCGGGAATAGGAACACCGCCCCTTCCACCTCGTAACGCAGGTGGCCTTGCGCTTGATTCCATTAAGAGTACTTATTCCTGTGTCCTAACCCTAACGCTAAGCTCAACCCAAACCGTAATGGTGATTATACTTTTAACGTCAGCATTACTCAAATCGGCAGAACACGGGAATATGAGCACCGCTCCTTCCCCCTGGCAAAGCCGATGGCCTTGCGCTATAATCCATGAAGAGTACCTATTCCTGTGTCCTAACCCTTACGCTAAGCTCAACCCAAACCGTAACCGTGATTATATTTCTAACGTCAGCATAACTCAAACCGGCAGGACACGGGAATAGGAACTCCGCCCCTTCCCCCTCGTAAATCAGATGGCCTTGCACTAAATTCCATGAAGAGTTCCTTTTCCTGTGTCCTAACCCTAACTCCAAGCTCAACAGAAACCGTTACCGTGATTATAGTATTAACGTCAGCATAACTCAAACCGGCAGGACACGGGAATAGAAACGATGCCCATTCACCCTCGTTAAGGCCGGTGGCCGTGCGATGAATTCCAAGAAGAGTACCTATTCCTGTGCCTAACCCTAACGCTTAGCTCAACCCAAATTGTAACCGTGATTATACTATTAACGTCAGCATTACTCAAACCGCCAGGACACGGGAAAAGGAACACCGCCCCTTCCCCCACGTAAAGCAGGTGGCCTTGAGCTAATTTCCAATAAGAATACCTATTCCTGTGTCCTAACGCTAAGCTCAACCCAAAACGTAACTGTGATTATACTATTAACGTCAGCATAACTTGAACCGGCAGGATACGGGAATAGGAACACCACCCCTTTCCTTTGTAAAGCAGATGGCCTTGCGCTTAATTCCATGAGAAGTACCTATTCCTGTGTCCTAAACCTTATGCTAAGCTCGTGCCAAATCGTAACCGTGATTATGCTATTAACGTCAGCATAACTCAAACCGCCAGGACACGGGAATAGGAACACCGCCCCTTCCCCCACGTAACGCAGGTGGCCTTGAGCTAATTTCCAATAAGATAAACCTAGTCTTGTGTCCTTACGCTAAGCTCAACCCAAACCGTAACCGTGATTATACTATTTACGTCAGCATAACTTGAACAACAAGACACGGGAATATGAACACTGCTTCCTTTCCCCCTCGTAAAGCAGATGGCCTTGCGCTTGATTCCATGAAGAGTTCCTATTCCGTGTCCTAACCCTAACGCTTAGCTCAACCCAAACCGTTACCGTGATTATACTATTAACGTCAGCATTACTCAAACCGGCAGGACACTGGAATAGAAACGACGCCCATTCACCCTCGTTAAGGCCGGTGGCCGTGCGATGAATTCCAAGAAGAGTACCTATTCCTGTGCCTAACCTTAACGCTAAGCTTAACCCAAATCGTAACCGTGATTATACTATTAACGTCAGCATTACTTGGCTGGCGGGATACGGGAATAGGAACACTTTCCCCATCGTAAAGCAGATGGCCTTGCACTTAATTCCATGAGAGGTACCTATTCGGTGTCCTAACCCTAACGCTAAGCTCAACCCAAACCGTAATCATGATTATACTATTAACTTCAGCATTACTCAAACTGGATGGACACGGGAATAGAACACCGCCCCTTCCCCTTCGTAAAGCAGATGGCCTTTCACTCAATTCCATAGAAGATTTCCTTTTCCTGTGTCCTTTCATTAGCTCTAGCTCAACAGAAACCGTAAACGTGATTATACTATTAACGTCAGCATTACTCAAAGCAGCGGGACACGGGAATATGAACACCGCCCCCTTCCTTCATCGATAAAGCATGATGGCCTTGCGATGAATTCCATGAGAGTTCATATTCCTGTGTCCTAACCTAACGCTAAGCTCAACTTCAAACCGTAATCGTGATTATACTATTAACGTCTGCATTACTCAAACTGGATGGACACGGGAATAGGAACACCGCCCCTTCCCCCTCGTAAAGCAGATGGCCTTTCACTCAATTTCATGAAGATTTCCTTTTCCTGTGTCCTTTCACTAGCTCTAAGCTCAGCAGAAACCGTAAACGTGATTATACTATTAACGTCAGCATTACTCGAAAGCAGCAGGACACGGGAATATGAACACCGCCCCTTCCTTCTCGATAAGCCTGTGGCCTTGCGATGAATTCCAAGAAGAGTTCATATTCCTGTGTCCTAACCCTAACGCTTAAGCTCAACTAAAACCGTAACCGTGATTATACTATTAACGTCTGCATTACTGAAACCGGCGGGATACGGGAATTTAGGAACACCGCCCCTTCCACCTCGTAAAGCAGATGGCCTTGCGCTTAATTCCATGAGGAGTACCTATTTCTGTGTTCTAACCCTAACGCTAAGCTCAACCCAAATAGTAACCGTGATTATACTTTTTAGCGTCAGCATAACTTGAACCGGCAAGAGACGGGAATAGAAACGACGCCCATTCACCCTCGTTAAGGCCGGTGGCCGTGCGATGAATTCCAAGAAGAGTACCTATTCCTGAGCCTAACCCTAACGCTTAGCTCAACCCAAATCGTAACCGTGATTATACTTTTAACGTCAGCATTACTCAAACCGGCAGGCACCCGGGAATAGGAACACCGCCCCTTCCACCTCGTAAATCAGATGGCCTTGCACTAAATTCCATGAAGAGTTCCTTTTTCCTGTGTCCTAACCGCTAAGCTCCAAGCTCAACCGTAACCGTGCATTATAGTATTAACGTCAGCATAACTCAAACCGGCAGGACACGGGAAATAGAGACGATCGCCCATTCCCCTCGTTAAGGCCGGGTGGCCGTGCGATGAATTCCAAGAAGAGTACCTATTCCTGTGCCTAACCCTAACGCTTAAGCTCAACCCAAATTGTAACCGTGATTATACTATTAACGTCAGCATAACTTTAACCGGCAGTACACGGAAATAGGATCACCGCCCCTTCCCCCACGTAAAGCAGGTGGCCTTGAGCTAATTTCCAATAAGAATACCTATTCCTGTGTCCTAACGCTAAGCTCAACCCAAAACGTAACTGTGATTATACTATTAACGTCAGCATAACTTTGAACCGGCAGGATACGGGAATAGGAACACCACCCCTTTCCTTTGTAAAGCAGATGGCCTTGCGCTTAATTCCATGAGAAGTACCTATTCCTGTGTCCTAAACCTTATGCTAAGCTCGTGCCAAATCGTAACCGTGATTATGCTATTAACGTCAGCATTACTCAAACCGCCAGGACACGGGAAAAGGAACACCGCCTCTTCCCCCACGTAAAGCAGGTGGCCCTGAGCTAATTTCCAATAAGAATACCTATTCCTGTGTCCTAACGCAAAGCTCAACCCAAACCGTAACCGTGATTCTACTATTAAATTCAGCATTACTCAAATCGGCAGGACACGGGAATATGAACACCGCTCCTTCCCCATCGCAAAGCAGATTGCCTTGCGCTAAAATCCATGAAGAGTTCCTATTCCTGGCCTCTAACACTTACGCTAAGCTCAACTCAAACCGTAACCGTGATTATACTATTAACGTCAGCATTACTAAAATCGGCAGGACACGGGAATATGAACACCGCTCCTTCCCCCTCGCAAAGCAGATTGCCTTGCGCTAATTCCATGAAGAGTTCCTTTTCCTGTGTCCTTACCCTAACTCTAAGCTCAACACAAACCGTTACCGTGATTAAACTATTAACGTCAGCATTGCTCAAACCGGCAGGACCCTGGAATAGGAACACGCACCTTCCCCCTCCTAAAGCAGATGGCCTTGCACTAAATTCCATGAAGAGTTCCTTTTCCTGTGTCCTAACCCTCATTTTAGCTCAATAGAAACCGTTACCGTGATTATAGTATTAACGTCAGCATTAGTCAGACCGGCAGGACACACGAATAGAAACGATGCCCATTCACCCTCGTTATGCCGGTGGCCGTGCGATGAATTCCAAGAAGATTACCTATTCCTGTACCTCACCCTAACGCTAAGCTAAACACAAGTCGTAACCGTGATTATACTATTAACGTCAGTATTACTCAAAACGCCAGGACACGGGAATAGGAACACCGCCCCTTCCCCCACGTAACGCAGGTGGCCTTGAGCTAATTTCCAATAAGAGAAACTAGTCTTGTGTCCTTACGCTAAGCTCAACCCAAACCGTAACCGTGATTATACTATTTACGTCAGCATAACTTGAACTAACAAGACACGGGAATAGGAACACCGCCTCTTTCCCCTCGTAAAGCAGATGGCCTTGCGCTTGATTCCATGAAGAGTACCTATTCCGGTGTCCTAACCCTAACGCTTAGCTCAACCCAAACCGTTACCGTGATTATACTATTAACGTCAGCATTACTCAAACCGGCAGGACACTGGAATAGAAACGACGCCCATTCACCCTCGTTAAGGCCGGTGGCCGTGCGATGAATTCCAAGAAGAGTACCTATTCCTGTGCCTAACCTTAACGCTAAGCTTAACCCAAATCGTAACCGTGATTATACTATTAACGTCAGCATTACTTAAACTGGCAGGATACGGGAATAGGAACACCACCCCTTTCCCCATCGTAAAGCAGATGGCCTTGCACTTAATTCCATGAGGAGTACCTATTCCTGTGTCCTAACCCTAACGCTAAGCTCAACCCAAACCGTAATCATGATTATACTATTAACGTCAGCATTACTCAAACTGGATGGACACGGGAATAGGAACACCGCCCCTTCCCCTTCGTAAAGCAGATGGCCTTTCACTCAATTCCATGAAGATTTCCTTTTCCTGTGTCCTTTCATTAGCTCTAAGCTCAACAGAAACCGTAAACGTGATTATACTATTAACGTCAGCATTACTCAAAGCAGCAGGACACGGGAATATGAACACCGCCCCTTCCTTCTCGATAAGCCTGTGGCCTTGCGATGAATTCCAAGAAGAGTTCATATTCCTGTGTCCTAACCTTAACGCTAAGCTCAACTAAAACCGTAACCGTGATTATACTATTAACGTCTGCATTACTGAAACCGGCAGGATACGGGAATTTAGGAACACCGCCCCTTCCCCCTCGTAAAGCAGATGGCCTTGCGCTTAATTCCATGAGGAGTACCTATTTCTGTGTTCTAACCCTAACGCCAAGCTCAACCCAAATAGTAACCGTGATTATACTTTTAGCGTCAGCATAACTTGAACCGGCAAGAGACGGGAATAGAAACGACGCCCATTCACCCTCGTTAAGGCCGGTGGCCGTGCGATGAATTCCAAGAAGAGTACCTATTCCTGAGCCTAACCCTAACGCTTAGCTCAACCCAAATCGTAACCGTGATTATACTATTAACGTCAGCATTACTCAAACCGGCAGCACCCGGGAATAGGAACACCGCCCCTTCCACCTCGTAACGCAGGTGGCCTTGAGCTAATTTCCAAAGAGAGTACCTATTCCTGTGTCCTACCGCTAAGCTCAACCCAAATCGTAACCGTCATTATACTATTAACGTCAGCATTATTCAAACCGGCAGTACACGGAAATAGGATCACCGCCCCTTCCCCCTCGTAACGCAGGTGGCCTTGAGCTTAATTCCATGAAGGTACCTATTCCTGTGTCCTAACCCTAACGCTAAGCTCAACCCAAACCGTAACCGTGATTATACTATTAACGTCAGCATAACTTTAACCGGCAAGACACGGGAATAGGAACACCGCCCCTTTCCCCTCGTAGCGCATGTTGCCTTGAACTAATTTTCCAGATAAGTACCTATTTCTGTGTCCTAACCCTAACTCTAAGCTCAACCCAAATCGTAACCGTGATGATACTATTAACGTCAGCCTTACTCAAACCGGCAGGACACCGGAATAAGAACACTGCCCCTTTCCCCTCGTAAAGCAGATGTCCTTGCGCTAAATTCCATGAAGAGTACCTATCCCTGTGTCCTTACCCTAACCCTAAGCTCAACCCAAATCGTAACCGTGATTATCCTATTAAAGTCAGCATTATGCAAACCGGCAGGACACGCGAATAAGAGCAACGCCCCTTCCCCCTCTTTAAGCAGATGGCCTTGCGCTAAATTCTATGAAGAGTACCTTTTCCTGTGTCCTAACCGTAACTCTAAGCTCAACATAAATCGTAACCGTGATTATACTATTAACGTCAGCATTACTCAAACCGGCAGGAAACGGGAATAGGAACACCGCCCCTTCCCCCGCGTAGTGCAGGTGGCCTTGCGCTAACTTCCAAGAAAAGTACCTATTCCTGTGTCCTAACCCTAACTCTAAGCTCAACCCAAACCGTAACCGGATTTATACTATTAACGTCAGCATAACTCAAACCGGCAGGACACGGGAATAGCAAACCAGCCCCTTCACCCTCGTAATGCAGATGGCCATGGGCTTATTTCCAAGAAGATTACCTATTCCTGTTTCTTTAGGCTAAGATCAAACAAACCGTAACCGTTATTATACTATTGACGTCGGCATTACTCAAACCGGCAGGACACGGGAATATGTCCACCGCTCTTTTCCCCTCGTAAATCAGATTGCCTTGCGCTAAATTCCAGGAAGAGTACCTATTCCTGTGTCCTAACACTAATTCAAGGCTCAACCCAAACCTTAAACGTGATTATACTATTAACGTCAGCATTACTCGAAACGGTATGACACGGGAATAGGAACACAGCCACTTCCCCTTCGTAGCGCGGGTGGCCTTGCGATAATTTCCAAGAAGAGTACCTATTCCTGTGTCCTAACGCTCAGCTCAACCCAAACGGTAACGTGGTTATACTATGAACGTCAGCATTACTCGAAACGGTAGGACACGGAAATAGGAACACCGCCACTTCCCCCTCGTAGTGCAGGTGTCCGTGCGATAATTTCCAAGAAGTGTACCTATTCCTGTGTCCTAACGCTAAGCTCAACCCAAACGGTAACGTGGTTATACTATTAACGTCTGCATTACTGAAACCGGCAGTATACGGGAATTAGGAACACCGCCCCTTCCCCCTCGTAAAGCAAATGGCCTTGCGCTTAATTCCATGAAGAGTTTTTATTTCTGTGTTCTAACCCTAACGCCAAGCTCAACCCAAATCGTAACCGTGATTATCTTTTTAGCGTCAGCATAACTTGAACCGGCAAGACACGGGAATAGAAACGACGCCCATTCACCCTCGTTAAGGCCGGTGGCCGTGCGATGAATTCCAAGAAGAGTACATATTCCTGAGCCTAACCCTAACGCTAAGCTCAACCCAAATCGTAACCGTGATTATACTATTAAAGCAGCATTACTTAAACCGGCAGCACATGGGAAATATGAACACCGCACCTTCCTCCTCGTAAAGCAGATGGCCTTGCGCTAAATTCCATGAAGAGTACCTTTTCCTGTTTCCTAACCCTAACACTAAGCTCAACACAAACCGTAACCGTGATTATACTTTTAATGCCAGCATTAATCCAACCCTAATCGCTCTTAAATGTTGCGGAAAGCTACTTGCATTATGGTGTCTAATGCTTAAAAGAGAGATAAAGCCGATAAATTGGCTGTTACTCAAGACTCCTCATTGTGAGCTTGCCTCTTATGACGGCTCTTAAATCAAACAGTCAAAGTCTTTTCACGGTGTTACCATGCGATGCCAGCCTCCACTAATCTCAATCCTTTTCGTTACTGCCTCTGATGATCGGAATGAGTGCATGCCCGTAAAATCCTGAAAAAATATATTTTCCAAGCAGCAAGTCTTCCTGGCACTGAAATTAATTCCATCAGTTGACTTTGACGAGATCCTTGATACACCTTCCGGCATTATTAGCATTGTCCACCATATCAAAGGTTTAAAAAGTGGTTCTTTCCTGTTTAAGTAAAAACAAAATCACGTTTTTTAACTACACGTTTCCGGTTAAGCTAAGAAATATTTTTTGGTTTCACTAGGTTTTGCTTTAATGTTTGTACTTCTGTTGCCAGATTTCCAGAGAGTGTGTTACAAAACTTGGCGTAATATGATCGTTCTGTAATAGTTTTCAGTGGCTTAGGTTGAGGAGCATGTTCACAGAAGATTTGATAAAAGTATTCAGTCTTCCTGTAGGCGAGTCAGTTATCGATAGTTCTTATGAGTTGAGGCTTATTTGTAGATGAAATGTATTTACCTCGTATAACCCAAGCCACGATAGATAAATGCACGCCAGAATCGTATGAAAGTGGGAAGTCTGAGAAGATACACACAGGCCTACCTGAAGTCAGTGTCGTGAAAATTATGTTTATTAATAAACATTAACTTAGTCATTGCATAAATATCCGAACTGTTGAAATGCAGATTTACACTTTTATGGTTATTAAGAAGCACAGGTAGGTAGAAAGGTAAACGATCTGTAATTGGTGAGCACAACCGCACATAAGCGCAGTATTAAAAAAATGCATTTTAAGTAAGGACATTCATCGCTGGACTAGAAAACAAACTATGGTCTCAAGATTTGGCAACTAACAGCCCAACTGTATCCTTCACTGGCATGAGTACAGACTGTAAGCACTCGGTTTTAATGCGGTCTTTGGGACACTTTTGACGCATGTGAATTTCGAGCCCATGCACTTTACTTGTAGGCTTGCTTTTAACTTAGAAAACCCCGAGTTCGTGCCTTGTTCTCTACCTGTCGGCCCTGTCTTCTCAGTGGAACCCAGTTGATGTGAGCTGGCTGAAATGCAAGTCACCCTAGCATAAACCTTAAATGTGTCCCTCATCTTATCCTTAACTTTAGCACTCACCCTAACCATAACCCTAATTTACGTACGGTTCCTGTTCTCGTGTCCTGGCGAGGGAAGGGGATGGCATTTGAACTATCCCCCATCGGGCTCATGTTCATAATATGGGAAAATATTTGTTTAAGATTGGCGGTAAGACGGGAATTGCGGTTATTGTTAGCGGTCGTAATGCTAACTCTCATCTTACCTGTTTTATACTGATTTCCGACGACCGGTCCGCGTTGCATGACGTCAGGTCTGCTGCGCTTTATAGCCTACGTCAATAGGATAACTAGCAGAAACTGCGCACGATTTCACAAGCGGACTTCCATTATATCTGTGGTACATTCACCGGTGCATGCGTATGACTGGGTTGTGACGATAAGAAACTGCAGCCACTGACCATCACTTAATGCATAAAAAACTACCTCGACGTTATCGTAGGGTTCCTTCATAATGGTGCACTTAAGCAACGTAACGAAACTTACGTGAGGTTTAATACACATGCTCTGTTTTGAACTCTTTTAATGCTCCCATCTATAAAACCACAATTTCCATCAAATCAGCATTATTGGTGGCGTAACCATTTATTTTCATGGGGGCGTGAGGTTATATTAGGTTACGTTAACGGATAATTCATCGTTTATCCCTTCAACGTGGGCATTTTGCACCCTCTCATCTGATTGATTTCGTGGCTTAAAGCCTCAGAGGAGCATTGAAGCTTCACAGTCCGGTTGACTTAACGCACCTCCCATAAGGTGGTCATTCGCTGAACATCAGGCCCAGAGTTTGGGTGGCACCTGCACGTCTAGGTTGATGGATGAACTATCAACCTAGAGGTAGATTAAAAGTAGTGCTTCGTATATTCAGCGCATGCCGAAAGTCTATTTGTAGTCAGAACTTTGTTTCACTGACCGTTATTAATACGAGTATTGCACAAGTGCCCCCTAAACGGGCCACGTGGAAGATGCGTTGGACCAACATGGGGGCCACATCAGGGTTCAGCCGGCGTTTTTCGGGTTGCACTCTCATAACAAATGCCGAACATGGGGGTGTGTTGGCACGCCTAGGGGCGGCTAGGTCCTAGGGGCCCGCCAGCCACCTGTGCCCTCTCCCATCTCCGGTCTTCTTGACTCTGTCTTGACACCGGGCATAGGTGGGGGAGGAGGAGATAGTGCGGTAGCTGCAGCGCAAGTCAACTACCACTTTAAACTAAATCCCGCGCAAGTCACCGTACCTGCACCACCCTGCTGTGGAGCGTACGGTAGACCTCGTCGGGATCGATGGTTGAACTATCGTGTGCGGTTCCGTTTCGTTTCGCCAACATATTTTCAGCCCCTTTGTCTGCCTTCACTGCGATTGACCAATACTGTTCCCGTTTTTTGATATGGGCCCTATAGTTACATCAGATGTAGACCACTTGCTGACTTTTCGAGCAAATACCAGGCCTGGAAACCAAAACAATCTAGAAACCACACCTTGGTATGGTGGTCAGCCATTTGCGGCTTATTTCTAGCGACTCACAAGGTAACAGAACCTTAAAGAATATTTTGCTGTGGCGCTGGATCTTTATCTATAAGAATGCAAAGGAAGTATTTACATGGCAGAACTGATTTATGATAGGATAAACGGTGGAACCAGGCATCAATGACAAGATTCTGTGGAAATCTACAAATAAATGTTTTTTTTTGGTTTTATGATCTAATAGTCTGTTTTACTTTTGACAGTGTTCTTCAGGACCATTGTTCAACGCTCAGTACATACAGGGACCTCTTCAACTTCCAACTTATCTACATCACTCGTGCTTTGAACTCCAAGTACATGAAAATTTGGCCATTTTTTTCAGCATGAATTTAATCTCACGAATAATTTGTTAATCATGAAGATCTATTTAGAATTTCCTTCTAATCGGACTTATCAGGGACTGCGGAGTACGAGGAAGAACCTGAATACTTTTCCGCATTTCCTGATCAAATTTTAGAAAGATTGGGAAATATATACGTTTGCCTCTTTGTTTGAAGTTACCAGCATTCTGGCGAAGAGGTGCTTGCGCATCACCATATGGGAACAGATTTTTTCCAAGGAGCTGGTTCCTCAATCATTTTTGTTTGCTCACAATTGTATCTTTGCACAGAATCAACCCTTAATATGCTCTCTGGCAGAATTTAAAAAGTGTTTAAGTGGAAGCATTAGGAGAGAAGAGAGGAAATGACAACATTCACTTCTATAGTCAACTAGATTCAAAGTAAATGTACAATCGTCAAATATTTGTGAGTTATTTTTGTAATCTACATCAGTGTGACACGCGGAAGAAAGTATAATAGTTTGCCTGTACGTGAAGATAAACTGACGACAGACTCATAAAATGGCATAGATGCGCATATTTCTGCTCTAATAAATACTTTCTGATTGCACTGAAGCGCATGGTTTCATATATGGACGCGTGCATAGGAGACAAGTGTGCCTAAATGCATAGTAGGAGGCAGTTCGTATCCATCTCAACATTTAGGCATCCTATGCGAGTTTTTATTCCATTTCCAATCTTTTTAAAATGCTCCTCTGTCATTCGACCATCTAAGCATGTCTCCTTCCCAAGCATGTTTAGGTTAACGGTTGCTTTCGGCGCCCATCGTTGCAGACAGGAAGTTTCGACTGTAAACAGAGTGCAGACTCCTCTGTCTGCAGGCCTCAAACTGGGGGATACACATCAGAGCTATGCTTTCCTGTTTTTAATAGCTGGTTAATACTTATTCGTATTGAAGGACATATAAATCGAAAGTTTGGAGACAGGCGGTACTCACCACCGTTCGTTGACCTCAATTATTAAATCAAGACCTCTACCATGCTACAGAGATGGTAAAACCGACTTAAAATCGTTGACGATCATCATCGTTAATTAGGCACTCCAGTGGATCCTAGGATCTAATACTTTTATCTATGTAGTTTTGGTTGTATATGTAGCAAGTTTTTATTAAAAGCAAAATTATATGCTCTCCTATTTTAATTTTCAGGAGTGAGGCGAGTCAGAAGGTGGAATACCTAATAGCACTGATTTCGAAATACCGAAGATTAGTTGACAAGCCGATCGAGGAGCTCAGCCGCATCGTAGAAGAGGAAATGCAGAGAGCAGAGAGTGGGGGTCTGCCCACAATAGCTCGTCCCAGCTCTTCCAAGTCTCGTGCAAAGAACTCAGTAACGGAAAAGTAATCGCTGCATATGAAAACTGAAGATGAGCAGCGTGTTCGCCTGGTCTATTTTTCGTGTATAAGTGGTATTACAATAAAGAATACCATTGTACTTATAACCGAGAATCGGTCCGAAACACACTTTCGATAAATTCCAGTGAATCTTCTGAGTGTTTTGATTTTTGAGGAAGGGAAGATTCTCACGACTTTGAACGACAGCAAAGTAATTGGGGGAATACAATCAAAGTATTGTCTAATTAATCTTCGACGTGACACACTAAGACTACTTCTCTTAAGAACCAAATGGTGTCTGCAGCAGTTTGAGCATAATATCAGGCCGTAGAAGTCATGCCCTTATTGGGTAACCAATGCCAGACAGTCTGTGAATTTATGAGTGTCCTTCTCAGACTCCAAATTTTAGAGTACAATGGTTTTCTCATGACCCTTCTTCGTGATAGAAATCCTGTGCTACTTGGCCCTTGTCGAATCCGGTCGCCTTCGGTCTATTCACTTTGAGGAAACTCACGGCTAGCAGTCACTCTGCTCTATTATTTGTGGTTGACATCATCCAATTTTGTGTTCTTGTCCAATAATACATGTTTTCGCAAATTGGTCTCCCCACCTTTCACTTTTTGTGGCATGCTATTGGTGAGGTCGTCGATGAACGCGTACATGAACTTTGAACGTCCGTTATTAAAAAGACAGCCGATTGACATTCTTCATTGGAATATATACATAAATTTCTCTTGCCTAAGGGTCTTCCATTCATTTATGTGCATCAGTTATAGTTATCGAAACTGACAATTTAAGTTGAACTTGCCGGACGTTCTTATTTTTTTTTAAGAGAAGAGTGGTGCTTACTTTCCGTCGAAATGTGGCTGTTTCTTAACAGTCGAATGCTAAATTGGACACTTTCAAGTTTATAAAAATACATTCAGAAGCAAAAATTGCATGACTTTATCCGAACTAGGTCATTACCCGAGTTAGGTGTGACTTCCCGGATTTTACGATGCACTTTTCACTTACGACGTCTCCATAATCGCCACTATCTTTCCCCGTTAGGAGCCTCTAACATGACTTCGACTCCCTCCAACAAGAAGACTATTTGTTCTTGTATCCTACTAATAAATAAGTCCAGGCTGCACGACACGGGAAATAAAAACTCCATACAGTCGCAGATAGGGGACAAGAATAATCCTCATATAAGCAGTCTTCAGGTTACATTAACCCTATTTTTAGATTTTAGCTGACGCAAATGGCAATGATGCATAAGACTTTTTGTTTTATTTTTACTTCCAATGCAAAGAAGCTTGGTTTTGTTTCACTCAGGCGGTTCTGGGTGTCTTGGGGGGCCCATTTCGTTTCACCTGTCTGGTTTTTGGGGGAGTTTTCAAGCGATGGTAACCGAACGGTTGTGGTAAAAAGGCTCTGGAAAATAATGTTTGTGTGTTCTGAGGGTAAACAGGGTAACAGACACTCAATTACCCATGGTTCTTGCCGACAAAGTTCTTTGAACTTGTTTAGCGTTATCGGGTGGTTAATTGTGCATTGAAGTTTGTCGCACAAATAGTTGACTGTATCCCGGACTGGTTCATCAGGATCGATTTCAGGATTCTGTGCGGCAACGTTTACATCAAAGGTATCATAAAGGAGCCGGCGAAATTCGACTGTCTTGCGAAGTAAGCCATCGGAATCAATGTCCATTACATGAAATGCCAGTTCGCAACGGTCCTCTAGAGTTCCCCGCAGCAAAATAGAGAGAGTAAGAAGGAAATCCATTGGACTGATATTTTTCCTCTGGCCAACAACGTGAGGCGACTGGAGCATAGCAGCTCTGCAGAGACCATCCAGTGAGAATGGATTGGTCATTTCAAGAGTACTGTAAAGGAAAGCCTTCATTTCGTCCGCAGTCATATCCCTGACTTCAAGACCAGTAAGTTGGACAAACATATGCAAGAGAATACTGACTTCCGTGCGATTGAAATAAATTTTCGGGTGTTTGAAGGCCTCAACTGCGATGTTCATAATAGCACTCCGAATTTTTGCAGACAAGTTCTCACAACTCGAAAGGTGTTCCAAGTTGCCTTTGTCAGCTTTAACGAATGCATTTATGCAAAAGTCACGTGGTTTGATTTTTTTGCGGGCCTCAATAACCTCATCTCTGAAGGGTGCAAAATAAGAGGGTAGCTCAATGTTGAGTTTTACTGGCTTGGACGATTTGGCTTTGAATCGTTCATTTCCCAACATTTTCCTTTAGACCGTGGCAACTCGCGTAGCGAGGACTCCTAGACCTCGCCCGCTATTTGTGAATTTCCTTTTGAAATTATTGATCTGTGACCCTGGAATGGCCATGGCGCCGGCGGCGCTAGCATGGAAAACAAAGACTGATCACTAGGATCTATCGTTCACGACTTTAACAGCATTTTGGTCATGCCGGGGCTATCATCCCTGTCCAATAAAATTCGCCTCAGAGCAATTCACTATGTAAGTAGCATAAATTTTCGTTTTTAAATGGAGGCAGTAGCCCCTTTATGACAGTCTTTTTAAATTTAGAAACACTATAGTTGGTGAAATTCTATGTTCAATAAGGTTTTTTCCTTTACAATGAGGAATATCGAAGACTTCTGAGCACTTTTGTAGTCACAAATCCTAGATCCTGCGTACCACCTGCACGTTCTGATCGACAATTTCATCCTTCGATCCTGTGAAGGGGTTTGTGCTGCAATACCCGGTGTTTTTAGACTTTTGGAAAGAAGACAAAGTTGTAAATCTGGATTCCGAGTGCCGGTTGATTTAAAGTAGCCGCTCAGTCTTACTTGCCAACGACATGATGCACTTGCGCATTTTCGAGGTGACTAAACCTGTTTTCGTTTACGGCGACTATTCTGCCTATTCTATAATACCAGTCGCTGAGTGGATGATGGTTGGACTTTAAATTAAGCCCCAAGTTACAATGTGACAACTGTGTCCCGTAACACGATTGGCGAGCGGCCATCTACTATTTTAGTACAACTACTTGTAACTGATAGGACACAGAATTCATTATTCAATGAACATAGCTGTGGACGTCTGACCAACAGATTGCAAGCTTGAGTACTGCGGCTTCAAAAACCTATGGTTGGATATGGCTGGCTGATGACTGCAAATAACCAAGAAATGGCCATTCCAGTTTCCCTTGTCTTTGTCGTAATTTTATTCTGCCTATAATACTAGCCGCTGAACGGTTGCCAGTGGGGCTGGAGATTGAGCCCCAAGGTACAAGGCTACAGCTCTGTCCCGTACCGCCACCGGCGTGCGCCCCGTCGACATTGAAAACACTTCGGTCGGTATGCCGAACGCAATAATCGACAATAGGCTTGCAGTGGATTTTTCATAACGGTTTATTACAAGCAAGAAGCAGTTAACTCTAATGACTTGGCCTACTGGCCAGGAAACTTACACCTGAACCATAACCGAGTATCAAGCCTCTTGAATTTTGATCGAATACTCTCCATGCAAGTGGACCCTCATCTGTTCCATGTATACAACTACCGCCTTAACTACCAGAGAGTCATCGACGACTTTTACCATATTCAGAAATTACGTGCATTCGGTTGTCACTTGCACGCTCTTCTAAAACAACAAGGGAACAGAGAGTAATCAATCTCAAAAATGAGTAATTTTACTCTCATGATTATGCCTTTTAGAAACTGATATTCCTAGCGCATTTAAGAAAACGTAAGTTTCAGTTAGTGTGATATGACAGTTCGACCATCGATTCCGTCGATACCCACCGTGGGTCCCACAGCAGTATTGGTGCAGAGACGGTAGCTTGGCGGGAATCAGTTTATAATAACAGTAGGCTATCGCTGCATCTACCATGCTCTCGTCCACATCATCTTTCCGGGCACGCTGTCAAAACAGAGTCAAAAGGACCAGAAGTGGGATTTGGCGTAATATCTGATAAATATAAGTAACTTGTCTACGCATGCCACACACGCCCGGTTCGTTTAAACTGAACCAGGATTTCATGCAAATTACGAAAGGGACAGCTCTGATCCAAAATGATTGGAGTGTTCTAGAGGCCACATTCAGAAGGAGCTATTGCCGTCTGAATTTCTATCCTGAGAGGAGGAATGGTTTATCATGTCAGCTGCCAGCCTTCTCAACAACTGTTTTTAATGCAAAATGATCGATTCAAGCGCATTATATTGTTTATAGTGATAAATATGCATCAAGAGTCAAACTCCCTCGCTCTTATCTCACTACACCATTCCACTACCCGAACCGGTCAGGCGACTGATGCTATAATTGGGCCGTATATGAGGGTCACACACAACCTGGTTTCCAACAGAACACACAAGAGTGCACGGGCAGCATATCGGACGGTTTTGTATACAATTGGTGAGGAAAGGTCCGGTAATGCGGTTCGACCGGCAGTGTTTTATCGCAGGCTTTCACAGACGCACATAAGGACGCGTAGATCAATGTGAGGATTGAATGTACGTAGGTAGTGCGGTCAGCTAAGGCGAGTGCGAGAGGTATATGTTGGTGCTCCTGGCGCTAGTGCACCAGCCTCTGTGGGATGTAATCATGGATAACTGATGAGGCCGATACGTGAGGTGCGTGCTTGGTGTCAGCACGATCAGGATAGGTTGCAACCTGCTGAGTCGGTTGTAGTGGCGATGCTGCTAGTGTTAACCGCGCTATTGGAGAGACATAAGTAGTACTGGCGATGGCAGTGTTCCGAATGTGCAGGTTTGTTTCGACGATTTAATATTTGGGTATCTTCCGCTGACATGGATACCCATGTAGCCCAGGAGGTTCTTGTGGTGACTGAATGTGTGTGGGCAGTCGAGGCGGGTGTGGCGAGAGTACGTCGGAGGTCCAGGTACTGGTTTGGCAGTCTCTGTTCTATGGATTCGCATGTGACAGAGCTGGCAGGTACTCAACGTGAAGGTGCATTCACAATGCGGACGGGCTGCGATCGAGTTTAAATTGCTGGTTGTGGGGGTGATGATGAGAATGGTATTTGACGGGGTGTCACAGTCCGCTCCTCTGTGTTTGCCAGCTCAGAGACCTAATCCTGTCGATTTTCTGTCCACCTCCCTTTCCTTGTTAATTCCCCGCTCGAACCGCATGGCAGCCGACTCTAGCATAGTCAGAACCCGAAGCCAATTGATGCTGCCTCTTTTGCTGGTTGCCTGCAAGTTGACGCAGCTCAGACAGCAAAGGCACACACGCCCTGTGGGCTAAGAATCTCTACGGCGACCATTGACACACACGCGTGAAGAAGAAATTTGCAGTAACTGCTTGCTGAGCTTCATGGAAGCCATCTGGCCTCAGCAACAGCTTGCCCGAACTTACTTGTCATGCCTGACTTGTGCTTTTGAATTTGCCGTTGTTGACTCTTCTGGTTGATGCTGCTCTCCTGACTCCCTTTTCACGCTGACACACCAATATCACTTATGATCGATGCTTCCAATTTCGCTGTAGGCGCGATCCTCTAACAACGTTACGCAGATTTGACTAGGCCTCTGGCTTTCTTAAAGTAATAAAAGTTGCGAACGGTCACATCATATTCGGACGTGAACTTCTAGCCATTTATCTTGCCGTGAAGCACTTCTGGCATCTCCTGGAAGGACGACAGTTTTCGAGCTTCACATATCACAAGCTGCTTGCATTCTTTTTGCTTTCACATGCCGATAAACAGAATCCTCCGGAAGATCCCTCACCTGGTCTCTAGTTCACAGTTCACAGCAGACTTCTGCCACATGGATTGGTCATGCAATGAGGTGGCTGACGCACTCTCTAGGCCCTAGCTTGTACATATTCAGTTTTCTCCCAGGATCGACCTCTCTGAGATGGCTACTGAAGAACTCCATTTTGGTTAGCGCTGTAACGTGGATATTTCCAGACACCATCTTCAGGACCTGCCACTTACTACTGACATAGGCACGATTCTCAGCGACGTCTATGGTGCTTCCCATCCTCCTTT
Source organism: Schistocephalus solidus (assembly GCA_017591395.1). Classification (NCBI taxonomy): domain Eukaryota; kingdom Metazoa; phylum Platyhelminthes; class Cestoda; order Diphyllobothriidea; family Diphyllobothriidae; genus Schistocephalus; species Schistocephalus solidus. The sequence goes on from WEDG01000486.1 coordinate 296,760, forward strand.
TATGCCCCTTTCCCTTCGCAACAAGGTCTTCTCTTCCATGCACGACCTACTTAGGTCTGGGAGTCGAGCTACGGACAAGCTTGGGCATGAGCGTGTCTCGGATGTCAGCCTAGTAAGGTTCAACGGAACAAAAAATCATCCATCGCCACATTCCCCATCCCAACGCAGGGTTTGTTCATGTTCATCAGGGCATTGTAGGCACCCTTCCTCTCTCCAACGGCTGTTTCTCCCTCCTCACCCTGTAAAGCGATTCTGCCGATAGGCGGAAGCTATCGGTCTGCCTGATATCGAGGTCGCAACGGTGTTCAAGACTTTCGTTAGTCGTTGGGTTCCTATTTTTGCTGCCCCTTTACTATAACGATTACCCGCGGTGCCCAGGTTAAATCATAACTCTTTTAGCCTCTAATTTTTTAGGCTGTATTCGCAGCCACATAACATCCTATCAACCGGCTGCCAACGCGGTGTCTGAGTGATTTCACCCTGAGCTGACAACCTTACTACGCGCCGCAGGGGATCTAGAAAACTGGATGAACCATCTAATTCTGTTCCTGCTGAGCATCCGCCCCTCCCTCACATCGAACCTTGCCTGTTACATCGCTGAAGAATGGTACTCGGTGCCATCATCCGACTTCTCTGTGGGATGGTATCATCAGCATTCACGATGCGATCGTGAATCCTACTTACCACCTGCACCGTCTGCAACAATTTGTGGGAACACTCCCCAGTTCCGCCTAGGCAGGTTTTCCCTATATCTTATCTCAAAAAAGACTGAGTTACATATTTTCACGTCTAACTCCAACGTGATCAAGTTCACCGGCATTTGGAATCACCCTTCGACGGTACTCTCTGTGTTGTCTCTCTAAATACACGCAGACCTCGCGAGAAGGTCGTTACTGTGGAGCGTCTCAACGTCACTGTCCCGGTCATTTATCCGGACGAGTTCTGTTGTCCCCTCTCAGCTACTGCACCACTTCCCATATCGTCTATCCCTCCATCTATTTTACTCCCTCTCCACGAGGAAGCTAATGTCACACCCATCTCACATGCCTTGATGACAATTGTAAAAATTTTAAGAATGGCAATTTGAACTACCCTATGAAAACAAGTACCAATAACGTCAGCGTAAAGTACAAGGGAGGCAATACACAGTTGACTTGCATCGAAACCGACAAAAGAGCTCGTCATTTTGCTATTATTTGCAGAATCCGCCGTTTCATTTTGAATGATAACACAATCTTCATCATAGACCACACTGACAAGGCGGAATTGTTTAATGCCCTCTTTGCAAACCACCCTAAACCTGATTTAAACCAGTTCCTTCCTTTCGTCCGATTTCAGATAGAATTGTCAATACAATCAATGTCTCCGCAGATCAATTTCATAAACACATAAGTATTTTAATAATTCACACTGCTTGGCAACGGATGATATTTCAAACTCGATTGTCAAGAAGATATCGGACCTTCCCAGGTTCTTTATTCGTCTATTCCCGGTTTATATTTCCAGCGAATTTTTCCCTAAAACATGGATGGCCTCAATCATCCTCCAAGTTTTGAAGTTTGTATCTCGGTCCAATTTTAAATACTAGTAGGTTGTGATAAATCAAAATCTATGGCCGAATTTTTCACAAGATGCTTTTTACTTAAATTCATGGTTCCTGAAAATCTAGTCGGCTGCTGAGCTCTCCTCACTTCTCTTCGCAAGGAAAAGCAGTCAGTGATAGTTAGGTACTTCAATCGCAGTAAAGCCTTCGACAAGCCTTCGGCATCGCGTCCTCTACTCGATTTCATCGGGTTCTACTTATCCAAAGGCTTTGAAAATGCCGTGGGTTATAATTTCCACTTGACGCCTCGCTTTAGCATGAGCGGGGTGCATCAAGGCACGATTCTGGGTCCACTACTCTTCTTTCGTTATATCAACTATATTTCAACAGAAATCGAAAATTTTCAAATGTGGATTTATGTTGATAACCTTAAGTTTTTATTCATATTCATAAGACTGTGAAAATTTTACTTAAAAAATATTTACTCCGATTTAACATGCTTATTTAAATAGACTTCTAAGTTGCAGATAGCTTTTTCTTCGTCCAAGTGTAGATTCATGTGTTTTTGCCCTAACAAGCTTCTTAGCTCCATAATCTTTCATAATAGCCCTCTCTCAGAATGCTTAACTATAAAGATCATAGGACCAAATTTTACGAATAAGCTCAATGTATCATCTCATACAGATCAAATTTCTGCAAAGGCTGCGCATTGTTTCATCACGGAAATGAAGCTAAAACTTTTTGAATTGTTTGTTCTTCCATCCGCGGATATTACTGTTCTTACTTTGGTATACTGAACGCTTGTCTCCCCGTGCTTTGATAATCCTCGTAGCCTTTCGTAACTCCTCCCCACGTCGACTGAAAGTTGGCTTTGAAGGATCGTAGTGGGTTCCTTCTGTCTCGCCACCCTGCCGGTTGCTTATTTTGCCATCTCAAAGGTATTTCGATCGCACCTACAGTGAATAGTTTCATCTGGTTTAGGAATTCTCTATTGACAAGGAACATTTCGAACCCTTATATACTCTCACCTTCCGGGCAGTCCTGTCCCACACGTCTGCTTGTCTTTCTAGGAGCGATATTATTTTTCCCTTGAAAAAAACGAATAACATTAATCTTATGGGATTTCAGACAATTTTGAAGGAGTGTTTTTCAATGTTCATCGACGTTTCTGACAGGGGCTGTATATTATATACACAGACTGAAAACTTTACAGTAATTGTTTATTCGGTCTAAAATTCCCTCGAAAATATATCTTTATTTACCAGAAAAGTACCCATGTGGGTGTTAAATAAAACAATTTATTTAATTCATTATTTATTTGTTTATCTATCGAAGTAAATTGTGTGAAATCGAAGTGGGGCATGGGTTCGTATCCCCGTTTCCAGATGATTGCGATCGGAATCCTGTTGGCAACTAAAAACCTTTAGGAATTTTATTCTTCGGACGACCCTCAACTATTGATTGACTGTCAGGCTCTAGATTTGAGAAACCGCAATCATATTAAAGAAAGTGTTCACATCGATCTGATCACAACAACCACTCTTGTATGGCAGTCCCGGCTTCTGACAAGTCTACTTAATTGGTTGCTCCATTAGAGATAAAATTGATACGCGTAAGCAGTGAGTTTTTATTATAACGCAATTAACTGTATGAAGTTAGGACGATATGAAGGCATTAGGCCTCTGTGAGAAACACAGTCTGTGTGCTTTCGTTACATGATGGCTAAGCTTGCACGAGCCAGTGCTGTCCACTTTTATCTGCCAGCATCGTTGTCCCATAAAGAAATGAGAGTGCAAAAGAAGCGAGAAATATCCAGTGCTTTTGATGAAAATATCTTAGAATTTGGCTGGCATTGGCGCATTATTCGCCAATACGCCTGTGTCCACTTATTGTATGCTTTATATTAAGGTAAAGTGCGCATAACCGAACAAAGAAGGGACAGGACTTGCTATGCACCAACGTATCGAAATGCGCTGCCCATGTCTGACCTAAGTAAACATTTCCTACATGAGCATCCTTCACACAAAATGAAGGACTCTATACAATATCTGCATAAGTCCCCGTAATTCAAAAAATTTAAGAGGAATTCGGAAACCAACCCCTTTTCGCTTTTCAATTTCCATCATTGCGGCATGATGATCCGATCTGTCTTGATAGACTAACACTGTGGAAAGTAACATTGGTATATCATAACACGTGTCCATTTGTTCGGTTGGAGATTCTTTTAGGCATTAAAGCCAATTCCAGTCTCTTCGTTGTTGGTATCCCATTAGCGGCATAGTTTGCTAGTTGCCATACAACTGTCAATGAAAGTTCTGTATAGAGTCCAACGTACAAGGGGACGAGTGTGTCCCATCACGTGATAGGTTAGTGCTCTCGCAACCGAAAGGACAATGAACTCCTGGCTAAATGTTTAGGCATTGGACTTCAAAACGCTAGGTCCCGATCTCAAGTCCCAGTGGTTACAAAACAGTGGGATTGTAAATGGCTGGCAAATGAGGACCATAAAGCCAGAACTACGTATTCTATTTCACCTTCCCTTCGTTTAGAATATCGTGTTTGATTAATATATATTGGAAGTAGCACAAATTAAGTTGAAATCAATGATAACCTCAAAGTCCCATTCGATGACCCCGCGGCTATAGTCATATGCTCGGGAGAGACTGGATGGCACCTATCTGAACCTACGTTTGTTCGAGGATTCCAAAGTGCATTCCATACTTTGTTTCTTGGTTGTTTCCACTGAGTAGTAGCGGTTGATGGTGGCTCTCCAAAGGCTGCAGTGGAAGGATTGGAAGAAAACATTGGATTAAAATGAATAGTACTTCAGGCGCTACAACACTACGCCTTCGTCCTGCTACAAGCATGTGATCTGATTTCCAACAACTGACATGTCAGGCAAAAGGTTGGGTGGCAGTTCGTGCACGTCCTATGTAAGTTACCACCAATTCAGTATAGGAAAAAATATGTTCGTTCATCTTTTCTATAAAATATATTTAAATTGATAAGGTCATCGAAACTCACTGGGAAACACTTATATTTGCATTCCATCTGTCATTTGTCAGGGAGTTCAGGTTTTGGATGCGGCCGGAAAGAACCCCATTGGAAATCTCGCACCCTCAAATAGTTAAAATATCTGGAGATTATTCTGCACAATAATTCATATATCAACCTTGCTTTAATACTCTTTCATGAACTAAAACACTTTTTTAAGATTTCGTTTAACTTTTTTGCATAGCGAATCCATTGAATTGGAGAGACAAGTGATTTTATGTACAATGTTGAAGGAAGTTTGGCCCAGGTTACATTCTACGCAGGTGTACGAACCGTTTAGCTGTCGGACACTAGATCCAATGCCTCTGCCATCTGTATGACAGTTTTGGACGTTTGGAGGCCTAATGAAGCGGAAAACCAAAGTTGTTCCGACGCTACGAAGATAATTTACATGACCACGCTGTCTGCTTGCTTGTATCACGAAGAGATGGAATCGGTAGCTTCTATATTTGCTAACTGACGGGATGCCTTGGTTCACGTTAGTAGTATTTTTTTGTCGACTAGATGATAGAGAAGAGATCTGGATGGAATCCAATGCAGGAACACCCACGAGTCATCATTACAAAAGGAAAGTACATGTAGAGCTTACCAGGTTTTGCATGGCATGCGTAGATGAGCTGTTTGATTTTGTTATACATTGTGTTCAAATATGCTCCCGGTTTTCTTACACGTGCGAACCATCGTACCATTGTATGTGCTTGGAAAGTAACTCCCTATAAGCTCTTTCCCAAACAAGTCACCGCTCGATGGGGCACGTGACATATTTCACCGCTTATGAAGTTCGAATACTATTTTGTATTTTACCTATTTTTGTTAATAACATATTAAATTACGTATGGTACTGCACTTGTAGCGTTTTTTGCAGTGCGCTTGCCTGTCAGATTTTTACAAGTGGGTGCTGTTCAAAATGTTGGTGCCAGAGTTACTAATTGGGTGGTTTTGTATTTGTCTATACAACTGGTATTGTTGCAAATTTTTTGACAAATGGACTTGGTAAGCCTAGGTTTTAATATGACTCATCATTTAATTTTTCGACTTTACGACGTAGATTTATATTCGGTTTTTTTCGATTGACATGAAAATTGATTGTGATTGGGAAGGGATTTGCTTGCAGCATGGACTCAACCAACTTATTTGAATTTTTATTCCACAACTAAGCTCCGACCTTACCCATAAAATTGTTTTTTTTTCAGCCGGGAAGGCAAGCTATGTGGATGTCCTCCTCTTTTGTTGGCCTCATCAAACCAGCGAATGCTTTTTCTGTATCTATTGTGATTTAAACTTCAAAGGAACGCGTTATGGTGAACCTTGACACATTTATGTTCCAAAAAAAGAGCTGAAGCAATAAGACATCCCTGCTAGCACCAGTCATGTCTGGCGTCGCCTTGCCACTGCGGAGAGACGTTGCGATGGCATGACTTACCGATGTGATTTGGTGTGGCTAAGGCATGGCGTTCAACACGATCACGCCCTTTGGTCAAACCATCCCAAAAATGCGCGTGAGCGGGCGTCCCTCTCATTCTTTCTCACCCCTTTTTCCTCGATTGTAAATAAATAAATAAATTGTATATTTAAGGCCCAGAGGGCCCCATCATTACAAACTTCGTACCGTGGTTTAAATAAATACAAAGTGGATAATTGCTGCACTATGTGAGCATCCATATGAACTGCAGAAATGAGTAGTATGGTAAACATATCCGATTCAAAACGGTTTGCCATTTTTTAAAAAAAAGTCAACAATCTTTGGCATATACGGTGAACTGGAAAAGAAGCAGTAAAAAAACTCCTAGGGTTAAATCGGAGGCGGAGTTCGGCGAACCGCCAATTTAAAAAAATAGGAGAAAAAAAAACTGCTTCACAAAAAAATAATAGCTTCATGCAATGGGATAGTATTGTGATGTTGCTGACAACGTATAAGGGTTCGGAAAGCTCCTTGGCGGGTGAGAGATAATATAGCAGTCAGAGCTACTGTTTATAAATACCAGTGGAGTCGAGAGAGGACGAACTCATCGTAGACAACATGGTCGAAACGAAGAGGGGACAGTAGAGGTCACGAGATCATCATCGAGATGCGACCTTGCTGACTGCATAGTCCATCACCAAAGAGGCGAAAACATCAGAACCCGCCTCGAGCATCAACAGAACCTGGAGACTATCGTCAGGGTTGCAAATTTGGAGGAAAGTACCAAGGTTGTCAAGAGTTGGCAATGCTAGTTTAAAAGGAGGGGAAGAAAAAGTGAATGCAAAGATTGACTCTGCAGAGGATGATGGAGATATAATTAGAGACCAATTTAATATCAAGGGAGCTGCCTCAAATACCAGGAGGACCCTTTTCAAAATCCAAAAGTTGCGAGTTTGGGAAGGAAAGAGACAATTAGGACTTTATAGCTTCCGAATTTAAATGTTTGCGTACATTGGTTTTGAAAATAGCTAATGTAGACAACAACCTAATTTGCAGTGGAAGATTATTTCATATAAAAGCATATTTAGAGGCAAAAAACTAAAACCGGTTAGTTGTGGAGCTACGGGGTAGTAAAATTATCATGGAGGAATTTCGAGTGGCATAGGGTCGATCTACCGGAGTGAGAGCGTTAATTCGTGGGAGATTTGGGCTAGAGTTAACGTGAAACAGGAAGCAGAGACCGGCTTCGTGTCTTCTAACCCACAGAAATTTAATGTTTGCTAAATGGCATCTATCCGTATAAGAGATACTGGATCCAGGATTAGAAAATAGTCTTCGAGTAAAAACCCTCTGAACTTTTTCAATCTTACTGCGGTCGGAGGCGTTCATCAGCCCAAAGAGGGAACAGCAGTATTCTAGGATAGGAAGAACAAACATGTGGTATAGGTTTAACTTTATTTCCGGAAGGAAGAAATTATGTGTTATAAAAAACAACATATCTGTGCAGCCTTTGCAGAAATTCGATCTACATGAGGCGATAATGCTAGCTTATTTGTGTAAATTAGACCTTAGCCTCTTATGGTTGATCATTCTAAAGTGTACTATTTTGAAAAACTAGGGGTCCAGGAAGCTTGGCGGGGCCAAAACACATGAAACTGCTCTTGGATGGAGAAAATTGCATCTACCAAGTACAGCTCCAACGTGAGAGCATAAGTAGACCAGGGTTGATTTTATCAACGCAACTATTGGCAGTGTCTTTAGAAAATGAATAAATGCACATGAGATCGTCAGCGTAAACGAAATTTTGTGAATTTGTGAGTAAATTTGAAATTTCGTTTATGTACAGAATGAAGAGAATGGGACCTAGAACCGTGCTTTGATAAACGCCAATCGTGATCGGCTGAGGCCTCGAATAGCTATTACCTACTAAGACCTTCTAGCTGCGGTTAGACAAGTAGGAACCAATGAAGTCAAGGAGTAGAGGCCGGATGCCAAGGGCTTCAAGTTTCACCAGAAAACGTCTGTGCAGTACCTTGTAAAAGGCTTTGCTCAGGTCAAAGTAGATCAAAACCACTGACTGCTGCTCATTACGACGGGAAGTGACGAGGTTAAGAAAAGCTAAGTGACACACTTCGCATGATCTCCCAGGTAGAAAACCATATTGCGGGTCGCTTAAGAGCTTATTTCTAGGCAAAAGTCGAGAATTTGATTTTAAAAATTTTTTCAAGAAGTTTTGCTAGAGCCGGGGTTTTGTGAATGCCTCGATAATTATTTACGTCCGAACGAGATCCCGACTTGAAGACAAGAAGAATAATAGAATTCTTCCATGAGTCAGGAAAGAATCCGTTTAGAAGATAAACTGAGAATATATGGCTAAGCAATCGGGGGAAGCTCGGCACTCTCTTAATAACTGAGTTTGGAATACTGTCCCCGAAAAGTGCGAGTTTTTTAGACGAATTATTTGCTTACGAATTAGTTCTAAGGAGAAATCAATAGTGCTGATAACATTCAATGAGGATGCCTGAAACGTCGGAACCGGTTCAGATTCCATCGTAAGATGATTTGCAAAGAACGCACTAAACAGTTTTGCTTTGTCAGAGTCTTCGAGAACGAAGTTCTTGTCTTCGTTTAGTAATGGAGGAATTTCATAACCTCGTTTGCAGGAGGATCGACGGCGGAACAGTTGAGCAACAGATTTTGCAGAGTTTGGCTCACTGAGTGCGCAAGATTCCCTCTTTCTGTCACGTGTGTAGCCGAAGTACAGACTTTCAGGCTTCTGGCTATTTTATCATCATTCAATGTATCATACCATCCCCTCCATGCCTTAATAAGCGTAAACTGCAGCGATAAGCAGTCCATGTAGGTGAATAAGCTAATACGTCAGCACGCAAAATTTCAGCAGAGACTGTTAATTTAGTATTTACCAGTTAAAAAATATTGCAATAAATGTACAAACAAGCCCTCGTCGGTCAGGGAAATTAATAAAGCTTCTGAATCTAAGAAGAGGAATCATTTCCACTGGCCATCTGTGGTTCCCGCAGAAGAAAGACAACATTGATAATACGTACGTTATACGAGGAAACCGGGTGTTGCTAATAATGCATAGTTGTAAATAGCAATTATATCAAAACGCTAATGCATAAGGCAAACATAACTACAGCTGTCTATAGTTTGTGTAACACCGACCGTGAATTAATACGGTGACCCAACATATCACATTCGCAACTAATAGGATTGTAATTTCAAAGGAACCAACTAATCAAAAACATTTTCAAGACAAATCTTGCTAGGTTTATATATTATATCAGCCTTCTTTCATACCGAAATAAACTCGTTGTATTTTGATTCAGATCAGTTTTCAATTTTCAACTTGTAAAGGGAAATATTGGCAAATGCCTTTGAACTCCCAACTCCTAACTCCAATCTTCGGTCATACCTTCCGTTGGTCACCACTTAAGAGACCACTGTTGCGTGTATAATTGACATGTTTAGTCAAAATCTGTACCTTTATTCACTTTGTTATCAGTAACTTGTGCACTGTTCAGTGGTTGCCGTTTTTCAAAATCTTTCAACATCACAGCTTTTGCCCTTTTCTTCTGGCCCGATATTACCTATTTTAAAGGAAATTCTTCCCGTATGCAACTTCTTTTCCTTCAATTTCATTTGTTAGAACACCACTTCTTTCCCCATTATCGCCTCCTTAGTTTCTGCTTGGTAAAACCTAGTACTATCATTGGATTCTAGCCCTAGTAGATCCCCTCGTGAATTAGCTCCAAATTGCTCAAACCCTACTAGAACATATTCAATTAATCTTGAAGTCCCGGGAAAATAACACACTCCGTCTAAAAACTTTGAGAACCGAATCTTGATAGCATTTTCCTCCAACTTGAGTAACAGACACCGCTAACAGTCACCTGCGTTGGTTTTTCTCGATTGATAAAGACCCGCCAAAGCGGACAGTTTGGTGCTGCTTGTTGGCGGTGGGCTGGCATTCTTTGTGAAATTAATTGGTTCTAATTATGGCCTTTCTCGTGTTTTTAACCATGATTTCACATTTTCGCTTTTAAATTTCTCCTTTATCTTGTATATTTTTGATGAATACCTTTGACAACTAGTCTATAGTTTTAAAGTGTGAAGTGGGGTCGCAAAACTTACCTGTTCCTCGTAGAATATATGGCCTGTAATTCTTGAGCAGCTAATTTAGCCTCCGTATTTCATATTTTTACAATGTGTTTCCCGATCTTTGACGATTTTTCGTATGCATGCAAAGAAGGAATTCCTTCTTGCAATTTAAGTTGCAACTTCCTATTTATTATTAATGCAAGCTTCGTCATCTCTGCCTTCCCTTGATAGTTTTATTTTCTTAGGTGCATAGAAATAATCTTTCAACTCCAAGAAATCTGTCATAGTACTTATGCAAGTCTTGTTCTTATTGTATTAATAAATCGCACATTAATTATGAGCAAATTCACGCCGTTACACAGGCTTGTCTAGTAGATCTACTGAACTTCCGAGGGCCGAGGCTGCTTTTCAAAGCTTGAAGAGGTCCTTGTCATCCTTGCAATTAAATTATATCAACTGCTGAAAAGTTAAAACCTGAGTTAGGTAAAAGTGCTAATATATAACGCTATGGCTGTGTTTGGGGAATTAATGGGACGTTTAGTTTCTGGCAAAAAAATGCACCATTCAGGGAATCACGGTAGCCCCGCGTATACTCGAAAGCAAAATATGGCGAGATCACAGGGCTGCAGTGGGTTTTTCATCACCGTTATGGAAACCTACAGCTATGGGGCTACAGCGCAACATCTATGTCATGAGAACTTCAATCCAGCCTTTGTTATTTGGGATATTAAGCTGGAAACGATATAAAATGGAAATTAGGTTAGAGCTTGTCGTGTTTCTATCAATCCCAGTCGGGATTTTTCTATGTGGGCAATTGTTTATTCCACAGGTACTGCTGTCCAGTTTTATTATACATTAACTCCTTCACACTTTTAACGTTATAAAAATTTTCAGGTGCTTTGACTTCATATATTTGCAGTATTTTTCATGCATCCAAGACGGTAAAATGTTTTTTTCAGTGGTTAAAATTAAAACCCCAAAGCAGCCCTCATTTATCTACTAAAAGTAGAAATTCTTATTTCATTTACTTTACTTTCGGATGAGGCAATAAATTTCACCAGTGACGGACGTTAACTTTATTTGCTTATTATGCCCCCTTAGATAAAAATCGTGGCTCTTGCTGTTTCGCCAGAGTTAAGGTCTTCTGTGATAAAGAATAATTTAATCCTAAACCATATCTCCTAGGTATCAGGCAATTTAGGATGTTGATCAGTGGGCCGACAGAGAGGGCAATGACCAATGGTCATCAGTGAGGACATCCGTCTATGAGGCAGGTATTAGGGAATTTAAGACCTTGATCAGTGGACATCACTTCTGGCCTATATTATATCAGTAAACCTGTTCTATTTCAATATACCACATTCTTCACATGTACGTATGCTCACATTTATAACTACGTCTCTGTCGGCTCCATAACTCGGACTCATTACAGCACCCGTGATCACCCTCCATTCCAGTTAGTCGACGGCAGACTCCCGAGTGAAGGTGAACCATTTGAACCATCAACTGCACAGATCGAACATCGCAAAACCAGATATGCTCTCGAGGTTAGTTCTCACCACAACCACGCATGTCTCCAGTTCGCTACGTAGATGCCATTACCAACCAAAACCGGGTTTGACTGGAATGATGTCCATGACGATTTCAAAGTCACGTTAGCTCATCAGCTGTTCGATCTAAGTTCCAAGGAGCAACTTAGAAGAAGATGCAGTTACTAGAGCAATAATTGTATTACCCTGCCGTTTCGGATTATCTTCCAAACCCATTGTCAGAAGCAGTCACAGTGGTGTCATGACAGGCTGCTAGAGCCCATAACTATCTCGAACCCTTCGTAGGTTGCATGTGGTGGTAAGCAGAGGGTTTGGAGGAATTAATTTACAAAAAATTCCCGAATCGATCCAACTAAGCCATCTTTAGTTGACTTTCCAGCGGCAGAAACCACAAAAATGCTCGGGCTGAGGCGGAATCCTACATGGATCGGACCTCGAACATCATGAGTACTCATAAACTCCACGAACATATTCACTGAGTAAGCGGAGATCCTCCGCACTTCATGAATCTTTTTGTTGCGTAAGTTATTTCCGACTCCCCTGCAGTTAGCATGTTGTAAGCATTTGGAGCGCCTTCCCAACTTTGATTATCAACCCATTTCCCTCCTTCTCCTCTGCAGCGGAGCCTTGTCCCCCAACTGGTGCATGATTAAGTCTACAAGGCTTATTGACATTAATTCTTTTGCTGCATTATCCGTTGAGGCAACTTTTGAGAAATGTGTTCCTTCCTGATAACTGTGGCTCCATCGTCCTCGTTTCTGTTATCGAGTAAAAATAATAGGTTTTTTTGTCAGAACTACCGCGACATACATCTCGTCATCGTTGCTGCCAAGTTCATTGTCATTCTCGTGGGGTTTTAAATTTTGTCTGACTCGAGGACAAAACCCAACCAAACCAGATTCCAAGCTGTTCGTTGACGCAACGGGCGAAGATTCATACTGCGGAGTGTTTTTAAATCCCGCCTAGGTGGTCAGCAAGCAATAGCCGTCCGCTTTGTTGTCTGAATTGCACCATTCGAATTTGTTTGTCCTGGAATATTCATTGTGCTCACTTCTGTCTATGCACCATCGCTGAAGTTCTGTTTCATATCACTCGGGAAACCAATGTGCTTTTTGGCCACACTTCTGACCCGGTATCTTTCTGCGTCATTTATGGCTGTCAGTTTGAGAAAAGATTTCCAAATCTTTCGGTTGAATTTGCTGCTTAATGGAACAAATAATAATAACAGTATCGTTCCAATGTATGCCGTTTGATGGACTTTTGAGACCATGGAAAGCTGCCTGTAAGCCGGTTGTGATATCTCCATCGCCACAAGTCTTCGCATGTACCGCGAATCTGTCCTGTCAATCCTCCTTTGCGATTGTGAACGCTGATCTGTGCACGTGGAAGATGGGCAAAAACTAGGGGTGTTTGGCCACGATTGTCTGAGAGCCGTCGCTTGAGTTAAGTACACGGACTTTATCTCAAATGAAATAGTCCTAACTCGCTGCGACAACATCGCGAAGATAGTTAAACCCACTAAAGGAAGAGAGCTGAGGTGGTCAAGGTGTGTTTTTCGTCGTTCGCGCCATGAGTTAAATCTCTCTGCCGTTAATCAGGAGCTCCTATCCGTCTGGAGCTGTCACAGATTTCAACTTTTCAGAATCTAAATACGGTTTTTGACCCCTTGGTTTGCGGTCTCTGTCGCTGGAGAAGAGAGTTGATCGAGGGCCCCCAGGTCCGCCGCCGCAGGTCATCACTTGTAGAAAGCCGCAAAACAAGAACTGATTATCCAAGGTTTTGCGGTCAAATATAATTTTCGACTGTGGTAGACAGCTAAACTCTTGGGTCAATAGAAAGGTCAGATTTTGGGCTTAACAGATAAGTAAAGCATACTACTGATAATCGAACTGACCAGGCGTGCACCACCTACATTCGCTCCTTAGCAAAACATCTGCATATGCCTTATACCAGTATGCAGATCAATCTATGCATATACGATATCTCCATTAAGACACTGGCCAATCAAGACAGTACCGATGTAAAACATGACCAGTGCGTTCAGAAAATGTCCATCGATTTGGAATATCCGCTTAATTGTCCCTGCAGTCTGCTGCTTGAATCCTCTTTCTCGGTCATTTCTCGAATGAAAAGTTGCATAGTCAAGAAGGCGACTGGTCAGCTGCATCCACCTTAAGGACGATTTAAATGGATCAAACAGCTGGTGTGCTAACCTGACTGCTAAATCGTCTGAGACATCATTCCGCTTAAACGCAGTTTTGGTTTGTCCAAACCATCTCAGTCGTCTTTCTTGTATGGCCTGACATATCCTCCCGATCTTTTCGCAGCGAGTACAGACTGCCTCATTGGAGACGAAGTTAGTGTACTTCACGAAGGATGGTCCTCTGCAGCTTTCGCCCATTTTCGCCGTGTAAATTCTAGCATTCAAAACCGTAGAGCAGGACCGATCGGATGGGTGCACAGTACACGTGAATCTTCGTGGCGCTAGAAATGTCGCGTCGGGCCATAGGCACTTTCTAAGGCTTGAGAGAACCCAACACGCAGCATTGATTGGGGAGATAATTTCATCCTTACTCTGTCCATTCGGTTGCAACTTCGCTTGTGGGTATTTGAATCTGTCTATCTCTTTATGTTGACAGCCATCAATCTCGCAAGATACCTTCCCCTGGGCAGGGATGCAGCTTGAAAACACTTTGTCTTCCCAGCGTTTATGGACAAACCGACCGATTTAGCGACCTCATTCACCCGTGAACTCATAGATGGGATTATTAAAGCTTGAAGCTAGTAGGGCGATATCATTGGCGCAGTCGACGTCTGTCAGCTGGTGTCCGGGTGCATGTTCACACTGTCCTCTTTATTTAGGGCCTTCCCAAGAATCTAGTTAATAACGTAGTCGAACATACTGAGCGACAGAACACAACCTTGTTGAACGTCAGACCGAATACCGAATAGTTGTGAAAGATTGTTATGGACCAAAACTAGCGCAGTGGTTGAGCTGTAATAAACCTTGATCATGGCGATGATTTTCGGTGGCAAACAATCTAGTGCCTTTATCCGCCATAAGGATTCACGATGGACGGAATCGTACGCGGTGGCAAAGTCAACAATGCAGACGGCCGTCGGTTGCTGTTGACTATGGTGGAATTCAAGGATGCGCCTTACTTTGAAAATTTGGTCCGCACATCCACGCCCAGCCTGAAATCCGGCTTGGTTGGGCCTCGTCCTAGATTCGTGCACAGCCTTGAATCGCCTGAGGACAATAGCGAAGATCTTTGCAGCAACGTCGATGAGACTTATGCCAGGGTAGTTCTTGCATCTCGTCTTATCTCCCTTCTTGTGCATCAGATTTAGGTATCGAATAGGCCCCAGACAGTTGTTTTCTGTTAATGAAGACTGCGCACTTCAATCGGTGGTTGTCGTAACTAAGATACTTCTGTACCTCCAGTATTCAACGGTGACGATTCATTTTCGATCGAGTAGTCCAGATTGCTTGGAACTTGCCCCTGCAAGTGAAGCCTGATTGTCGAACGCATCGACCATTGCACACTTTAGCATAGATTGTATTGGTCTGTCCTACTTTATCTTATGACGTGTCTCGAAAAAATACCATGCAAACGAGGCCCTAACAGCATTCGGTAAACTGGACTTCAACTTCAGTCTCCTAGTGGCACGTTCACTGCTGGTCCGCATCTAATCATTCGCGAGGACTAAAAGTGGGGTTATTTTTCATCTAGCCTTTTCCTAGATTCGTCCTAGCCAGTATCTGGTGACACCCTGCTGCCACGCTATCTCGGCTTCTGGCTTGTTACTAGAACGCAAGGTTCAATTGTCTCCTAACTTTAACTCACCCGCCTTTGGAAACATGAACTATCTGGGCCGCATTTGTTGGTTTTTTGAAGCCGGCTTCCGTCGCACACTCGTCTACTCACGCTAGCTATGCGTGATGCTCACCGTACTGTTCGGTAACTAAAGCCAATTTTGGGTTTCATTCCCCGACGTCGACCCAAAACTTAGGTGGAAGTCTTTTCTCTTTATTTCTTAATTGGGATGAGAAATCCTACAGTTGCATTGGTTAGAATCACGTAATACAAGCTAGTGGAATGGGGTCGGCCTGATCCCCGAAGTTTTTGTTTATTTACCCGAATAACATACTATTGTTTTCCTGTTAGTTTCATTCATCCTCCTCCTCCTCTGGCCTACCACTTCAATTGAGGGACAAACATGAGCGGTGTCAAAAACGCGTTGAACGAACTTAAATCCAAACAGGAGGATCTGCAGGCTCAACTAGATGAGCGCGATGTTGAGATAAAAAAGGCGCAGAGTGAAAACTATGAGGTGGGTAATGAGTTTGGATTAGTCTCTAAATAAGTTTCTTAGCTCGAGCAGAATAAGCTTTCCTTGGAACGTCAAGTGCTTCTGATGCAACAGAAAATCAAGTCCACCCAAAAGTTGCTCGAAAAGAAAGAGAGTAAAATTAAAGAACTCCAGGCCCTTTCCACCGACAGCGAGTAAGCAAAGTCCTTTCCATACAAACGTACATGTCAGGTCCTCTGAATCCCTTTCTCTCAAGAGCCAAGACGTGGATGCCCGGCGAGATGAACTGCTAAGTCAGTTAAAAGACGCGCGTGATGAAGCCAATAAAATAGATATGCAATATGAGGAGGTTTTCTGCCATTTCCCTGTCGGCTTATCTCTGCATTAGGTCGCTAAAAGACTCATTAACATGCAACGAAATTGTGAAATGACTCTCCGGCGGGCTATCCAGAAGGAAGAGTACGTTGAACAGTCCTTTTACTCCAGTTGTGTCCTATTTATCCTCTACGTTATTGTACCACTTCCTCCCGTGTGCGTGTATGTAAACATTACCTTAAAGGTGTTTATTCTTCAGGAGGGCTACAAAACTCGAGGAGGCTTTTGAAGCCGCGAACTCAAAGGTCAAAAACCTAAGTTCTAAGGAGTCAGAGGTAAACTGTGCAGTGGCTCGGTGCTTGCTCCGCACGTAGACAAAATGTTCACCTCATACCTAACTGCCGCTGTCGCGCCAGGCTTGCTATTAATGGCACTCGATCTAACTGTTTAACTCTGCCCACAAACTCACTTCTACACCCTCACATTCTTCTTATCCAGAATCTTTCGGTTTGCGCATTTGAATATCAAGACTTTTCTACGCCTGTTGGTAGCGTAGTAGGTGGCCCAGGTGTTGAAGTGGAGCAGAGATTGAGGTAGATTCATCGCAAGTCACCATCTCTGCACCACCATGCTGTGGAGCACACGGTGGACACAGTCGAACGCGACGGTCGAACTGTTAATGGGCGGGCGATTTCGGAGTTTTAGTGATCAGGCCTTTTGACCGTTGTATCCGCAGTAGGACTAGCAGTGATACCGAGCTGCATGTTAACCCTCGTTGATGTGACTTGAGTGCCTCCATACACTTCGTTGGTTTCACTCACTGTAGGTATTCACTTACCTCTCTTTGCGGTCTGTGCCTCCCATGTGATGATGCATTTTTATTTCCTGAGGTAAACCTTGGGTGATCTGGGCGGCAGTGGCTAGGGAAGGGTCAGCGTTACTTTTTGTTCTATCGGTCTATTTATCAGTGACTGTCCGACTGCTAATAGAGCTATAGCGTGCACCTGTTTCGGTCAATGAACGAACTTTGGAGTTGGAGGGGTTATACTAAAGCGCTCGTGACGCTGTCTAACCGAAACTGCTCGCATTTGCTTTTTTGTGAAATCCCTAATCATTTATCATTATTCTGTGGGGGCCACTTATATACTTACAGGTTTAACTTGCATCCCTGTCTGAGTCCTTTACCTTTGAAATGTGTCGGGATATACTCTGCATTTTGCCAGAGCCCGTGGCTAGTATTGTCCGCAATTACTGTTCTCTTTTATGTTGGGTTCTGTTCGTCGGCATACATTTCTCATTTTGGCTTGCTGTTCTTTAGCTTGCTGACAAATCATATATGCCTGGAATTTGCATTTTGCCCCTTGAATCAGCAGCCCCTACCAGCCGTCTTCGCTCAGCAGTGACTTCATCTTAAGCGCGCTGCCTAATTCTGGGTTCCAGTCCAGTACGCACACGCTTGCGCCACCGTACCGCCGCTGCCGTGAAATTCTATGTGACTATGCTCACTGTTGTCTCTCTTATCCTCGGTGTGTTCGGCAAATCGAGACTTTTGTAAATAAAAACAATCGTTGTTGAACCCACACTCTCCGCGGGCTTACGAAAAATAGTCATAATAAGATCTGAAGCCCTGAGCCCCTTGTCACTAAACGGAGCCGTGCAGATATCCTGATATTCGCTTCCTCCCGTTTAATAGGAGGTACTGCGCCACCTCTGAACTTTTAGGACAGACCTGCTTTTTAGAGGTTCCTGTTTTTTATCATTTTACAGTATTAACTCTAGTCTTGGAAAGATTAAGTCGATTGTCAAAGGTTTGACTTCTGCAGTTAACTTGATAATATAAACAATGCGTAATATTATGGCCTTTTGTGAACATTGCATCCACAACCGATCTGTCTACCTCTTAGTTAGTTAGCCAGTTATTAAGTGAATTATTATGCATGCTAAGGAGGTTTTGAAGCTGTTTTCTGTGCGATGTTACAACCAGTAAAGCGCAGGTTATGTGGCCATTTATTAGGATTTAGTTAAAAAAAAATACGTTTCATATCGTCCAGCAAGTCACCTGCAAGTCATTGTGCATTAGTTAGCATGTACAAGGCATCTTCGCGACTGCGGTTTTACCCGACACGTTTACCACTTCTGGAGGTACGTTTGTCCCGTTAAAACGTCTCCTCCACAGAATGCATGATACTTTGTTTCGGTGTCCTTATAAGTGACCGCTGTCTTTTTTCATTTATTGTAAAGTCACTCTACCTTACTGCATCAGAATCCTGCGTGCCTTTGTCGCCCACTTATATTATCGGAAATATACGTAAATGATATCCTTTATGCCCTGTCTTACCCACCAGCCTATTTTTGCATCTAAAGAATCCATCTGGCAGGTGGCTACAACTACGTGCGTCGATACTTATAGCTCAGGCGGTGGGCGTCGTCGCTTCTTTTTTCTTCACCGGCACTCAGTTCGATTTGTTGCTGTTAGTAGCCTAGTTTAACGGGGATGATGGTAGTGGTGCAATATCAGTTTCTTTGAGTGTCATTTGGTCTGTAAGGTCCTCTGCTGCACGTTAACGCGTAGAATATGTATATATCTGTGTGTGATTGGTGGCGGGTGTGAGGATGGGTTTGCGCCGTATTTGGTGTTACTGCCTCTCGCTGTGTGTTTGTTGTGCCGCTGACGTGTCTGTCGCCAACACACTCATTGGACTGCTTAGTCAGTCTCTGTTCCCGCGCTTTTTTCTCTCTCTCTCTCGCTTATGAGATATGTATGCACAACCTAAGGGGTTATTAGACTGTGTGAAATTTAGTGCACTTCTCGAGCCCCATTGCATGTTTCTGGCGCTCTATCAGTACTGGTCTTTGTTAGCCCTGACGACGGGCTCCAAAAGCCCACACAAGCGTATCGGCCGTGCAGCTGTGACGAGACACGATGCCGCCTTCACGTCACAAGGCTATTACTCGCATGCGTGTTGAGGGTGACCTGAGATTCACCCATCGCCTATCTTCGTCATATAGTAAATACCTCCTATATTAAGACTCGGACTAAGAAAGTATTCGGTTTTTAGAACTGTTTTGTGAATTTTTAAGACATTTGAACTCCCCAGGATCAAATATATATAGTGCTAACATTCTTATATGTTAACCATCTTTGCGAAACCAGCACTTTGAATCCTGCTTTCGAACGACTATTCCTTATGTACCAAAATTGGCTGAAGTGAGGGACATCCAAGTAGAAACTCTGCCAATCCCTCTTAGCCTTCGCATGCATACTACGTATCTAAAGGATCTTGGTCATTCAGGGCTTAGCGCTGTTGCCGGCCCCTCTTGTAATCCTAATTAATAAACGTCATTTCGGTGGTTTATTTTGCACCTGAGGTAAGACGTTTATATTTGCACATTACATGGCATATCAAAGCCACATGGGGTAGCTTTCACTAATCTACCCTGATTTTACGACGCACTATGTGCCTCCCTCCCTGCTTTGGATCTGCAGTCGCATAGGGACAGATAAGGCAGACTGCATCGTTTGTCGCTATACCACGGCCTGTAAGGACTCCAGGCCACAGTTCCTGGTTGCACGGATTCCGTCCTGAAACCGGGGTAGCCTGCTGAATGAAGCTCCCACGTGACCTTCAGTTTTTCAAACAGACTATGGCCATTGGTTCACCTGACAGGGCTTTTGTCTAAGTGGCCAGCGGAATCTAGAACTTTTGCGGTCTATGTCTAGGCTGCGGGTGGCTGCTAACTACGAATACACAAAAAATGGCCGTCTCAGAACCCCTCGTTTTTTGTCGGTAACACCACCCACTTTATTGGACTGATCTCTTTTGGCGCCTATGACCCTCGCACACCCTTTTGCACTTTCAGTGCGTCATCAACTACAGACTTCGGCGTTCACTATGACAGCAAGTGTTGTACCGGCTGTTATAAGGGGAGTACGTATGGCTAGAGAGGATTACAACGTTGGTCTGTTGTTTGCTAAGTTACTCAGAGACCCGAGTCGACGATGAGGTTTTTTGCCTCCCCGCGTAGGTGCCTGAACTCAGTGCAAACGTCCTGACAGTTAAGTTGATTTGAATTTACTCAAATCTGTAGGATGTCATTCTCATTGCATACCGAATTTAAGGAGCTCTGAGCTCCTTGATTTGATTTTTGTTTTTGAACAGCACTTGATTTTACGAATTGTTTGAATTCCCTGAACTACATTTTGTGCACCGAGGGCTTATCTAAACCCTCACTAACCGCTGCTCTAAGTTCTATTTCTTTACTCTCACCTACAGCACTGCTTTTTAACTTGCCGGTGCATACCATGTTTTCCAACCACCCCACGTCTATTCTAACCACGATTGCATTACCTTATTCCAAGGCAATCTGTGCCTTATTGCTTCTCATTGCTCAACTCATCTACTTCACTTTTAGGACTCTACCCTGTCAGACGAGGTATCTGGACTCCAGAAAAAGCTCCAAGAAGTAAGTGTTGCCCTGTCTCCGTTCGCGTCTTTTTCCTGGTCTCTCTCTCCACTTACATTTAACCCAATCTTACGTCCTAAGTTTTCAGTTTCTTTTTACTTTCCGATGCACTTTTGTTTTCTTCAGGCCACTCGAAAGGCAGAGATTTCTGAGAGGGAGATTGCTGGCGTGGAACAATTGATCAAAACGGCTGGTGGTGAGTGTTGCCTTCATTTTGATTATGCCTTGCGCCCAAGGGGAGACATGTGTTCTTGAAGAACTCGTCAACTCTGTCCGCCAGATTGGTGAATTTGTAAACTGTCAAGGCCTTGATGCTGCCCTAGTAGTCTGCAACTCACCCTTTCTCCAATACCAGGCCTATCATCATAAATGTTGACGATCACTTAACCCTTAGCATTGGATAGTTATGACTCCATATGTATGTGTGTCCTTAATTTGCTCGTGTGACCTTTTCTTCGAGGTAGCGGCAGATTCTGAAGCAACACTTGCTAGTGCTTCTAGGGGCTTCCGTTGCCGTTATGTTCTTCGACCAAGAGCTACTTCCGCGGCCCTCCAAAAAGGCTCAAAACCAAACTCCACCTCTTAAAAATTGTTTCATCTAGGCATTCAAACCGGTGAATTATCAAAATGACTGTTACACTCAATACATTTCTTAGCACATCGGTAGAATGCTTCATTAACCGTGGTAAAGGCATGACAATTTTTTTTCAGTTCAGTTTATTAAGGGAAATATAGGCAAAACCTTTGAGCTCCCTATTGATGTCAATGACACTGTAAATTAAAAAAGGCTGACATATAATGGACGTTGGAAAAAGGGTTATCTCCCCGACACACTGCAGGGCATCGGACAAACAATTATACAATAATGTTACTCACAAATAGAGAGTAGTATGTTATATGACGCGGAAATTGTGGATGGGAATATGTTTCAGGAAATGTGTTAGGTTCGGATGTCGTGGTGGTACTTATGGCTGTACTGGTCAAACTTCCGCTTAAAAGTGTCAACGGATGGGGACATGATTATGTCGGCCGGCAGAGCATTCCAGGCCTTAATCACTCTGTTGGAGAAGAAGAACCTTCTTGTGTCACACGTAGTTTAATGGGATGTCCTCGCAAAAGAGTGGTAGTGGCCAGCTCAAAGAAGTCGCCAGATGCAAGGCAACATTCCTGAAGCCGCAGCATTCGAAAGGCTTGTATTAGGTCGCCCCGTAGCTGTCTATAGTCCAGAGGAATCAGATCAAGATTAGACAATCGTGTCTCGTAAGGCAGGCAGCTTTGACCTTGAACAAGCTTGGTTGCACGTCTTTGGACCTTCTCAAGGGTGTTGTGGTCTTTGACAGACCACGGTCTCCAGGCTTGTATGGCAAATTCCAATTGTGGTCGCACGAACATCCCGAAGACCTTATTAAAGCACTCTTTGTCGAACTTTGCAAACGCTCGCTTAACTAGATACAAGCTTGACATGGCAGATTTTGCTACTTTTGAGCAATGGAACGATAGCTTCAGTGTGGGCGTGATCCATACTCCTAGATCTTTCTGAGCCTCTACCTCTGGTAGCGGTGTGTCATCCAGATAGTAAATTCTCTGGTGCCCGGAGCTGGTTCTGCCGAATCGCAGAATATTGCACTTGGTAGCATTGAATGGGAGGAGCCAGTTGTGCGACCATTCCTCAAGTCGATGCAAGTTCGTCTGTAGATTTTCTTCATCAGCTGCGTTGTGGATGACCTTCTAAAGCTTTATATCGTCAGCAAACATGGCGGTGTCACAGTCCAAGTCACTTACGCAGTCATCAATGTATATAAGGAAGAGGATAGGGCCAAGGACGGAGCCCTGAGGAACCCCACTCTCAACCGCCACCTCCGCCGATTGTTGATCGCCAAGACGGACAATCTGAGATCGCCCAATCAAGAAGTTTTCGATCCACTTCAAAAGCTTGCCCCTTACCCCAATACGGTTGAGTTTGTATAGGAGACGTTGGTGAGGCACGCTATCAAAGGCCTTCTTGAAGTCTATGTACACTGCGTGCACTACATTTCCTTCATCGACCGCTCGGGTCCATCGTTCCAGACAGTAGAGCAAATTAGTTAAACAGGACCTTCCTCTGCGGAATCCGTGCTGCGCTTCAGAGAGAAGATGATGCCGCTCCAGAAACTGCATCAGTTCACGTTTGATGATTCGCTCCATAATCTTGCAGCATATGGAGGTGAGACTTACCGGCATGTAGTTATTTGCGGAAGCCCGGCTGCCACTTTTATGTATCGGGGAAATCCACGCGGTCTTCCAATCGGGTGGCAATCTGCCTGCAGTGAGGGAGGCTTGGAAGAGTAGACACAAGGGTTCTGCCAACTCTACGGCCAACTCCTTCAACAACTTTACCGGTATTACATCAGGACCTGGCGATTTGGTTTCGTCCAGCTTCAGTAGTTCCTGCAGAACAATAGGTTCTGTTATGACCACTGAGTCAATTGTCGGGATCTCTTCCGCACTATAGTTATCAGCGGTTAGATTGGCTTCTCTCGTAAAAACCGACTGAAAGAACTCAGATAGATGCTCAGCCTTTTCCTTGTCCTTGCAAAGTTCGACGCCTTTATCAGTTTTTTAACAAAGGGATGAGGTCTTTATTTCGAGTGCACTGCCTAATGTAGTTGTAGAAGAGCTACGGGTTTTCTGCTGCACGGTTTATCAAGTTACTCTCAAAACCTTGGCGGGCTTTATAAACCAGGCCTTTTACCCTGTTCCTCTGCGTCTTGTACTTCGTCAGCGATTCGGCGGTCTTTTCCCTGAGATAAGTTTGCCACAGCTTTCGCTTGCGGTTTACTTCACTCTTCAGTGTGTTCGTTAGCCACTGGGGCCTGTTGGTGATCTTTTTGAATTAGGACAGTAGTTGGTGATAAGTCCTTGTAATACGGCCTTAAATTGCAAACCAATCCTCGAGAATACACCCGGTGAATGTTTCATTCCAATCTAAATGGTGCACATCAATTTTCATCTGGGTAAAGTCTCCACGTCATAGGTTGCGTTTGACTGTGATGCTTCGATCGGGGACAGAGAAGAGTGAATATTCCCATTGTAGGACTACATGATCACTGTTGCCCAGTGGGGATAGACAGTTCACAACATCTACGCTGTCAGGCGCCTTTGTCAATACAAGGTCCAAACAATTAGCTTGTTGCCCCTCGCGTATTCTGGTCGGAGACAGGACGTGTTGAGTTAGGAAGCGTTTGTGTATAGCTTCTAGGAGGCGGCGATCGAAGTTTAATTCCGAGCCTGGTGCCGAGCTCAGATTCCAATCGATATTCGGAGCGTTAAAGTCGCCCATAATCATTACTTCGGATCGACTAGCAAACGATTCTAAATCATCTGTCAGTCTACTGTCTGACAGCGGATCGTTTCTTGGTGGTCGGTAGACCGTTAGGATCTCAAGTGCTTGAGACCCCGGCGTTCTGATGGTGAGCCAGATGGCTTCAGTTTCGCACGCGAGCTTTTCCTTTTTTTCTGACGCGAGCAGGCCATATCTGACATAAGTCAGCACATTCCCACCATGACGTCCTGTTCTATCCTTTCTGAATAACTGAAAACCGGGGATGGCAACTTCACGATCGTCCCCCTTCGCGGTCAGCCACGTTTCAGTTATGGAGATGATATCTGGTGAAGTTTGGCACACGTATATCTTTAGCTCGTCTAATTTAGGGAGTAGGCTTTGGACATTGGTTTATAAACATTTTAGTTTATTTGTGTGTTTTAAACCGGCTATGTCGCTGCCTTCTTCAACTGAGGCAGCTGGAGACTGGTGAATGCATAGCGTCATTCCATGTCGTCTTCTTTCACATCCCGTACACTTTTTTCGGGCCAAACTGTCAAATTTCACTTAAGGTCTCTTAAGTCGATCAGATGTAGTTACTACTCGAAGAAGCGAGTTCGGAAGTCTACGGCGAATGGTTTCATTAATCACTTCACTTTTTGAATAGTATTTTGAGAGCGGGAATTATTATTCGAAGGCAAGCTGTCAATTGAAACCGGTTTAAATCATTTTATCTGAACTATACTGTATTATATTTCCCAGAATCACCTTTGACGTGGCTCTGTTACTGTTTAGACACTGCAGTTCCAAAAATGTTTTCCAGTCGTTGTCCTTCAACATGTACGAAGAGTACGGGCACTGCTAAGAGTCTGAAAGGTAACAGTGCACCGTTTACCGCACTACTGACTGATTATTTGATGCAAGGGTTTCAAGCAGGAGCATTCACGGGGAGAGTGTTATTTGCGGTCTGAAATTTCAAATAAAGTTTTCGGCCACCTACGCTCAGAGTCTTTCATTATATGGTGGATTTTGTCCGATGTGTAGGTCGCCAATGCTGACCGTTGGACACGCGTTGTACCGTGACCTTTGTTGCCCTCGCTGAGCGCGGCGATAATTAGTTGCCTTGACTATTTAACGCCCTCTCCCTCTCATATCAAGCTGGTTAGTAAGACTAGATGGAGTCAAGTTTTTGTTACGGTTGCCTTAGCAGTTGGTGCACATCCATGTTTCCTGCACCTGTTTTGATGTGTGATCATCTCCTCGACCCAAAATCTTAGTGGCGTCAATGTTGAAAATGTGTCATCTGTGCGTGGTTTGGGCGGCTACTTCTGAATTTTGGTCCAATATTAAAACGGCCAACTAATGCTCGTGCATTCGCGTTGGCAACTATCACCAATTTCACCGACGTTATTCTACTTCCTGCAGCTGCACGGAAGTCCATTGGCAGCGGCTGACTTCTCTTTGTTAGGGATGGGTCTTTTGGTCGTTTCACTTTCTGGCGGATGGTTGAGTCAGGCTTATGAGCAACTCCCATTCCGAGTGACACAAAGCATCTAACCGCGGCTACGAAGACCCCATTCACGTACGGAATGCTCCACCATAATTTCGGTTGACTGCCTTGTCCACTGCGCTTCCTTCGTGACACTTGACTCCTTTCAACGAATGATTACGTATAGCCATTGGTTCTGAATAGCTCTCTGAGTAGTTTCATTTGTTTCGTTTGTCGACTGGGGCGCAGCAACGAGTTTCACCCGCCTGTATAGCTCGCGTTCACAGCTTCATTTTTGTTGCAGCGGGTGGCTGCTGTTATAAGTGAAGGCGTTACTCGAAACGTCGGACTATAGGTAAACCCCTCCCGGTGAGCGCCCCCTCTCCTTTTGACGTGCCGCTCGGGCCTCGCCTTTTTACTACTATTATTCCAAGCGTTATCCAGACGGTTGAGAGATTTTCTCGCAGCTGATTATTTACTCTAATAAAAAAGACATTTGGTTTCTGGTAAAACTTAGCGTGGGTTCCATCTATACTGGTGTTTCTTCTGTTTGTACAGCCGCTCTAACCAAGCAGAAGGAAGAAAACGCCAAGATCAAAAAGGAATTGGATGCCATGCACATTGAACTTGGTGCGTAGGCTGTTGTCCATCCTCTACGCGTGTCTCTATGTTGGGTTCTACTCCCCTTTGTCTTTCCTAACCACCCTTTCGTCAGTTCTGTTGTGACTCTGAAGCGACTTTGGCGCGTTTCTTCGCCATAACTGCTGGAACTCGCCTCCAGGTGCTTCATCTTAGCTCCTCCGCCTCTCCGTGCACCTGTCCCCGGCATACCCACCGCATCGTGCCTTTTACCGGGTAGAAGCGCCTAGCGTAAACGCATTCGAACTGTTTCCCTCCGAGTTTTTCTCCTTTTAATATAGCTTCCCTCCGTCCTGCCAAGTGAGCTGTTATGTAATTCCATTAAACTATCCCTAGGCTTAAAGTGTTTTATGAAAACAGAGAACCAAGGAACTAATCTTTTTTGAGAAAAATAGACGTCTTTCCTGTCCTCTCTTTTTTCGTTCGCGACCTCCGCGGTTGAGGAGGCTAGTTCAAGAGCACCTGCCCAGCTGGGTATGTGGAACCCGAATATATTTTTCCCTTTTTTCACTAACCCGTCACTTTTCCCTTTCATGTTTTTTTCTGTCTAATACAATCCTTTCATTCTTTGCCTAAAAAAATCGGATTATAAGGCCTGATAGCTAGGGTCACGACTCATTGCTGTGGTCCATGGTTACTCGCTCGTTGCCTCAGTCTTTTCTTTTGCTTTCTCTCACGAACCTATAATTTCGTTAAAAGTGTCGTGTTGACAGCTAAACTGCTGCGCCATCCAGCTTTCTTTCACCGTTCTACGGTCTCGCATTTAAGTAGTTGTCCTTCTGTGACACTGGTTTCCGTATAGCGGAAGGGGTCCCTTTTTGCTTCGATCGCACTTACCGAACATGCGGTGCACTTTATATGCGCTGTCCTGCCCATATTTGTGCGCACACTCTTACATGGTGTAAAGTGACACTGAGGTTCTTTTACGTCTTCATTGTGTTGCGTAAATCTTCCCCACACCGCATGCCTTTCTACCAGTAGTCCAGGTTAGCAATTTTGGTCAATTTTTTTTATATGGGCGAGCTCTTCCGGTATGATGTGGAAGGCCTGGGAGCGGTACAACTTATCTGCAATTCGTTCTCTGAAGACTCGATCAGTTTCTGCTTTCGGTCATGCCACGGAGTTATTTTTCGACTACTTTGTAACCAACTATTTTCAAGGGGTTTGGCATCACAGTGAACGAAACCACGTCGCAGCGTATCGCCTGTCGCTCGTAAAAGGGCGTGCACATGTTCTTCCATTATGAAGAACGCAAATTTCCACTTTAATTTAAGATTATTTTCGGCCTACCACTATTTCTAAAGAGCTTCTCAGTTGAAGTTCTAGTGCTGTCTCACTATCTTCTACTTTCGATCCCCCCACAAATGACTATTTGTATCTGAGATAGCGAGCTCTAAACTGGCCTGAAATCAGCTAACGAACGCGGATCCTGCCTCGTGTGTCCAGATTTGCAGTTGCAGGAGTTGTGTGTGGTTGTGGAGGAGATGTGGGTCCCGAAGCCAACTTTTTACAGACTTTCTGATTGTACCGTATCATCTTTCGGTGCTCTTTGAACTCACCTCGCCCATGCGTCGTTGGCTTTCGAGTCTTCGTAATGCTTATCAAAAACCCTTCATGTGTTTGTAAACACCAAAAAATTCTCAGCCAACGAAATGCTTACCATATTTCGCATTTGCCCTTTGAACCTATGGCTGGTCTGTGCAGGGAAGGAAATACGCTCATGCGAACATGTGCGGTACTCGTTAACGCCTACTTGCTGGTGCCAGGATCGTTCGCTCGGCGTGAG
The DNA here is from genome assembly GCA_017591395.1 of Schistocephalus solidus. Taxonomy (NCBI): domain Eukaryota; kingdom Metazoa; phylum Platyhelminthes; class Cestoda; order Diphyllobothriidea; family Diphyllobothriidae; genus Schistocephalus; species Schistocephalus solidus. The sequence continues at coordinate 324,739 of WEDG01000486.1, forward strand.
CGGGATGTTTGGCGGTTCTGATTTTCGAGCTAGCTCTTGATATGGCTACCTTTATTCTAAAACTCATAGTTACTATAAGCAATTGCTTTTCCTATTTTGTCAATTTAAGAAAGGCTGACTGCGGCAGCTGCAAGATTTTAACGATCGTTTGGGTCTCAATCTGCACCAGATGCAAGCTCCGGAGGCGGACGCCACTGCTGCGATACGATGAAGTCAGTGGTAGAATTGCATCCACTCTACTGCCCGCGTAAGCCGTCAGGATCAAGACTGATTTTTTCCCGAGAAAATCCACAAGCTTATCTCTGAGAGGAATATTCAGCAGATGGTTCATGTCAACCACGAAACGGAAGTGAACAAAGCGACTTTCTTGGTGCCGATACCTAGTACAGCACCGACCGAGAGAGATTACCTGCAAAGCTAAAGAAACCCAGGAGTATGCGGATCACAACTGTGTGAAAATTTTGTTCGCGCTCGTCAAGGCTGTCTGTGTCGCCCAAGCCGTCGCAACTCCGGCACTGCTCCGCTCCGACGGAACAACCCTCGCCGAAAAATGAAACTTCTAATACGCTGAATTGAGCATTTCGTTGGCATTCTCAATCATCCCTATGCAAAGTCCTTCAAGTAGTGAATACGTAGACCTTGACCTGCAATAAAACCGCGAAGCTTTACCTAAGATTCCATCGGCAAGCCACTGGCCACCCCCTTCAGATGATATCTATAAGTATGGTGGGCTTCGATTGACGGCCAAACTCACCTCGCTATTCCAGGGGATTTGACGACAAGAAAAGTCCTTCTTGACTTGAAGGACGCAAATGTGGAACTGAAAATTCTGGAACAATCACAAAAATATTTTCCCCAACAATACAGGTGAAATTTGCACCTCAACCTATAGCAAAAACTTGTCACTGAAAGTCAATGTAGATTTTGAAGGAATCGCTGGACCATCAGCGTGATATTCACCACCCAGCAACTGCGAGCAAAACTACAAGAAATGAGGAGGATACTCGCATCATACTTGTAGAATTGACAAAGGTTGCGATAGACTCAGGAAAGTTATGCAGAAGTTCGGTTTTTCCGGAGCGTTGTATTATACACCAATGGTGAGACAAATCTATGTCGCAATGTTGGCTTGCGTCACGACCACTGAGGCGGTCCTGTGAGCATTTGTGCTGACAAATGGGGTCCAGTATAGCCGCCTACTTGCACCAACCCTCCTTAGTCTTAGCCATACTGATGGAAGCCCTCCCTGAGGAGCGACCAGTAATAAATATCGCCTTTCAAACTGACTAACAGTTGCTCAACATCCGACGCTCATCTGCTAGCACGCGAGTCTCCATGACCGGTTTTCATAATTTACTGCTTGGTCAACACCACAACAGAAGCGGACATGCCGCAGAGCACTGACTTTTTGCCCTCCGGCTGCCTCAACGTCGGATTGAACGTCACCACGGAGAAGACACTGACCATGTGTCAGCCAGCAAAGTCTGTTGAGTACGACGCGCCCAGCATCAGTGTGAATGGAAGTCTTCTCGCATTTGCGTTTATCGAGGAAATTGTCCGAGGCCATTCAGGTCTCCTGCCGGCTGTAGCACTAAGTGTAGAATCGCCGCGGCTTTCACCTGAATACTACACTGAAACCCTATCGGGTTGTCAGCTTGGCGACGCCAAAAAACTCAGCTGCCTCCGGAGAATACTAAAAGCGAAGAGAGATCTCGAAAAGAGCCGGCATCCTCCATTTGCATGCCATGCTCATGCAGAAAAAAGTGCTTTGTGTGGCCACGTCGTGAGGATGAATAAAAGGGCAGAACACCGCCGGCTATACCACAACACTACGTCCCTCCTCATCAGCCTCTGTACCTAACATGCTCACACGCAACACCAGAAAAAAACATGCTTTCAGTTTGCATAACTGATTGACAGTCAAGTATGATCCTCGGATCCTTCTCCATGTGGCTCCTCTACTGGATGTGTGATCTGAGCTTGAGACTATCACGGGGTGATAAGAGCCGTGGGTTAGAAGTTTGCCAACTGACAATTACACTCAGACCTCGCAGTCAGTCCAATTTCTTTTGCGTGGAGAGGCTGACTGGTAGTCTGAGAGTCAGGCTGCGATGGCTCCTTCTTACCGAAACCTCTGGCTATCTCAAAACATGTTAGATGTGAACCGTTCAATGCCTTTTTGTGTGAAATCACGGAGCTTGTGTTTGGGGGGCCTGGTCGTGTACGTAGTACGCGTAGACGAGTTCAGCAGCTGAGCTAACTTTCGCATCAGACAACTGACCGGCTCGGCCGGTGGTCTGATTGTGGGGGTATGGGCAAGAGTAAGGCTGACGGCTCAGCGCGTTTTCCGCACCATAAAAAATCTGACGCGCTTGAAACTATCACGGTGCGCTAAAAGCCGTGGCTTGGAAGGTTGCCAACTGACGGGATAACTCAGACCGCGTGGTCAGCCCAGTGTGTGTTTTGCGTGGAGTGGCTGACTGACGGATTGAGAGTCCGGCTGCAATGGCTCCATCTTAATGTGGCCTTTATGTCACTGCCACTCCGTGGGATCTGAGCCAGGCGTAGTATCACGCCCAGGGGTGGCTACGGCCGCGCCACCCACCTGCGCCCTCTCCCGCTTCCGGTCTTCTTGACTCTGTCGTGACACCGGGTCCAGTTGTGGGAGGACAAAAGAGTGCGGTTGCCATAGCGCAAGGCTACTATCACTAAAAACTAATCCACGCGCAAGTCACCGTCCGTGCACCACCCTACTCTGGAGCATGCGGGGGATATCGTCGAACTGCGACGGCCGGACTGTAGTTGTCGTCATTCTATGGTGACGTCGTTGCCGGTGCTTGCATACAAGACTATCAAAAAGCATCGTAACAAGGGCACCCTGAACACTTCTCTCATGACTGAAAATTAGTCCTGTGGCCTAGAAAAACATTACCCGCAATCCGCAGACGTGGCGGATTGCTGTAAGAAATGGAGTCGCAAACTACGAGGCCCAACTTGTAGGAGAGACGAGAGGTTAGAGGGGTACACTCAAATCCCGAATGCAACGCATCAACTCTGCAGTCACTAAGCAGCTACCAATATGCCCGTATTGCCAAATGACGTTGAGAGCACCCACCGGACTGGTCGGACACCATTGGATTCAGAGCCACGGCAACCCACCCAAGTACTCAGCCCTGGGAGATAGCGTAGCTATCACCAGCAACGTCGCGGAAGTAAACCCGTCCTTCCCACTTTCACCATCGTTAGCATCAGCAGAGTGGACTCAGTTCAAACCCGTGTCCACCGTTGCGGCACTTTCACATCACAACTCGTCCTGATCTTTCGCTTGCGAATCCATATCACCGTGACCGTTAAACTGGTGACAGGAACCCCAATGCACACACCTATTCTTCTCGCCTCACTCATATACGCTCTTTCAGAACATTTGATCGTCGCAGGAGCCCATTCTGTCATATGCGCATCCACGAAAATCTTCAGCAAAACAACACGGCTAAGGCCATATCACAGCACTTCAGGCTCCATACAAACACCCTACCTACCGCGCGAAGTGCACCAAGCATTGCACTTACGCTACACCTCAGCGCAACGTATCATGATTCTTTTTATCAGCGCCGGGTGACGCGTCGCATGTTCGAAAATGCTCATTTCACGTACTTAGGGCACATGTTACTCAGTATAGTCTAGTTAATGGAGTTGGAACCAGGTCGTGTTGGGCATATATGGGTGGATTGTTCAGTTTTGTCTGCAACCACGCCAAATGTAATTAGTGGACAGGCTCAAACATTCGGCTAGTGCATGGGAAAAGGATGAGGAATTCAGGCAAATACTAGGAAATCCGTTTCCCCTTCAGGTCAGCTCACTTCTCGCGGTAATTCATCTGACGCGCTTAAACTTACCACGACGCGCCAATAGTGGCAGCTTCGTATGCTGCCAACTGATTGGATAACTCGGTCCCTTTCAGGACTGAGAGTCAGGCCGCAATGGCTCCGTATGCACCACAGACCTTACCACTTCCGTATGCACCGCAGAACTTACCACGACGCGCCAATAGTGGCAGCTTCGTATGCTGCCAACTGATTGGATAACTCGGTCCCTTTCAGGACTGAGAGTCAGGCCGCAATAGCTCCGTATGCACCACAGAACTGACATAGTTCTTTAAATCGATTGAACACTGCGTGTGGATCTAGGATTTAATCGGTGCAACCGAATGTTAGTGTGGGTGGCCGGGGTTGGTATCTTAACGTTTACTAAGGTTCTTTATTAAGTTTACAATGAAATTCGCGTCTACTGCGATGTTCAATGCGTCCTTTGGGATGGCTTCTTAGTATCGTTGAAGAATGTGTATTTCTCCTTACATGAGAAGTTGACAGATGGTAGTTTTGAATCCCTAAACTCGAGTGCATTGGTAGGTTTAAATTTTTTGGGGGATTGAAAAATGCTTTTAAAACCCGATTTCCCTGTTTTCCAGCAAAAAAAATTAGAAAAATAAAGCCTCTTTTGGGTATGACTTTTATCAAAAATATTAAAAGTTATAAAGGTATCTCAAATTAATGATAAAAATTTATATGCCTTTAGTAGTCAGTTTGCTGAGTGTGATTTTTGCAGACGGCCAGGAAGCAGTTCGTTCTAAAACCGACATTTTCGTGACTGAAAGATCTTTGGATTTTGCTCCAGGACAATCAACGTTGAAACGTCACATGCGTAACCCTTTATAATCAAAAAGCCATTTCAGAATTTCGGTTAAACTTTACTGAGTAAGCTCAGATAAACCCGGACCGCCCTTATGATTTACTTCATTAGCCTTTCCTTTGAATATGCTGGGTTTTTATTACTAACTATTTTTATCCGTATTTTGTTTCCTGTTGTAGATTTTGATAAGAGTAAAATAAGTTGTTTGAGAGCATATCAAGCTCGAAATCATTATTTACTTTGTGTTATTGGTTGGTGCTAGCCAAACAGGAGATGCTTTTGAGGATTCAGTACTCCTTATCTCTGTGGAGTGGGGGGCTTATGTAGTGATCAAAAATATCGGACGTGGAAAACGAAATATGCATGTGAGAATGCAATCTATTCTTTTTCAAAAAATACGTAAAAAACTCATTAAGCGGTGATCTTTCCAAATTATTACCATTGAGATTCCAACTTGATGAGTCGAATCAACTAAAGCCCCAAACTGGATGACTATGAAGGATTGCGATGCAATTTCTAGGCTTGGAGGTTCTTTCGTAGGGCATCCTATTTTTACTTGGGCTAAAGGGGGATTTCTAAACCTTTACACGTGGAAAATTCGAGCGATTTGCGAGTTTTATGCGATTCCTGCCACTAAAAAGAGCACAAGAATGTTTGCACCCTCGGGACATGCCCGTATCAGTTTAAGTGAGTGCCACTGCAGGCCATGTCACTCATCTTGACATATTTCACGGTTTCAATGAGCCTTGAGTGCTTTACAAAAAGTACACTGAACCACTTGACCACGTACTGGTGAGGGTTCAAAGGGAGCTTTGAAAAAAAAACATGCCAAAGCGGAACTATTTTTTCAAATGGGTTTTTGGTGTCTTTAGGACACGGGGTTTAAGTGACGTTCAGGGATGTGGATTTAGTTAAACATTTTAAGATTTTGGCATGTCAATATAACTTTTTTTAAGCAGCACAAATATCCCCCTTGCTTGGTGTTTCGCCTGGTTTCTTACCTGTCCATCCGTTGAGAAAGGACAGATAGCCAGCCCGTCAGGCTTCTTTCCACAGTTTTAAAGTTTGCATATTCAGTGAGCACAGTCAACTTGCCAAAATCTCAAACAATTCTTCAGGAAAATCCCTTTTGTGCAAATTCAGCCCTTGCTGCGTTCTCCAAGGTCTTGGAGCAATAAAAAACGACCGCTTATAAATTAATATTTAATAAAATAAAAATAATTCATTTTCATTAAAAATCGCATTTCAGCTAATGGTTTTTTACAAGTCATTTGACTAGGGTTAACTTTAAAGGTGCTTAAGTGAGAGGAACGCGTGAAAACAGGAGCAAATGAATAAAAACGTTTAATAAATACCAAAAACCAGTACTTTGTTGGCTGTCAACATTGCATAACTTAGACAATCCACTGTGCGTGATGCTAAAGGGCTTGCAGCGCATATCGACTTCTCAACTTCCTTAGCTGTTTTTAACTTGATATATAGGAATAAATTGCTGATGACAGACAATAGAGTCAAAACCTGAATAAATCAAGTGAGACTTGATAATAAAGGGGTTAAATTAGCCATGACGCATCGATTAATATAAGTAGACAACGCAAAATTTTGCTGGTTTAATTTACTTCAAAGGTCTATGTCAACGGGACATGGGTTGTTTACGAGTGTTAATTACATATACTCTGGATTCTAGATCGCCCCTTTCTGGTTGTCTCGATAAGCCTTACGTCAATTTCCATACTCCAGCTTCCTTGGGTTTTTATGACCTGGCAACATTCTCTTAGTGCTCAGTGGTTTCCATTCTTCAGAACTGCTTAATCATTCTGGAAAAAAGTGTTCAACTTCAAAAAAACTTTCAGTTATGATTCTCTAGCCCTCAAGTTTATTGAGCGAGTTCAATGGTCCTCGTTGTTGTAATGGGCAGGCAATCATCGTAAATGGACGCTTACCATCATTACAAACAATAAAAGCCAGTAGTCACTTTGTGCAACCCTCATCTCAACACTCGCTCCCGAAAGCCGCAATATTTTATCAATAAAGTTTCCACCTCGGCCCTTTTCTCAACTGATTACGACATTAGCCGCAGTAATAGAGTAGAGGTGGTGTGCTTATTCCGGAACATTCGTTGTTTCGCCGAAGTGGTGATTTTAAATTGTTTTTTTAAATGTTAATCTGTTGATACCTGCTTTGTTGGGTTCCCATCAGTTATATTATTAACGAGCCATCGATCAATACCCTCGTTTACCTGAACAAAAATTCCAACGGCAGCGCTATCCCTTAATTGTTCTAATGAGCACTTACTCGGGGTTCTTGCGTAATAGAAGGTCGCATTTCCTTCATGTCCTTCTCTTGCAGTTGATGAGTAATTGTCTCATCATCCGGTTCTGCCTCCGCCAGCTTCCATCAACCTTTAAAGTATCTATTTATGACATTATATCATTAGTGGACAGGAAGTCGTCATTCTTCGAAAAGTATGTTCCTGAGAACTGTTCCGAGAGGGTCACAATACGTACTACCAATCCTTGCTAAAAACAAATATCTCAGAAATCTTCTCTGTCAAAATTGAGGAGTTGATCACCTGAAATAATCTAGAGCCCACAGTGATAGACTCCGCAAGTTCAGTAAAATGTTCGTTTTTTCGGTTAAAACATGTCCCACTCATTTGCGTAAAACTGGAAACTTTACACCTATGTGGCAGATAGAGGCATCTATTGAGGGACTGGGTTCGAGAGGGAGTTTTCGTTGAGCAGGGTTTATCAGCATTTTGGATATCAGCCTGGTTGGCCACTCGTGAATCCATACCACAGATCCTAGCAAACGAATGCCTAGAACACCAACCTCTACCCGTCGCCCTCGTCCCAACTACTTAAACTGTCAACACATGCTCATTCACACCATGGAGCCGCTCGGCCATATGCGCATCCTGTGAAACCCCGCGGTAATACACCGCCGGCCAATCCACAGCACCACAATTCTCCCCACCAGCACATACTCCACACATGAACAGGTTCCACAGCACCAACGGCTACCCGGCATGGAAGTGGTCTCTCTCGCGTAAGTCAGAAGCGTGCTCTGCAGCTTCTTCTCTATGGCACTCAAACGCCTGTGAGACCCGAGCAGCCTATCCAGTTTGTTTAAAAACCTAACGTGTCCTGTTTTAGACCAGGCGTGTGTGTGTGTGGTACCCGCAGATGAGTTATCTAACTTTGTCATTCACTGCGCCTAGTCCCACAACGTCGCATGATTACTAAGTGGCTTAAGTACTTGAGAAAATACTTGCTGCTGTTTGTTTAATTTTCTTATAAAACAATAGTTATATAATTATTTTTTATAAAACAAAACTCGAGACTGTAGTCTGTCACTGATTGTTGACCTGTTGAAATCAAAATACTTACGTTCTTTTTGAATTTTGAAAATTCTAAATATGTCAGGGTAAGCCTCTTGTCGTCTTTCTGTATCCTGTTGCCAACTAGCTTACTTTACGCTTTCTCAATGGCCTTTCAGTCTTATTTCAACAACTTTTAAGTATGAAGGATGGAAAATCAGATACTGAGAGTTCTGAAGACGCCGCGCGTTTTATCTATCTGCACCCTATGCTGCAGAAAATGTGGCATTATTCCCGTAAATTCCAGTAGCCTGTTAAAGAGAACTGGCTACTTCCTGTAAGATGGAATTTTGATGATGATTGTTCATGTGACCCCCGGTAAGACATCGTAACAGGAACCTCCCATGACACCCTTGGCTGTGCGCTAAATTCCAGGGGAATTTAGGCTAGAGTTCGGATTCTGGTTATGGATAATTCTTGTGTTGGTGCTAGGGTTAGTTTGTGGAAATGGTTACCCTTCCTAAAATGCACCACAATGCCGCCTGTATTACGTGGGTGGTTCCGTTCCCATTTTCGTTTCCTATCACGGGGCACCAAATGAAATAGTAATCGGAAGAAGTTATGGGAGGGTTTGCAGCCTCCTCGTAGGTCCATGGCTTCTTTCACACCACCGAGTCATTTAGGGATTAATGGTGTGTCTGTCGCTGCAGCGTAAGTCATAGGGAGACCCTAGCCACTGTGGCTTTCAGGCCTGATCCCGAAAACAAAGATGAAAACTTGGACCCCAACCGAAAGAGTATTGTATTCTGTGCGGAAAGATTGGAGAACAGGCTAGAAGAAGTTGGCATTCGGCAAGAGCGGGCGTCCCCTATTGAGAATGGGGAGTCGTCAAAGCGTCTTGGGTGAGGGCATGCCTGCGTTGACCTTTAATTTGATTGGCCGGTTTTGGTAGCCGTGATTGTACAAGATGAAGACTGTCAGTGGTACACGGTTGCAAGTACACACGAGAAGCGCGGCTTTACAACAGACACCCTTATTATGGCCATTTCATACCCCCTCTTGCTCTTCCGGTAGGACACGAGAACTGGAACACACATACAGACATCCTTGCGCTAAATCTCAGAAGGGGTAGCAAGTACCGTGTCCAAACCAACCCTTAATCGTAACACTAAACGTAACAATCACCCTCCGCTTAACCTTAACTCTACTTTCCCGGAGATTCAGCGCAATGCCACATGTATTGTGGGCATTCCTATTCCCGTATCCTGTTGGGCGAGACATAAAAGATCCCGACCCGGGTAGTTTGATGTATTAAACATAAGCCGTAGCTAGGACGGTGCTATTTGAGTGAATGAGGTAATTATTCAATTTTGTAAACATCGTAATGTCCAATTCGTCAACTGTCTACGAAGAGACAGACATGTATCCATACTCTTCAAAATGAGACTGGCAAGCCTTAAAACGAACTGTACGAAACAAAGAAGCTTTTATGCAAAGCTAGCTATCTTTGAAAATTTCGGAGATCTTATGGGATTTACTGTCGCGAAGCAAAAGGAGTGATTGCATATGCTTTGTTTCTGAGGCTTCAATCAGACGTGGTATAGTGAAACCTTTTTTATGATAAAGACCAGCACGTAGTTATTGTAAAATGGAAAAACGTTTGCATAGTAGCAAAATACTACTTCAGGCGCGGTATTTGTATCATTTGAGTAGCAGTATAGTGGTAGTGTTTTCAGTTATGAAGGTTGAAGTGGTTGGTGTCCACGCCTGCCCTAGATAGAACGACAAAAGTTAGGGAAAAAGAATACAGAAGACTAGTTGGCGAGCATGCGTTTGCTTTCTCTAAATTTTTCTCAGACCAGTTATATTGGAACGGAGTTCAATAAAGCATGTCGGTGATTTCACAAACCAATTAAAGTTCGTTTTAACACACAAACGGAATGTGGGAATATTAAGGGCGGGAGGGGTAGAAAGAGGTTGTGAGGGGGACAAAGAGACGATGTCCAGACGGCGAGAGAGATCGAAAGGTCAAGGGCCGTTGAATGCAGTTAGTCAATATTTGACCATGTCAAGCGCACAAGACTGGCTTTTGTAACTTGGCGGCAGCCGTTTCTGTTGTTGATAATATATGCTGGCCCAATTGCTTATGGTCATGAGTCATACGAAAGGCTTATCTGGAGTCCACACGAGGCCCGGAAATCAACAGCATGGCGTTGACTATGTTCCTCCTTTCGCCTTTCCCCAGTCATATCGGGAGGTGTAATCACAGTCTTTTGAAAAGGCGCTGGCTCGTCCGGCCAATATAACCTGCCCCACAGGAGCAAGTGAAGGGGTAAATGCACACTGAAGGGGTCTGACATGGCAACCTATCCTTACCTTATGCGCATAAAATAGGGTTGGTAAAAATAATATCCGAACTTTTGCTGTTGGGACGGTTCGTGAGACAGCTTGCCAAGGTGTCTTTTTTCGGGAATTCATGCGTACCATCCACTTGAAAAAGGACTTTCAGGAAGAGAGCTTTATTTTTGACAGGCAGTGTGGTGGGTTTTTCTGATCGCTCAACAATATCCTTTGCGATAAGCCTCACAGAATACTCTTTTTCGCCGGATAGATCCTATATGTTTCAACGCTCCTCCTGAATGCTGTTCACCGAGCAACTTTTTCTACTCCCTTTGCGTGAAGCAACGAACTTACTTGCGTTTTTGTTGGGTGGTACAAAAGTACTGAAATCCCTATGTTGTCCTGACCAGATTTTCTTCTACTAGACGCTCCTTTGGGTGCTACTGACAAGTCTCCTGCTTAGAATGACGTCTAAGAAAGGAGCGAACCTGCCGTTTCCATCTCCAACGTGAACTTGACTGACGGATGTACTGAGTTACAGCATGTTAGAGGGCTTTTTCATCGGTTTTTGTAGTGCCAATGGCAAAGACGTAATTAAACTAGCGGCCGTGATCCTTTGACTTATTGATCTGACCACTTAGTTGACAATTCTCCATTTGACCCATGAAGACACCGGCAAAGACAGGTCCAAAGACGTGGGCCCATGGTAATGCGTCTATTTGTCTTTACGGTTAATTATTAAAATTAACTGCACATTTACTAAGCATCTTAGTAATGATTGCTTGCAGTTCGTTCGTTGGAATCTCTGTTCCATGCTGATTGATCAGTGGTGAGTTGTAGACTTTCTAGCTCTCTCGGTGATCGTGACGGTTGCAAAACCTGATGAGCTGTCGCAACATGATGCTGTTAGTGTGAAGGTCTTTGACGTCCTCACTGAATTTAAAGGTATCGTGACAGCTTTGTGGTGCTAACTGATGGGGTACGGACCTGAATGTTTTCGCTAACCACATGAAACCAGCACTGCAGTGCATGAACGCCGCAAGAAATGCCATGGGAATATTACAGGCAATCAAAAGGACATTTTTAACCTTTGAAAAGGAACATTTTTGGAGAGTTTACGGCACCTTTGTTCGGCGTCATCTAGAATATGGCATACAAGCGTGGCGGTCGTGGCTAGCAAAGAATAACACATGCCTCGAAAAACTACAATGCCGTGCAACACAGCTGCTAAATGGTTTCAAATATCGATCGTACATAGAAAGACTGCGCTGCCTTAATCTATTTCCTCTGTGTTACAGGCAGCAAAGAGGTGATCTTATCCTGGTTTAGAAGATAAAGCATCGCTTCGAGGATGGATTGACCTTTGAGGAGATGTTTCAGTGGCACCTTTCTCCCAATCTTCGTGGGCACTCGATGCAACTGCGCACAAAAATGTCCAGGCTGAACCTTCGCTCTGAATTTTTCACGCAAAGGGTATTAGAGAGCTGGGATGATCTCCCCCAATCGATCGTGGAGGGGACATCCCGTCAGCTGTTCAAGAAAGGCTTGGATGACTATATGTGTCCCCTGCTTCCCCTTGACCGTTTGAACCTCGGCTAACTGCCACGTGAACCAAAACCATGTTATTTAAAAATCACAATTCTACTCACAATTTGCAAGTAGTTTGTTATAGTTATATTTTTGGTATTCATCTCCCGCAGTATCCACGCACAGGCATGGACACAATAGGGTTTTCAAAGGCATTGCCAATTATCCTTACCAAATAAACTGAATAAACTTCGTTAACGCAAGCATGTCCAAATTCCGATGAATTATCAGGCCGTCCTTTTGGATCTGTTCTGAACCATACGGTCAAAGGTTTAGTGTACCGCCTGGTCGGAAGTTTTCGAGGTCAGGTTTGCTTACGAAACCCCCGCGTGGAGCCTTGTGGGATATTCGGTCAATTTCGTTTCTAATCCACTCAGTCAATCTTTTTGTGGGTTGACCTTCTTAAATTTCGTCTGATCAGACGATATGGATTGTTCCTTCGTTGCGCAGTTCAAATTTTTCAGTATAAGGATGCCCGTTCCTTTATCCGAGTTTGATACAAGGATATCTTTGTTCTCTCAGCGATAACGTTTATCTTCCGAATATGCTTTTTAAGCAATCTCTGACTTATAGACCCTTTTTTTAGGTATTGATAACCGTCTGCGGAAGCGGGCACCGGATTTTGGGTTCGGTTCCAAATCCTCCCAAACCGACTTTATAATTTTGATTGAGTATTCTTTCAACGACGAAGCATGCAAAACTTAGGAACAAAAGGTTATCCTTCGAGTCACGTTTTATCAAGTGGCATATAAGAATGGCTGTGTACGGAACGACCTGGATCTTTTGGAAGCCTTCCTTTTGGTTTCATTTCATGCAAACTAGGAAGAACGGTAAGTCGCTTTGCTGCTCTGCAGTTTCTTCCTAGGGACTGAGTATAGTTAATAAATTCTAGTCTCCCATCCTTTGTCAGGGAGCCAAGAATGGCTGCGTGTTGATATATGTGGAGCTCAGGTCTCGCCATCTTTACCTAGGTGCTTTTTAGTTTATTTTTAACCAATCTTCTCAGGATTCGGTGAAAATGACTACATTGATACGCCTCAGTTCTATTCAGTAATGATTTGGATATTCGTTCCTCTCAGAACAGTGTTTGATAAACCTGGCCAGTAATTTTGCCTCCACACACTTTGTGTTCAAAATTAGTCCCCCCCCCTTCAGTGTATTTACTACCGCATTATCTTTGAAGTGCTTCAGAAGACCAGTCGACGATCATACGTGGTCGATTGACTTAAAGAAAAGTTTGAGCAGAGCGGTAACCAGGTGTACCAAAAATACCTTGCCCATCCAGACAATATTTTGTAGGAGATAAGTATCCAATTTAAGCTTAAATGTCCCCGCTTTGTCGCTCACAAAAACGCCTTTGGAAGGTAGCTTAATGTGCCGAAAAGTCGCCCTGAGAAGTTGAGGCGATATGCGTCAAGGTTACTCGATAGTTAAATAAATTTTCACGTAAATTACCTTATGTCACGTTTGACGCCGTATCATCTCGCAATCCCGCATGCCTCTATTAGATCACGCCAGGCCTGTCCGTAGATTAAGAGTTAGAGGTTAAATGCAGTTGATCTGAATTCCTATGTTAACGATTTCAGGTCCTCTACAATTCTTGCTCTAATCTTTTGAGCTCATTTTTAGTCAGTTGTGCCATGACAGAAACGAAAAAAATACAGATCCGTTACAATTCAGAACACTTCCTTATTTAAATCCATAAACTTCTTCTGTTGTTCACAAAATTTCCGCCGTACCGCTAAATGCCCTAATAATTTGAGAGGTTTTTTAAAGGATAAGGTAATTGCAACTCCGTTATTATTCTTGTCAGTGACATCCGCAAAAGGACCTACAATAAGGGACTATCAGTACGCAACAGCGTTAACCTCTCCCTTCTTTCCTTTTAGTCGACACAAGACGCATTGCACGATGATAAAGTTGAGCAAAATGCTCCAAGAAGTTTTCTTGTCGCTAACAGATGAGATTGATCACCACCTTGCTATGTTATCTGCAAACCTGAATTCGCTGCTGTTCAATTCGGTCGTGCAATCACTGACTTAAGAGCAGGGTCTAGCGACCGCGTATTGAAGATCCCTGCTCCAAACCAACATCCGAGCGCAACCATGTCCAGCCTGCGCATATGGTCTGCGGTCCTTCCGTTGATTGCTCCAGCCAAACAAATTTACTTAAGTTCTGCTTTGTTATAGTAGACTTCTGAAGGTGATTTCAAATACATCCATTCTTGCGTCATCCTACAATGCAGATAACCACTGTCAATTTGAGTATAGTAGATTGGTTAAACAGAGGGTGTTTGAGGTAAAACACCATTTTGAAAGTCCACTAGCGGATTATTTTATTTAGGGAAATACATGGTAGCATCGTACAAAAATTCATCCATAAATTTTTGAAAACCACCTTCTGAACTTTTGATGTGACAACCCTAGTGGCAGTTCGACCTTCGATTTCGACGAGGTCCACCATATGCTCCACATCAGGTGGTGCAGGGACGGTGACTTGCGCGTGAATTAGTTTTAAGTGATAATAGCCTTGCGCTGCAGCTACCGCACTCTCTCCTCCTCCCCCACCTGAGCCCGGTGTCAAGACAGAGTCAAGAAGACCGGATATGGGAGAGGGTGCAGGTGGCTGGTGCGGCCGGAGCCGCCCCTGGGTGTACCACAACACCTGACTCAGATCCCACTGATTGGGAGTGCCATAAAGGCCACAGTAAGAAGGAGCCATTGCAGCCTGACTCTCAGTCCGCCAGTCAGCCACTTCACACAAAACACACATTGGGCTGACAACGCGGTCCGAGTTATCACGTCAGTTGGCAACCTTCCAAGCCACGGCTTTTAGTGCACCGTGATAGTTTCAAGTGCGTCAGATTGTTTATAGTGAGGAAAATACGCTGAGCTCTCGACCTCACTCTTTCCCCCACCCCCACAATCAGACCACTGTCCGAGCCGGTCAGTTGTCTGATGCGGAAGCGGGCGCAGCTGCTGGTGACCTCGTCTACGTGTACTACGTACACGACCTGGCCCCCCAAACAAAAGCACCAGGATTTCACACAACAGGGGGTTGAACGGCTTACATCTTACATGTGTGAGATAGCCAGAGGTCACGTTAAGAAGGAGCCATCGCAGCCTGACTCTCAGACCACCCGTCAGCCACTCCACACAACACACATTGGACTAACTGCGAGGTCTGAGTGTAATTGTCAGTTGGCAACCTTCCAACCGCGGCGGTTAACGTTACCGCACACTCTTCTCCTCCCCCACCTGAGCCCTGTCTCACGACACAGGCAGGAAGACCGGAGATGAGAGAGGTCGCAGGTGGCTGGCGCGGCCGGAGCCGCCCCTGGGCGTACCACTACACCTGGCTTGGATCCCACAGTGGGAGTGCCATAAAGACCACATTAAGAAGGAGCCATTGCAGCCTGACTCTCAGTCCGCCAGTCAGCCACTCCACACAAAACACACATTGGGCTGACCACGCGGTCCGAGTTATCCCGTCAGTTGGCAACCTTCCAACCCTAGTACAAGCTAAGGAATTACGTCTGTAAATCTGATATGCTATTGTTGGTGCCCCCTTGGAGAGGAGAATGCTTCACCCAAAGTGGGATTATGTGAGAGAGGTGTGGAGACCTCGGAGCCGGGGTATTCCAGGGTTTTGCGCGTATTTTGTCTAGAACTGCTAATTTGAATCATAAAATGTAACTAATTCTTTAATTCTATGTGTCCTCCTCCAGAGAAGAAGGGGCGCTTCACAGCTGACTGTCAAATGTCAGTGAAAATTACGTCCTTGACAGGTCTCTATCCACGTGAAGCATATGGTGGGCATCGTCGGATTACGACGGTCGAACAATATGAGTGCTTATGGCATGGTACTGCGACAAGTAATGGTTTAATGTTTTCCCTATTCTGCTGAAGTTCTTCAGTCTCACTTACACGAAAGACCCTTTAAGAACTAAATCACTGACTCGAAAGCACAGAGCAGTCGTACCCCGCGTCATCAGCTGACTAGATTTACTTGCCGCCATATTAAATTCCATGTGTCTTTTAACTTCCTGATAAACTTGGAGAAGGTGGCTGCTACTTGTATCTTCGGCGAGCTGCAATGACAATCGTCCAAGAGGCAACTGTCTTGGCGTGAATGTGAGTAATACCGAAGGATCTGTAGTGGCTGCTTTTACACGATTTTATCCTCTGTCTATATTAGTTGGCGTACACTCTCCAGCTAGGTTACTTATACCGAAATTATGAATGTGTTTTCAAATAGAAAGGATTTCTTAGGTGGGGGTTGCCTTAATGATTATTGCTCAGCCTAATCCCAAGATATTTCAATCACGCCGGGACGCGGGTTATTAAATGAGCTTTTTTCGGCCGCGCGCACAAATCACTTTGCGTAAAAAATGACTGCATACATAGCAGGCATGTTTTCCAATGATTTTCGAAGTCCTTATGAATTTAATCATATTTTATAGAAAACCTGCACAAAACGCTTCTTTTTTTACTCACTTGGCAGCAAATTACGTCTTCGTTAAATTTTATACTCCAAGAGAGGGTTTCATTTGGTTTCAAATTGCAATTATGAGATTCAAATTTCGTGAAATTTCCAGCACCTGACCTGTCCGTGGATTGATGCTTCTTTTAAGATATACGATATTGAACGCAGCATATTAAAAATTATATGAGCTCTATGTGATGCCTCCGTAATAATGTAGATAAATATATGGTTTTCCTTACTTGCAAAGTATACAGTATGCAATTCGGAAACCTGAATAGCAAGTTCAAATGCAGGTCAAGCTCAAAAGTATTCGGAAAATGAAAGTTTTTTTAACCAAACGATGTACTTTTGTACCAAATGAGTCGAAGAAAGGGGCTTTCTGTGTATTTTTTCTGTGAACTATTTTTTTATTTCTAAGGGCATGGAAAATAATCTAACAATTCAGAATATTTAAGTAATCCTTTTTACCGAGTGTGGTTTTAGCAGGCGGCCCGAAGGGAACTTATTCAAAATCCAGCATCCTTGCATGACTGAAACATCTGAAGATTATGCTTCACGATAATCAATAGAAGAACCACTGCCTACGGAATCTCGTCTAATCAAAAGCGTATTTGAGAATTTCTGTTGGCATTCCATGAGATAAACTGGATACTGTACCTTTTCACCAAATAGTTTCTATATGTGATAATTATTTAGGTTATAATTAACCCCATTTTCTGATTGATATTACCGTTATTGCGGTGTAACTTTAAACTCCCTTAGAGCATAGGTCTTAGCCCTCTTTAAACGTTTAACTTCTTTCGAAGTCCAGAAAAACCTGTCCTGTTTTATAACATGTTGCCGAACTCTTTCCCTTGTTAGAAGTCAAGCCTTGTTTACGTGCTTTTATATAAGGTCAAGCGGTGATAAGCCATATTCGATGGCTACTTTGGTAAGTCAATCCTACGCCGGTCTACATTTAAGCCTATATTTTTATGACTGACAGATTTGTATTACCATATCAGGAACAATGAGATACTATGCTCTACTTGCCAAGTATTTGACCGTATATTTCCACGGTGAAAGCCTGATTTGTAAAACATTATCCGAACTAAAAGTATATAAGTAGTCTCAATTCATTTTAATATTATGTTTCAATTTTCCTGTGTTCAGATACAAATAAGCTAAAAGAAGCCACAAAAGCCTCATGCATTCGGATGCTGCATTTCAGGCGATATTGTCAGACGGTATAAAGATTCTTGAGTCGAGGCATACCAGACCCCATGAACATATCTACATTCTTATCCCTATGTTGTGTGATAGAAAGAAATAAACGACATCCGATGTTTCAGCTTTTTATACTCCTCAGAAATTTATTTGTAAAACATTTGACCTACTTATGAAAAACTTGGTGGGCTCGGTGGGATTTTAACCCACGCCAACAAGGGGAAAGTTTTAGTACGGACAACGTTCTAGCCAACTGTGCTACGAGGCCCCACCGGGAGCTGTGAGTTTAATCAAGGGTCTATAGCCACAGACCGAAATCTGATAGGAATATTTGGGTCGATCTTCATCAGTCACTGTGGTAATAGTTACAACTCCCACCAGGCAGTCAGTTGTATAACTTATGAAATTATTCACCATACTGCTAGCACGGGTAATAGCTAAAAGCCCAGACACGGGTTTCGCTGGTATTCTGCCGCCACATGGCACAGCTGTATGAGTTCAGCAAGAGTCCAGTTGGTGAAACATGTGTCTGGGCATTTAGCTACTATTTATGCTGTCAGGACGGTTACTAACTTCATAAGAACTCTTATGTAATTTATGCAAACGAAAATTATGGTGAGAGCTAACTAAAGCTTAGATTCCTTGCGAAAAATAATCCTCACCAATGGTGGTTGGAAGATAAAAATAAAGGAAATCTGAGTAAGACCTCCGGTAGAATTAAGCAAAGCTGTGCCAATTAAGCCTTTCAAAGAGTTTGCCCAGTTCAGGCACCCTCCCAGAAGCTTTTGGTTGAAAATCTTGATCGTTGGAGTTTAGCACATAACTTCTGAAGCTTAGGTAATGTAATCTCGATGTGTAAACATAAAAAAGTTTAAAAGAGTAGAATAGCAGCAAAGCTTCTCATGAAAGCTGTAGGTGTACGGAAAACTCAAGAGTTTTAAACACAGCGACGTATTCTTTTTAATGTTTTCTGTCTGAAATATCAAACTTACATTTCCACGTACCAACTGACCCTAAACAAATAGCCTGAAGATCCTATCGCTCGTGTTATTTATCGTATGCTATGCAACTTACCGAATCCGCATTCCGGAAAATCTTTTAATTCGTGTTATTTGGTTTCATAATTTAGGAAGTGATATTAGTGAAAAGTTTACGCAAAAGTTCCCCTGAATTTATACTACTGCATTGCGAAGTTATGAGGGTTTCGAACCATCAAAGTTCCTCCAGCGTTTGCTCGTAGTTTATAGCATGCCAGGCGTGTAGGGGATACTAGTCAGGGGAGACACCACACGGGTAGCCTTAGGTCAGCCCATTTTTATCGTGCAGATAATGAATGCTATTGTGGCCACCTCTACCTGATATACAATGGTCACCTGTGGCTCTTTGAAGCTGGGCTCCGCCGAGCAGGCATCCCCAAGACAACCGCCAAGACCGGCGGTCTAAACCAGGTGTTGTGTGTGTCTCCACACCCAGTATGTTTGCTCCTTTTCCCCGCCCTTCTCCCACTCTCCCCTCCTCCTTGCCCTTCCCCTCTCCGCACTTCCCTGTCCACCCTCCTCTCCTCTCTTCCCTCTCCCCTCACCTTTCCCTCTTCTCCTTAGGTTTAAAAAGTCCTAAGCTGGGTGCGACAGCAATCAGATAGGAAGCCCAGGCGAATCGGTCGTTCTCTAATTCAAATAGTGACCCATATTAGAGTTCGGTAGCCCCTCGGATGAAAAAACAGTCCTATTTAGGGACAGTACTGCTTACCCTCTCACGGGGGAAGGGGCTAAAAAAGGTGCACTAAACAAATGGTGGGTACCACGACAGCTGCATCAGTCCGTTGCTAGCAGACTGCAATTCACGCAGTCGAAAAATCTTAAAATCCAATAACTCCTCTCCCAATCCCCCGCCGTACCCTCCGTTGTACCCCCTGATGGCTCGAGTGAGCTTGCTCACTCTAGCAGCCTGGACTATTCGATCCCTTTTAGACCAGCACAAGAGCAACCGACCGGAACTTAGGACGGCGCTAGTCGCTTGGGAACAGTCGCGCTACAAGGTGGACATTACTGCACTCAGTGAAATCCAATTCTCAGAACAAGGCCAACTAGAGGAGCTGGGTACCGGCTACACTTTCTTCTGGAGTGGCCACCCCCAGGCAGAGCGAAGCGACGCTGGCGTCGCCTTTGTCATCCGGAACGACATCGTGGGACGACTGCCCTGTCTGCCGCAGGGCATCAATGATCGCCTGATGAGTCTCCGCCTGCCTCTCCGGGGAGACAAGTTTCCCACCATCCTCAGTATCTACGCCTCCTCCCCCAAGGACCAGTTCCACCGAGACAAAGAACAAATTCTACGAGAAGTTGCACGCCCTGCTGGTGACTGTGCCGAAGGGGGATAAGTTGATTGTTCTTGGCGACTTCAATACCCAGGTCGGCAGAGACCATGCCACGTGGCGAAGAGTACTGGGTCCATATGGTCTCACCGGCTTCAATGGCACTGCCTCATTCCTGACCAATACCTTATTCTACCTTCCGATGCGACAGAAAGCAACCTGGATGAACCCCTGGTCGAGGCACTGGCACCTGCTTGATTATATCCTCATCCGAAGGCGAGATCAACTGGACGTGCTGGTGACAAAGGCGATCCCCGATGCCGACGGACGGACCAATCATCAATATGAGGCTTCTTCTGCAACCACGCAGGAGACCCCAAGGTAAGCGACCACCAGGTTAGTTGAATACTGTTTTGTTGAATGTGCCTGCGCACTATCTCCATTTCAGCCACGAACTGGCCAACTGACTAGGCAATCTTCCAGTCGCCGACGAGGATGCAACCGTTGAGAAACGCTGGTGCCAACTGAGGGACACTGTCCAATCCATCACCCTGCATGTCCTCGGCCGTGCACGTCATCAACATCAGAACTGGTTCGATGGCAACGATGCAGCCATCAACGCTGTGCTCGCCGAGAAGAAACGGTTGCACAAAGCCTACGTCGGCCGCCCTACCGCTGCAAACAAGACAGCCATCTACCGAAGTCGCCGCCTTGTACAGCAACGGCTGCGGGAGATGCAGGATGGCTGGATGAAACGCAAGGTCGAGGAGATCCAAAGTTACGTGGACCACAACCAATGAAATAAATTCTTCGCCGCCATCAAGGCTGTCTACGGAACTCCATCAAAGGAACTACCCCTCTTCTCGGTGTTAACGAAACGATCCTGTTCACTGAGAAGACGCAAATCCTGAATCGCTGGGTGGAACAATTCCGAAGCATTCTTAAACAGCCCACAACCATCTCCGACGCCACCATAGATCAACTATTTATAGTGGAAACCAGCACCGACCTGGATCTCCTGCCCTCTCTCCAAGAAACCAACTTTCCAGCAGGAAAGCAACTTGATCAGACGTGATCCCTGCTGAGATTTACAAGTAGGGCGGCCCCCAACTGATAAACCAGCTCACAGCGCTCTTTCAGGTAAGGTGGTGCCAAGGACAGCTCCCTAAGTATTTCAAGGACATTACCATCGTCAAACTCTACAAGAAGAAGGGGAACTTCCAATTCTGCGACAACCACCGATCAATCTCGCTGCTCAACATTGCGTGGAAAATCTTCGACCGCATTCTCCTCAATAGCCTCAACAGCCACCTCGAACAAGGAATCCTTTAGAAAAGTCAGTGCAGCTTCAGCCGTCACCGCGACACCATCGATATGATTTTCACCGTACGTCAGCTGCAGGAGAGGTGCCAGGAGGTGCGGACTCACCTCTACTCAACCATCGTGCAATTAACGAAAGCCTTCCACACGGTGAATCACGAAGGATTGTTGAAGATTATGCTGAAATTTGACTGTCCAGAGCGATTCATTCACATGGTACGTCAGCTCCATGATGACATGACGGCATGCGTCACGGACAATGGAGTCATCTCAGAGGCATTTGCAGTGACCAATGAAGTGAATTAGGGCTGCGTGCTCATGCCCACTCTCTTCGGTATCCGCATTGTCTGCCGGATGGATGGCCGACTCCTTCATCGACGGTGGATTCACTCTCATTTGCATGTATCCACAGCCAAAATCCACGAACTTCTCTTCACTGATGACTGCACTTCCAATACAACGACAGAAGGGGACATACAAAGGAACATGGACCTCTTCGCTGCCGCTTCGAACTGCGCATCAACACTGAGAAACCGGTGGTCATGCATTGGCCGCCGCCTAATACCACCCGCAATGCACCCCAAATAAATGTCAATGGCGCTCAACTGAAAGCTGTAAACACTTTCAGCTACCTGGACAACAACCTCTACCTAAGCACCAAAATCGATGATGAGGTTAAACACCGAATTGCCAAAGCCAGCCAAGTCTTCAGATGCATGCAGAACGTCATCTGGAATCGGCACCGTCTTCCACGAAACGCAAGATTTACAAAGCTAGCATATTGTTGACACTGTTTTACGGAACGGAGACATGGAAGTTGTATCAAAAGCAGACACGGATGCTCAACACTTCCATCGCAACTTCTTTCGCAGAATACTAAAGCTGAGCTGGCAAGACGGGATCACGGACACAGAAATTCTGGAACGAATAGGCCTCTTCAGTATCTACGTTCAGCTGGGGTAACTACACCTGCGCTGGAGCGGCCACCTTGTGAGGATGGACGACAAACGACTACCTAAACGACACTTCTATGGAGAGTTCACCACGGGCTTCGTTGATAAGGGGGTGAAGTGCAACGTTACAAGGACACTCTGAAGACTTCCCTGAAGCAATTTTAACAGAATTGACCAGCCCAGAGGATAAAAGTGAAGACAGAGTGGCAATCTTTGAAGACAACTGGATCACCTCCGCCAAGGCCAAAAGAGCGGCACGAAAGTCACCAGGCCCCGGACTAACACCGCCAATGCACAAGCCCTCCCAACATGCCCGCGCAGTTAACGCACCTTCCGTGCGCGAATCGGCCTGGTCGGACACCTTAGTTTAGTTTATTTTTTAGTTTATTATTAAGGGAAAGATAGGCAAACGCCTTTGAACTCCCTCTTGGTTACAGTATGGCTAAAAAGCCTCTGGTACATCATGAAAATGTAAAAAAGTTGGTTTACATAATAACGTGCGGAAAATATGCAGCTGTTGGCTCATCAAAGAGAGTAAACATAAATGTGTACTTGCATATTACGAGTAGCATGAGTACATACTATTGTTGGTGACAAGATTCTCGTGAGTGAGGCATATGCGACCAGTTTGAGATAATACACATGCTATAAAAATGGTACTGTAATATAAAAAGTAGTATTGTAATATAAGAGTGTGATTCAACTGGGACGTGACTAAGAAGATCTGGGGATATTATAGTGGGCACTACTATACTGGTCCAGGTTTTTCTTAAAAAGCTCAACGGAAGTAGCCATAACAACCTGCAGAGGCAGAGCATTCCAAGCGTCGACCGCTCTCTTGGAGAAGAAGAACTTTCGTGTATCCAGTCTGGCCCCAGTTACACGTAGTTTGAGTGGATGCCCTCTCAAGTTCGTGGTTGTTGCTAACTGGAAGAAGTTTCCAGGTGCGAGGCAGCAGCCCTGACCGCACATGATACGGAATGTTTGTATCAGATCACCTCGTAGCTGCCTGTAACTCAAGGGAAAGAGATCAAGGTTAGCTAATCGGGTTTCATAGGGTAATGAGCCCTGTCCAGTCATAAGTTTGGTTGCACGCCTTTGAACCTTTTCGAGGATATTGAGATCCTTTGCGGTCCAGGGTCTCCAAGCTTGGATAGCGAACTCCGATTGCGGCCGCACAAAAGTTCGAAAGACTTTGGCAAAGCAGTCTTCATCAAAGGCATAGAAAGCCCGCTTGACAAGGTACAGGGCTGACATCGCAGACTTGGCTACCTTCGAACAATGCAGCGAGGGTTTAAGGGAGCTTGAGATCCACACTCCCAAGTCCTTCTGTGCGTCAACTTCTTGCAATGGTATACCATTCAGGTAGTAATCCATGAGGTTTGGAGTGCTAGTTCTACCGACTCGTAGAATAGTGTATTTTTTCTCATTGAACGGATGCAATGCAACAACAATCCGACGAATTCAACTTTGCGGCAGCGATCATTTCAGCTGCCAACGCTGTGTCGGACAACATGACGACCACCACGGAGGGACCACATCCCACTACTCGTCACCTGACATCATCGCCAACACCACCATCACCACCAGCTATCGGGAATCGGCCCTAACCTGTCTTCATTTCGATTGCAAATTCATCTCACGCATCGGCCTGGTTGGTCACTTGTGAATCCATCGCACAGAGACTGGCGAACCAGTGCCTGGAGCACAAACCCACAGCAGAGCTCGCCACATCCACTGCCCTCGCGCATTCACTCACCGCATGGACCTATTCGGTCACATGCGCATCCATGACAGCGGAATTTACCGCAATGCCGACAACACCGATACCCCATGCACACCCTCCGTTCCTTCCATTCTTACCGTCACTGCCAACCCCACTACCACGAATGACATCCACCAGCCTCTCCCGATTTCTGCTGCCCCCACTGCGCCCACAACTTCAACTCACGCATCGGTCTGGTCGGTCACTCGCGAATCCATCGCACCGACGCTGTTGAACCAGTGCCTAGGGCTTTGACATACAGTCGGCACGCCCGGCTGCACTGTCTACACTGCTCCTGCGCATTCAAACACCGCATAGGTCTATTAGGTCACATGCGGTTCCACGATAGCCTGCGGTAAACCACCGTAGGCTAAACCACATCAGCGCACAACATCTCCACCAATACATATACAACCCCCTCACCATCATCACGTACCTGAGACTATCACGGTTTCCTATAAATTGTGGCTAGCAAGGCCGCCACGCTGACGCTTACACCAGACCACGCTGTCGGCCCAGTGTGTTTTGTGCCTTGAGTGGCTGGCCAGTGGAGTGGGAGTCAGACGGAGATGGCTCCTTCTTATCCCATGGTTTTGTAAATCCTGGTGTGTGCGTTATGGGGGGCCAGGTCTTGCTGTAGCGCGCGAAGACGGGTACACCGGCCCTGTCGGCCAATGAACCCACTCCCGCATCAAACGGTTGACTGGGTCAGACGTGGTCTGATTCTGGAGGTGGGGTGGGGGGAGTAAGTTTGACGGCTTAGCGAATTTTCTCACTATAAACAATCTGACGCACTTGTAACTATCACGGTGAGCTAAAAGCCGTTGTTTGGTAGGTTGCCGACTGATGGGATAACTCGGACCGCGTGGTCAGCCCAGTGGATGTTTTGTGTGGAGTGGCTGACTGATTGACTGAGCATCAGGCTGCAAGGGCTCCTTCGTAATGTGGCCTTTATGGAACACTCACTTAGTTGGGATCTGATCCACCACTCCTTCTTGTTGCTGTGATCTTGTTTTGGTGGACCACAGTGCCTTGGCCTACACCTTCTCTCATTTCCGGTCTTCTTGACTGACTTGACACTGGGGCCCACCTGGGCCCAGTTTCATGTTGAAGAATTACTGCCGAGAATATGTTATGTTTTGTAACTATTAAAGTTTTGCCTAGTTCCTCTGTTCTGTAATATCAAGAAAAACTCGGATGTCCAAGGAAGGTTGCCAATATCAGTTTTAGAATCCTTGTGGGTTATTTTAACTAATTATAGTGTAAATTTTGCTGAGATATACTGCCTGAAAGGAGGAAAGAGTCTACAGGAGAGAGATAAGACGCTTAAGGAAGTATCACAGAGCATTCTCAGTCGATACTTTCCATATCAGCTGCAGACGAACACCAGGTTTACCGTGACCTTGGTAAGTAGGCGTCTCAGTGACCAGATGATCGTGAGAGACGCTACCTCATCCGGTGATAGTATCGGCCTAAATGTGCTTTACTTGGAACGTTGACAACACAGGTTAGTTTGACCTTACTCTGTAAACTGTATAGTCTTAAACTTCCAGGCTCAATTTAGTCTATTTCTTCATCAAAACATTATTTTCTATTTATTTCTATGAGGCAGCAGTGATTGGCATGCAACTGCGTGGGGTTTCAGGGGTTTTAATGTCACCCAAACAGGTCTTCGCACACCTTATGCACCGGCTGACTGCTCAAAACAATTAGTGCCTGAACTGCAGCATTTTCTGCAACTTCCTGATTGGATAATGTTGCCCATATGTCGAGAAGAATCCCTTCATTCTACCAGTCTGCATGTCTTGAAAGTCATTTTGATTTGCTTATTTTTTGAGCAAAAACATCATTCAGTCAAAAATATGCCATTTTTACATATTTTCTCTTAGGTTAATTAATCTTTTTTTCAAATTTTCTTCTGACTCCTGAGATGCTATTTGAACCACTCCCGTCTCTAGTGACCACTCTGGTCAAGACGCGTCCACTGAATGCTTTCTTCTGCTTCCGGTATTTCTGATAGCTTTCAGTTGATATAATGATACAATGGAATTTCACAACGTTCAGCCAATTTTCTGATCGAATTCTGTATGAGTTTGTCTACCCCTTGATTCTGGGTCAATTGCCACGAAGTTCTTCCGCCGCATAAGCTATGGTTTCCGTTTCAGTAGTTCAATATCTTCACCCGAAATTTATCGTTCCAGAAATGGTAATATCGACAACGTCCTGTATTACCATTTCTGGCACGGCACCTTTTCGTGTGCACAGACCAAAATACAGAAAGTTGGACCTAATGGGTTCCCCTAATGGTTATGCAGTTTTATTACGTAGGCCCATGTATGCCCACCGAACCTGGGCACGGGAAAAAGAACCATCCAAAATTCATTTGAATTTGCGTTAACTTCCAAGGAAATCATGTTTAAGATTAAGGTGAGGGTTAGGGTTAAGTTTGAGGTTAAGGTTGGCGTTGGGGTTGGGGTCATGACTAATCTAAGGGTTAGGTTAATATCGTATTAACTGTAGGGTTTATGTTAGGATAGGGCTAGTGTTAAGATATAGGTGACAGTTTAGTTTTATGTAAGGTTGAGTGGTAACGTAAAGACACGGGTATATTTGCTCTTCCTGAACTTTACCGTAAGGCCACTTATTTTAGTGGGTTGGGAGGTTCATATTTCCATGTCCTGTTTAGGCGGTCATACAATGCATCCCTACCTTTGATTCGAACTAATTTGCTCTCTCGCAATTTATAACCTTTTGCTATAGCCAAAATTAGTTGTAGTTTTTGCTGAACATTTTTGAGTTATACATTCAAAATAAGACGTCGTCCACTCCTCTCTCAGAATGAGTATGAGGGACATGTCCAAAAGCAATTTTAATTGCTCAAATTGTAAGAACGATGTAACTGCAAAGCAAGCAATAGAAACCTATAATGGACTGTTCAGATTCCTCACGAAGAAGTATATTTATGCCTTATTGACTCAGTGAATCACAAATCGAATGTTTACTTGAGGATCGAAAATAATCACTGCATGCTACGAATTCAGTCAGCGGCCGTCTTTATCCCACACTGTCTAGATGAACCAATCTTAAAAATTACGTGACGTCTCTGAGTTAAGAAAACACAATTCCCCTCTGTCATCAGTCTGTATACTAAACAGAGCGCTGCGAACCATTAACTGCGACCTACACAGACCCTAACTTCACGATACTCTTTCTAACCGATAAAACAACCACCACAAACTGCGGGCTACGAAGAACAACCGCAGCTATCCCACTGCCGTGAGCCCATTTGTACTTTGGGACCTATCTCTCGCACCACCCCAAAAACACACCTCGAGGGATCGCTTTGGTAACATGGCATCCAAACACCCCTGTCACAGGATCGCGACCCCATAAATTGCCTCGCCTTACTGACAGACTGGCGTGGAGCAATACACGCCCTGTTGGCTGCGTGACGCATACAGTAGAATTTGCCAACCATGCAGAAGTGGTGTCGCGACGGTTTACTTGGAGGGCGACCCTCAGGCCAGGTCCGGAGTAGAAGACAGACGTCAGTAGAGGGTTTTCTCCTTCATGCATAACGCACGCTGGAGTCGTATGAACGGGTGGGCAGCCGAGCGCGAGAAGAGCTACCGTGCTCACTGTGAGTGTGCGTCAGCCTTGGAGTTGGGATGTCGATCGCGCTGCCTGTGATTGGCCAGGCCGGATGCCAGCATCATCCAAAGCCTTACAATGTCTGAGGGCCGATCGCCACTGGTGCGTGAGTACGAGTATGCGCCAGACAGTGAGTCGATATTGCGACGGACTTCGTGCGGACGGTCGCTAAAAAACGCAAAAACTCAGAGCCTAGGCTTTTGTCAGGAGTACCTTATGAGGAGACCAGGCCCTGCTTTTAAACTGCCTTGCAAATCATAGGATAAGTATAGCATGGGTGGGAAGTAGTTGACCACTGAGAATGTGGTAGCGATTGCTTGTGTTTCCTCTCCCTGGAGCGACATGGGAACAGGAACAGCCCGTAATACTGATGGCTTTGCATTAAATTCAAAGGAAATTAGAATAAGGGTTAGGGTTAAGGGTAAAGATTAGGGTTACGTTTATGGTTTGGGTATTGGGGTTAGAACACGGGACTAGTAATCCTTCTTCGCATTAAGCGCAAAGGCCCTTCGGTAAGGCGGCC
Source organism: Schistocephalus solidus (assembly GCA_017591395.1). NCBI lineage: Eukaryota > Metazoa > Platyhelminthes > Cestoda > Diphyllobothriidea > Diphyllobothriidae > Schistocephalus > Schistocephalus solidus. The sequence goes on from WEDG01000486.1 coordinate 352,891, forward strand.
TTGTATGGCCGCCTACACAGGACATGGGAAACGGAACCACGCACAATACATGTGGCTTCACCCTAAATTCCAAGGAAATTATGCTTATGATTAATATGGGGGTTAGGGTTAGGTGTAAGTTTGGGGTTAAGGTTCCATTTGTGGTTAGTGTCATGATTAGGCTATTGGTTAAGGTACTATCATGTTAACTGCAGGGTTTAGGGTAGGGTTAGGGTTAAGATTAAGGTGACAGTTAAGTTTTATGATGGGGTTAGTGTTAGCGTTAAGACATGGGTATATTTACCCTTCCTGAAATTTATCGTAAGGCTACCTATTTTAAGCAAAAGGGTGGCCATACAAGGCATCACTACATACCCTAGTCTTAACGCTAACACTTACCATCGCATAAAACGAAACTGTCACCTTGATCTTAACCATAGCCTTACCCTTAAACCTAAACCCTACAGTTGGCATGATAATAACCTTAACCCATTAGCCTTACCATGACCCTAACCTCAACTCTAACCTCAGCCTCAAAATGCAACCTAACCCTAAACTTAACCCTGACCCTCACCTTAATCCTAACCATAATGTCCTTGGAATTTAGCGCAAAGCCACGTGTACTGTGGACAGTTCCTTCTCCCGAATCCTGTTTAAACGGCCATGCAAGGAATCCTTCCTGAAATTCGCCGTAAGACCACCTCTTTTAAGCTGACGGGGCGTTTCCTATTCCCGTGTTTTGTTTAGGTGACCATACAAGGTAGGGATAGGGTAAAGATTGAGGTGTCAGTTTAGTTTTATGACGGGATTAGTGTTTAGCGTCAAGACGAGGGCATATTTAACCTTTCTGAAATTTATCGTAATGCCACCTATTTTAAGCGGTCGGTGTGGCTCATCTTCCCGTATTTTCTTTATGTGGCCATACAAGGCATCCTTACCACCCCATTGTTGAGAGGGTCCTAGTCCCGTGTCCTGACGGCGCTTTAAGGGGCTATATAAGCTATTCCAACCGAAAATGTTGCTATCTCACTCCAGCTACATGAAAGCTCTGTTGGACTGTCTATGCCATGAAACCTGCCGGATTCCAAACTGCGACGTTAAATGGTGTGTGAAGGGATAACCGGAAGTAAAATGCCGTAAGAATTGCTTACTACTCGATTTTTTACTGGAGAGGTTGGAGAACTGACAACTAATCGATAGATGAAGGAAGTGATACATCATTTGAATATTGACCGTAAACGCTGTACGATGATGGTAAAGTAGCGAGAGCCGTTAGTAAACGGGAATAAACCGAGGTGCCTCATATTTGAGAACCTATCTCGGCTCAACATGCTAACACGCAGTCCGACTTATAGCTGCTTTGTTTGTATTTTCCATAGTGAACGCATCGGAAATTGCTCGGACTGTAGGGCTTATGTACCTCGTGATGCTGGTCAGGTAAATAAACAACAAGGAATCACAAAATTGCTGTTAGTATACTGAAAAGTCATACATATGCGGTAGTTACAGTTGGCTGCTGGCATGGTTAGCACTCAATCCAATTCATTTGAAGCAAAACCTGCAATGCTCTGGAGCTACTGGCGACCGAATGTGTCATCCGTGATTCAATAGTTTGCTCTTATCTAGGAAAAATAGGGCTCGTTTTCGAACCAGGGGACGTTTCAAATTTTACGGATCTAGGTTAATTTTAAGGCCTACTGCACGCTGTTATATGTACATAGGTGAGGGACAAAAGACAACGTCTGTAGATTGATACAGTCTGTTTTGGGCTTATTTTGCCTGTATTCACATTTTCAGAACCCTGACTACCAGCTGTGACAGAAAATAAGAACATGCGTTCGTACACGGCGTAGATAGTCCGCAGACGGTGTCCAACAGTTGGTTCATAAGCTCTTCATCGAAACGAAGTTCGTTAATTCCTTGCCACCTGTCCTTCTTTGCCACTGCAGATCGGGTATTTCTTCAATCAGGAATGGACCACTGAGATTTATTGACTCCCCAAAGCAAACAAGCTTTGTATGTGTGGCCAAAGGCCACAGGCCACCAACTACCAGGCCGAAGTCGATAAAGTTATAATTACAGAGATGAGAAGTGACAGAGAATGTGGGTGGATTTATACAATCTATTTCAGACTTATTCTCACTTCATTCACTCACTCATAATCCTACATTCTCTATCGACCCTGTCCTCTGTAGTTTGTTGCCTGTTCATGACTTTTGCCACGCATATGTAGATAAGTTGTTTCGGGAAGCCACCGGATCTGTGTGCCCATTCCTGATTGCTGGCATATTTTTCAGGTTTTTAAACTACCTGCTGCACTGTGTCCAAAAAATATATGTTCGATCTTCACATCTACATGAAGATATTTTCCAGGGCGCACAAAGCAGGGCTGTGGATTTGGAGCATGTCGTACACTCTGTAAGCGGATTCAATAAGCTTGCCGATATTAGGCTGCGTGAGTATTCGTACGATCGTCCTAAAATGGCCATACTTACAGATTTCCTAAGGATAAAATTCGCTGTTCATTCCAATACTAAATTAAAATGTTACATTTTCTGCAAAATGCATATAAGAAACGAATTTCGGTGCATCCATGGAGGTTTAACTGAACAAACATAAGCTTAGAAAACCAGTAAACCAATGCACTCCACACGGTCCTTTTGACTAACCACAATTAGGCTACTTATGACTTTCGACTGCTGCTGTAGGCTACCCATACTCCAGTCAACTACATAACAACGTATTGTATTCGTGACTGCTCTCCTCCCGAATCCCTCTTGGCAGTTGCTGCTACGGCTGCCTAGCTTTTATCTACCTGGACCCGATTTAGGTTTCCTGTTTTATGCAAAAGCCACCGCTACCAATCAGCTCCTCCACACAGACTTGCATCTGATAGGCTACTATGATCGTTGCCAGGCCTGAGCCGACTGCTATCGTTCGGCTGGGCAACATTCAACGGTTGCATGTAGGCGTGTAGGGCATGACAATAAGATAAAACTGAGTGCTTCTGTACATCAGACTGGCGTTCTGAGTAGGGCCGTGTTCAGCTGCTTTTGAATATCAAGAACTGTGCACTCCAAACAGAAGTACCCGAATTCGCCTGATTTGTGTCCCAACATACTAGCCTTTAAAACTCACCAATGCATTCAAGCGTTTTAATTCGCACTGGCTCTTTTTAGCTTAACAGTGTTTTTTTGTATTTTTTTAACTTTTAATACTTTTTTAGTATCCACTGGCAGGATCTGCGAAAAAACTGGTCACTTGTATATTCGCGTTTAGGTGCATTAAATAACACATCTAAAACGTATTGGCAGTGAAGTCTGGAACATTTCACCCTCAGATATGGCAGACTCTATGACCTAGGCGCATAAATGCTTAGTGCTAGGACACATGTGTACCCTAAACAACAGAATGCCCAGAGCAATTCCCCAAGATAAAACCCTGAGTGGTTGGTTCAGGTAACGATTCCCACTGGCGAAGCTGCGATATGTGCTGACGGTGTTAGCTGATGTCAAACGCCGACAGTAGACTAGTGCACGGGAGAGGGAGTGAGGTCGACTCTGGGGATCACATCCCCCCCACGACACTTCAGTGGATTCCTCACTTTACAAACGCTGACGCGTCTGAGTCTATCAAGATACACTAACAGTCGTGGCTTGAGAGGTTGTAGTGGCCCGACGCCGTGCGCATGTTGCAACGCTGAACCTCTCGCGACTACATGCACGTGCGCGCCAGTGGCTGTCTGGTTCTCACCAATCCCAGCTCTCCAAACTGGCCAATTGTCTACAAGGCTGGCACACACATGACCGTGCTGGATGCCCTGTGAGAACTCGGCACGGTCTCTAACTTGCGACGCCGCTCTCGCAGCTGCCGGACGTGCCCTCGTCCGGCAGCCAATTTCGTCCAACCCCTTCTCCGATAATTCTGTACAGAATGCACTATCCTCCTTACTGGCGTCTCACTTCTCCTCTTCTTAGACTGAATTGGATCTGAAGGTCATACCGGTTCGGGTTTTCCCCAGAACTTAAACTTCTGCGATAATGTTGCCAACTGACTGACCAAACTGAAGTAAAGATGTTACCGGGTTCACGATATTGACAGCACAGACATAAGCTAAAAGCCCAGATGCGTGTTCCACCGATTGCTTAGCCCTGCATGACAGTTGTGGGATGTTCGTATCATTAGTGGGTCCCCCTAGCGTTCCGCACGTTCTTTCTGGCGGATACTCAAGTTTTTTTAATTTCAGCATATTTTGAATCTTCTCAGGATGTGATGAATCCTCAAAATGGTCGTTATAGCGTTTTCAGTCCTATGTGATCTGATCGGTGTACCAGGGACCAGGTCGTGTGTGACGTGCGTAGCAGGGCTGTTTAGCTTTTTCAGGCACTGTGCTCGTGCCCATCTTTGACCGGCTTGCTATCGGATCAAAGCGAGTGAGTGCCACAGATACTGCACAAGCATGCCTCACTATAAACTAATTCAAACACAAGTCACCTGTGTTGCGCGCTCCCCGTTGGGTACGCAGGGACGTATTTTTTTACGACGATCGAACTGTTGTACCGTAGGTGACGGTTGGTGGGCAAGTGGGGTGGACTTAAGGTGTGCGTTTCCTTCTATTAACGTTCATCGATCGCTAACGGAACTCACTCGTCCCGTTCTGCCTTGGGCCTCACTCTAGAGTCCCACCAGCAGCCACACAGCCGCTAGTAGTACAGAAAGATGAACATTGCCGGCAAAGAGAAGGGAGACTGGAATGACCAGTCCTAGCTCATTAGCCATCGTCAGTCATTCATACTCAACCCTAGGCGCTGTAACACCCAAGGCTCCAACCCGCGACCTGTGGATCAGAAGTCCAACGCTCTAAACTGGCAAGACAACGAACCCGTGTCTCAAGGATTAGAGCGTTGGACTTCTGATATAAAGGTTGCGTGTTCAACCCTCCGGTTTTGCACGATCTGTGATTGGGTATGACTGGCTGATGACGGCAAATGTACCAGACATGGCCATTCCAGTCTCCCTTGTCTTTTCGGTAATATTCATCTGGTGTGTGTTTTATTACACAGAAGAAGGAGAGCTCTGATGGACTGAAGGCGCATTTGTGCTTGCGTTACTCTCAGTCAGACAGTGTAGAAGGGAATGGGGACAGGAAGGTGAATAACCTCGAGACAACAACGCCCTTAATAAAATTCCCGGAGATCTTACTAATGGCTGTTGGTCACACCATCACACCGGCAATCAAAATCAGCGACAAGTTTGCAACTCAGATCTGTAAAACCAGCCAGGGTATTAGCAGGTGAAAACCCTCCGTCTTTGAATCACCATGGCATTTTGCTGAACGTGCAGCTTGAGAGATAGAGGGTTGTCGTCCAGAAATCGCTATTCAATATGTGACATGACCAGTTTACCGAAGCCAATCGAGAAACGTAAACCACCTCCATCGTTGATGGCTTGGAAGTATACTAAAAATGGAGAAGCTAGAAAACATGTAGGTCCTGGAGGCTACAGGATTGTCGATCATTTACGTTGAAGCGTTGACATCCTGGGGATAACTGATGAGCACAAGCCGAAAGGGTCTCTACTTTGGGACGTTACTACGAGCATTTGCAGGCAGAGTAGACAAAAAATATACGGTGGACATTCCTTGAAATTCTCCCAATTTCCATGGAAAAAAAGCGTCATACGTAGCCCCATTAAGGACCTCCCTCGCACTTGTCTTCGTTGTGCTATCACCTTCCCTCCCCTTCGTAGTTTATTAGCACAGGAGGGGATGTGTACCTGCGACCAATGGATTACGACACAAATATCTATCTGCTTTACGGTGTCAGCCTGGCGAAGGCACATGCGCACGAACAGGGATTGACAGGCTTGTTAGTTGGGCTGAAGGCCGACTGCGGAATCAATCATGCTGAGGGTCGCGAGAGCGGACCTACACACGCTATAAGTAGTGGTTTGTATGGCTACCAAAGGTGACTTGTATGGCACCTCGCCGTTCTGTGACATCCCAGATAGTGTGTGTCACATTTTAGAAAGAGGACATGCTTCAGGTCAACCAGTGTACCCACTTTCTTCCTCACCTGAACTCCTTCGGAAAACCTAGAAGGTACTGAGGTCGATCCATCTCGAATCTAGTACTCTGGTCTAATTCATCACTATAAATAACCAATTGTGCTTTGAGCACATCACAGCGAACTAGCAGTCGTCGGTGGGAGGATTGCCGATCTACGGGATAATGCTGTTCTACTTAGGATCGGACTGAAGCAGTTCTGTCGTGCTGTAAATGTCATAGCGCTTCCTTTGCGTGATATAGGAGGACACAAATTACTCAGAAACCAGACCGAATGTTTAGCTTTTTCAGCCAAAACGTCCACCTCCGGTTATCTTGACTTTTGTCTTACCATCCGAACGTGGTGGGCGTGAAAAGTGATAGAGAAATACTGGGTGAGGTGTACGCGTCAAAAGCTTACTTGACTACACACAGGTCACATTTTCGCTACAAGCTTGTTGGACGTCGTTGTGTGCAACGGTCGAGTACAGGAGACACTGCCATCTGGCTGAGTGCATGGGCTCGATAATGAACCTCCTTCCTTATCGCCCCGCTTTGTAAGCACACAGTATTTCAGTTGAACACGGTTAACAGTCTCGGTTTACTAGAGGGACATTTGCCGAAGTGAAAAACGTTTGCGGCAGTAGTCTACTTGGCCTGGTGATAGCCACCAATTCCTCCTGGCCTGTTAACCGCTTGGACTGGATGAATTGGCGCATCGGAGACAGCTTGAGGTCGATTGGCCCCTTAGTCTTCAACGATTGGCTGCAGCCGAACACATCGCAAGCCTACGCTCACACCTTGTTCCGACAACAGCAGCTGGCTCTCGACGCGGTGAGGCCTTTGCCGCTGCCGACATCCAAGGTGACTGTGGTCTCCTGACCAGAGTAAAGACTTCCCTTTCTACTTCTGTCCCTCGGACTTTTCATTCGGAAAATGTTTCGTTGTCGACACTAAACCTTGACGAGCTCATAAATGCCAACGCCCACACGGGCGCGCGTAAATACTTAGCGCGCGCATTCGCCTCATGAAAAAAACCTAAGTATATTCGATGAGCTCATTTTTGAAAATAGATTATATGAACGCATCGGGATATTGGTCAACAAGACCTTTACAATCGTCCTCGTCTTTCCTATTCAATTTTTCTGAGGACCGAAAATCCAATTTTACAGAGATCCACACATTCGAAACAGCAACAAAAACACTTGATTGCTTTCAAGCTCATGTGCGGCTATCGTCTCCTGACAGGTAGACCGTCGTTATCGACGAAATGCACCGCATGCACACAGGGAAATGGGCGCAGGGATGATGGATTACATGTTAATTGTGCATCATTTGCCACACGCACTCTCTCCTCACCCACCTTGTCAAGAAAGAGTTAAGAAGACCGGAAACCGGATCGGGCGCAGTGGATGACAGAGCTAAAACGCCCGATTATGCCTGACGCACATGCCTGGTCCGCGCAAAATGGACCAGTTTCTCATAGAAAAAGAAAGGAGGCGGCTCGGATCTCAATTGATTGGGAGTGCAATGGAGAAGAGGAACCAAAGACCACGATTCCCACTTAAGAGAGAGGTTCCGATTCCGTGTCTGTACTGGGTATTGTGGGACTGGTCGTTTGTGATTTAGGTGCTGGCGAGGAGAGGTGTGGTAATGTGGTTGAACCGGTGGTGTTTTACTGCAGGTTTTCATGGATGCGCATATGACCGAGTAGGCTTCCTTAGTGGCTGAAAATGAGTCGGCGGGGCGGACACTTAAGGCGACAGTGACGGGTGTATTTTGGTGTTCTAGGCACTGATTCGCCAGACTCTGTGCCACGGATGCGCAAGTCACCGATCAGGCCGATGTTTGATGTGCATGTGCGATGGCAGGGAGATCAGGATAGGTCGGAAGGTGCTGAGTCGCATTGTGCCCTTATCGGAACAGTTATTGGGAACATACTTTTCGAAGCGTGACAACGTGCTGTCCATTAACTGCCCAAATCATTTGCGGGTTTGAGGGAAGATGGAAGAATACAGAAACGCATGCTAAGGCAAATCGAAAAAGTAAATAGTGGTCTTTTATTTCATAAAATCTTCTGTTCAAACTAAGTTTGTTTCAAAAATTTAGGGATGATGAACCAGATACAAATACTTATTCACTAGTTCGGAATTTAACCCTGGTCGATTTTAAGACGGTTGTGCATGGGTTTAAGTACGCAACCGCTACAGATGGTCTTGCGATGAATTTCAGAAGGGGTGGCTGTCCGAATGTCCTAAAGTTAACTCTCACCCTAATGCTAACACAAAAAACTCTAACCCCAACCTTCCCTGGAATTTAGCGCAAGGCCATCTGTAATACTAGGGTTACTTATAACCCTGCCCTACCTTTAAGACTACCAGTTGAATAAGTACTTGCGGGTAATCTTAAGCACGCTAGCAGTGTATATTCGTGTAGAGTTTGGTGGTTCTATCGTGGCCTCTTATGTTATAGGGATACACGTGCCAGTACGATCTTCAAGCCTGGTCCCGAACAGGAAGAGGATTTGCTGGATGCCATTAGGGAGAATGTTGCATTCTGTGCAGAATACTCGGTAGGAACAAGTTGGCTGCCAGACAGGGCAAACGGCAGGCGCCGTAAAAGCAGCGCCCTGAGTGAGGGAGTCATCATAAAGCCTTGAGCATCGGCATGTCCGAGTCGGACCTGAACTTCACTGGTCAGTTTGCATAGCAGTGATTGGCTGATGAACATTCGTCATAGAGTTCTATGTGGGCCTGTGCGTACTCGTCATCGTTGGAATTATTATCCGAACCTGCCCTTGTAATTACAAAAAAATAACTGCGACAAGCTGATAGACAATAGATATTTCGCGATGGATTGATGGCGCTTTGGTAACATAGGGCCGATAATTATAGCCGGAGTCGTCTGCAACTCGTTGCATTGCCATTTTCGTTTCAGTAGATTTCGTACACTTGTGATTCGTAGAGTCTATGCATATATTCGATACTTTGCAACTACCACGACACATACGTTGTTTATGAGATAACTGATATCCGTCTTCAGATCCGGTTCTTTTGTTTGCAGTTGACTACGTATGTCGCTGGGGTGTCCGGATGACTTGTTAGGGGAATAAGCACGCAGAAAGTATTAGGTCGCATAAATTGCCTCGTGCAAGTGGTGATTGCTCCTCGCGTGCCCTAATCGACACCCGGCATTCGTGTGTAGCTTCCCAAAACTAGGCTCCGCCTAGTGGTAACACCCTTGTAGCCACTTCGACGGATTGGCTAAACCAGATGAAGGTATCTGGTGTTGTGTGTTTGTCTACTTAGGCCGCACAATCTAGTCCCTAGCTCCGCTTCCAGCATTTAAGTGTGCCTTTGCTGGCACATTCTCCAGCGATTGGGCAAGCTCTGTTCCCCTTAATGTGACGGATGTCGCTTTCGATTGTGCGCAACTTCAGCTTAGCGGAAAACGGCGGAATTAGTTTGGGCTCCCAATGGGGTTACTGTAACTCCACATGAATTTTGCTGTGGATGGTTGGCTAACGGATCGACTAGATATGCGTTCATATAGTTTAGCTGACGACGAAAGTTCGACCGCCGTAGTCCTACGATGTCAACCGTATGATCCGGAGCATGGGGGTGCTCGGACGGTGACTTGTGCGTGGATTAGTGTTAATTGATAGTAAGCTTGCGCTGCAGCTATTGCACTTGCATCTGTGCCTGGTGTCAAGAAGACTGGATGCGGAGTCAGGCACCGGTGGCTTGCGCGGTCGGACACGCCCCTGACCATGCCGCCACACCTTAAGCAGGTTCCATGGAGTGGGAGTGCCGTAAATGGCAATGATGGCTGGTGTGGCGTGAGCCCGCACCTAAGCGTGCCGCAACGCCCCCCCCCTGTTCGGCATTCGTTATGAGACGCTTGCCGTACCCTGACCTGGCCCCGTGTCGGTCCAGCATATCTACCACGCGACCCGTTTAGGGGGCCCAATAATGAGCCACCATCCTGTTCAAGGACAGTTTAGAGAAGATGATAGAAATATGATATATATCATGCTCTTACAAAATTTTTCGTGTTTGGGCCAATCTGCTCACCTTGAAAGAATATGCATTCCCTCTAAAATACAATTTACGATCGCCAAGTTCAATATTCATTCAGCCTATCTGTGCATTTTTTCTTCGTAGACACCCAACGGTATGCGTGACAAGATTTCATTTACTAATTTTATGTTTCCCTATGGTTTCTGTAATCGAAAATTTGGAGCTAGACTGTCCACCAAACAGCCACAAAAAGGCCGAGGCAGCGAAAAACGTCGATCAGCTGGAGGCCGACAAACAGGCCACGGTACGCAATTTCAAGTTCTGTTCAATTAGCCGCAGTTACCGCTTTGACCATGGAGAGCTGACCAAGCCCTCCGAGGAGTCGGCCTTTAAATAAATTTGCTTCGGTGAGCCCATCCTATTTCTCAATTTATGGGTGCTGCTTGTGAGACATGACTGATTCAAAGATAGAGGTGGCTTAATAAAACCCTCTAAAACTTCGTTATATAGGATAGCCAGCAGAGGTTAACATATTAGTATTGACTGGGCACAGCAGCTCTTCACCTCTTGGATTCAAAAGAAGTCTGTTCACAGTAGTTGTGACATCAAGGGAAAAGTACCATTAATTAGGTAAACAGAGGCACTGTGTCTTGGTTTTCTGCCTGTTGCTGGTTGTCTTAACTTGAATGGTCAGGAAACACACTTTGCAAATCGTGTTTCGTTTTAAGCACCTCGTACGTAGATCGGCCTGATGCACTCCACTACAGAAATCGCGTGCCCAAAGAGTCTGATAGATGTGAAATGCGTTCACCCATCCACGCATTGTACTGCTGTACGGTAAAGTCGTCTCATGTGGATTTGACAAGCTGGATGGTGACGGGCATCCAGGCAAAAGTCGGGCACTTAATCAGTTATCGCTGGCATATGATTAGCCACTCTTAGAAGGCTTCGACTTTATACACGAAGGCGTTCTACAACGTCTACCGCTGCCCTACAATATGGACGCAGGTATACTTTGCGCATAAATTTTATTTAAAGCCAAACAGACGTGAACTGCATTCACCCCACCATCATCTCACCTACCCACCTTTCCCCGATGTCAAGGTGATCAGATTTGGCCGTGGAGGCAGTGGCTGACGAAGCTAAACAGCACGTTTACGCGTGCCGCACTTACAACCTAGGTCCCATACCACATGAACCGGACTACGTTTTGGGGGGTTAGTCATAGGTTTTCCGCCACGCTAGCCATTACGTCCGATTACAGCTCCAGCTCACTGACCGACTTGGATAGTAAACTGGCGCGTGGTAGAGGGTCGAGAGAATAAGGTAGACTCCGGGGAACTCGTCTCCATGGCATTCCAGAACAATCCTCCCTATATTTAACCTGAAACACATTGAAATTATCACGACGCACTACAAGTCTGGGCTTTGAAGGATGTCAAATGACTGGGTTTATCGGCCCTCCCAGGATAGGAAGTCAGGCTGTGCTGGCTCTTTTTTAAATGTCTCCTCTATGGCACCCTCACTCAGATGAGATCCGAGCCGTCCCTTGTTTCTGTGAAAACGTGGTCCATCGTTTTCCGGACTAGACGTGTGTGGCACGCGTAGACTAGATAGTTAGCTTTGTCAGCCACTGCCTCCGGTTGCCCTAACTGTCTTGTCACCTGGTCCAAATTTGCGTGAGTCGATAGAGTGTGGCAGGTGATGCGTAAGTTTCTCTGATCGTGAACTAATTCACTCGCGAGTCACCGGTGCTACACCGACTCCCTGGGGCGCACGGCAGACATCGTCTTTGCAACGGTCGAACTGTCTGCGAGGCTTTTAAAAACCAATTTAATGGCAGTTCAAACTGCTTCTTAATCTAGGAACTGGAAACGCACCCTGTCAGATAGTAATGCAAGCATATGCTCTTGGGAGATCAATATCCACATGGGCGCGCCACTGGTGTCTTTATTGCTGACAAATCGAACGATGGCGTGAGCATTTCGGGTACTGTTTCAACTTCGATACTTAATCCAACATACCCTCGCTTCCATCTGCAGGGATGTTTTATCCTCCTCTAATCTATGCAATGCCATGCGATCCTCTTCTAAATGAGTTATTGCCAATATCATGCAAAGGATGCGCAAAAACAAGGCAGCTGGAGAGGGCGCTATATCCGCTGAAACCGTCTAGTGTTTTGTTGACATTGGTGTCATGACTCCAGGCGGTGATTGAACAAGCTTGGAGATACGGGGTCATTGTTGCCGACTGAGGTTCCGGCATCCTTGTACTTGTCCTCAAGAAGAGAAATAAAACAAAATGAGAGAACTACCGCGGCGTAAGCCTCATCGAAATTGCTGCGAAAAGCTTCGCTGTCGTCCATCTCAGGCGATTCCAGGCTGTATGCGACTAGGACGAGGCTCAACCAAGCCGAATTCCGTGCTGGGCGTGGAGGTGCGTGCCGGATAATCAAAATTGGGCGCATTTTCGAATTCCACCATAGTTACCAACAATCGGTGGTCGCTGCGACTGCTTTCAATTCCGTCTATCATGAGCACCTGTAGGGGATGCTATCACCAGATGATTGGGTGGAATTTTCTTACGTCTTCCTCCAATGTGGCGTCCGGAACCACCCTAGAAAGTACCCTTCCGAGTTGTCTCCCGGGAGGAGACTTCCGTATCCAACTTGGTACCCACGTTGAATTCATGAGCGTCGATTGCTTAAAGCTACCGCCCCGGATTTCCTCTGTGCTTTATTATCCTCTGCTCTTTCACTTCACAAAACCCTGTTCATTCGTGTTCACTGCTCTTGACTGCGACTTCATCGTCCTCTCCGACAGCAAAACAGTAGGCAAAGATAAGTCAGCGGAGGAGACGGTGGTGAAAAAAAGAGGGTGTTGGGCCAAGCTGTCTGTTTTAGTTTTAGTATTTACCATTTGTGTGGGTTTCTGGTACCCGGTGAATCCTTATTCTCTGTCTATATTTTGGCGACATCCATCTTGACTCATGATAAGGTGTCAGGAACCATATTTTCCCATCCCCCGACCCCCAAAAGGGACACAGGACAAACAGCAGAATGAAGTCAAGTGAGAAGTTCGTGATGATTGAGCTCAGCCACGGCTGGCAATTGAGTATAGACCACTTTGAGTTCATCAATCGACGACATATGCTGCAGGTTCAAGTTCCCAAATCACCAGTCAGGGAAGACCTATCGCAGCAACTTGAGTTCTTAGGGAGACCCTAGCCACTATGACTTTCTGACCTGGTTCTGTATGAGAAGAGGAAAAGTGGGACGCCAGTTGGGAGGATAGTGTATTCTATGCAGAACTATCAGAGAAGGGGTTGGAAGAAGTTGGCAGCCAGACGAGGGCACGTCCAGTGCCGCGAGAGCGATGTCCTAAATTTGAAACAGTAGCGAGGCCACGTGTGAGTCAGCCTTGAAGATGATTAACCGGTTTGCACAGCCAGAAGTGGCGAGCACCAGAAAACCCCTGGTGCGTACGTGCATGTGGTCGCGAGAGATTCAGCGTTACAGCGTGCGCACGGAGTTGTGCCACTACAGACTGATAAGGTTGGACGAGTTTTTACTGAGGCAAAAGAATGTACAGGAAGCTCAGTGAGCAGTTTTCGAAAGCAGACTTATTAGGCAAGTGACAGCCGGAGTGTATCCGCTTAAGTTTCCTCCGGTTGCGGCCAATCTGTGAAGAGATATCGACTGGCGTCACTGCGTTGGCAGAGGTTGCCACACACGCGTTCGCAGTGCTTGACAGGCGAATGTGACGTGAGTCAGTAACTGCGCTGACGGCTGTGAGAGCGGGCAGCTAAAGTCCCCTATTTCCCGAATGTCTTATACTCCTTAAAGTTTTTGGGAGGTTCGCATGAATAAATTTACCAGATTCTGATCTGATTAAATACAATTAATTACGAAAACATTATTATGAAAAGCTCTCATTGGGTTGTTCGGTGATCAGGTCTGTTAAAATTATTTAGAAAACACGACAAATTCCTTAATCTTTGTACATTTGTGGAGATAATTTTTGGTCATTCTCGAGGTTTGTTTCTACATTCATATCATGCAGAAAATCTTAATGAAAAACAAGTAAATATATAATTACATTAGAACGCACGGGGCACTTTATGCTGTCATATCGTAGACTGTGATTGGTTGAAACTGACCTTAACATTGCCAGGTTTTTCTTCGAGTAAACAAAATGATTGCCCTTTACGTTGTGGGTCCACCTAATGGATGCAAAAAAGTGGCATGAAACTATCAGACTTGCTTGTTACAAAAGGCTACAAATATATTGGCAGCGTCACCACCAGGGTTCAGCCACAGAAGACAGTTTGATATACATTCGTAAGTAGAAATAGAAGGGAAAGTTCATTGTTCTGTATCAAATGGTCAGTTTTTCCGACTCCGTAGTGGGTATCGCTGCTGAAAGGGGACTCGGAGGGATGAAAAAAGCCACACAGATCCCGTTGATAGCATTCACTATAAATGCGTCCGAAATCCCAAATCTGAGAATTCCCGCACCAAAATGTCCTTAAAACAGGGCACTGTGCAGGCGCAGGTTGCGGAATTGAGTCATTCTAGGCACTGATTGACAGTCGGTCACCCCAGCTGGCGGAATTAGTATTCAGAACAGAATGAATCCCAGGTTTTGCGCCGAGCTGGGCGGTTTTTACGCAGTTTCCGCGTGTACACGTGAGATTGGACGAGGTGTCTGCGAAGTTGGGATGACCAAGGTTAGTGCTGCACCGTCCTAGAGCCTAGTACACTCCCTGTAAAAAAAATATATTTGACCACAGTGCAGACCAATTTGCCCATAACCCTGCTGACCACCCACAGTGTCTAAATGAAGTTTTATCACGTGACCCTCATTACAACCAGCCCAATAAACAACTGCACAGTTCTTTTCCACCATTTGAAGACAAGTTTTGTTTTTTTGTTAAGAAACTGTCATGACGGTAGACGTCTGTGGTTTTATCATGCGAAGATTTCTGTTCTCCTAATTAATTCTGCTTCCCAGGGACCGGCATCATTTGTCCCAATGACTTCTGTCGTTAGCAATGATATAAATAATCCGATAGTTGATGTAGTCACGCACATGCAGGCATATACTGACAGTTTTGCTTGGAAGACGCGTCTTTTGCTGGCAGGGAAAGTGATGCTAGGGCGGATAGCAGTTATTACAGTCAGGTCTTTATTGAAATAATTTTTTCTTACCTTCAGGCAATATTGCACACATGTGGGTTCTTTTCGGTTTTTAACAGGTCTCAAATTTATTTGCAATTTTGTAACACGACTCTTCCGCTAAATTTCCTCAAACGAAGATCTTCCAACGTCCCTATTTCATCAGCTCAAATCTCAAATTAGAAAAAAATATTTATCTTACTCGAATTTTTTTATCCTCCACTACATTTTCAGACCCGTAGAGTTTAAAGTTACTGCCTAGACGAGCTTGCCAAATGCTAAAAGGGTATTCAGAAGGGAACTTTAAGAGGCAGGAGCAACTTATCGAACCGAAGCGGAGTATATACTATCGCATTCAGGTAGAAAAAAAGAGCACGTAAAAGCTTTTATCTTGCTGAAACGCCCAGTGTGGTCGACAAAAAGGCGGCCTGTGTTGAGGAAAATCAAACGACTGTGAAAACAGAAAACAAGTTGGCCAAACTTAGGGGCGATTAGCAATGATGGGTCACGGTCAGAAGCGAAGCCACGGAGCTTTTTTATAGGGCGTTAGAAAGTAATTTGGCTTGCTGCCCAATAAATGAAAGGAGACGGCCGAAAAAGCGACACTTTCGAGTGTAAAATGCCTACTAGGCAGTTTTGATATGAACCTAGCGGCCAAACCTCATGGGCATTTTAGATGCCTAATCAGCTAACTCGTCCTGTTAACTCTTGTCTCACGAATCTCTGTCCGGGTTTACTTTTCTGCTAGACCCGATTTGGAAGAAAACTTTCATTTCCTAACGCAGCTATTTCCTCATACTTTAACTAAATCTGTATGCAAAGCAACTATTTATCCACCCCCTTCTTGGCGCAAGATTAAATTCAATGGTGAAGAGCATTGTACAACATGTTTTATAGTGGAAACAAAACTGAAGGCTTGACTCGGAAAAATCAATCTGACAAATTATTGGGAATGTGTTTTCTAAATATGGACTCGTAAAAAGCTGTTAACCCATTCCTTCAATAAAAAAGTAAATACGAGGTGGTTTTCGCAGAAATCTTCATATTAACGCCTACGCACTGGATGACCACGAAGGTCAATTATAAAATTCGCAGATGACAAACTAATTACAAAATTGTGTCTGCGATGACTAAGCATGGGGCGTTGAATTTTTGTAATGAAATGTTACGACGAAAATCAAAGCTTAAATAAAGTTTGAGGGACTTTGATGCTTATAATTATATAAAGATGGTTATAGAAAAAGTTAATTTTGGTTTCATGTCGTAGAGCAGATTGATATTAATACTTTACACTACATCGATATCAGTTTCGATTAGTATTAAATTAGATGAATGTTTGATTAAATTAATATCACATTACATAAATATTAGGCTAGGTCAGTATACAATTCGATTAGTATTAGATTAGAATAATTGCAGAGTACACAACATTAGCATTAAGTTAGGTCAGGGCCACAGTAAATTAGATAGACATTAGGTCACATTACTCGAAGGTTACATTAAAAAAGACCGGATGATTATTGCAGTACCATCTTTAAAACAGAACTTGCCATTTCCTTAATCCCTATTTTTAATTACATTTCACCTCAAGCATCATCTCCCAATACCTGGTGGTTTGCATTTCCGCCAGTGTACGTAAATGTACCTTTTAGGTAAGTACGCCCAACAAACTGCAAACTGGTGAAAACAACGAGGTGTTGCCCTTTGAGTGACGAGAGCAGAAAACGAATCTGTATGGGAACGCACAGACATAAGAATAATGGCGAAGAAGTCATCTGCATCCAGTAGATTAATGGGAAATGTCTTAATATTCTGTGAAGTATACTCATTTTAAAAATGAAGAACCACACGGAAACTTAAGCAACTTGTTAAAGAGGTAGCTTATCATAGAAAGGGTTTCAATTGACCCCGAGCATATTTGTTAACGGCCTTCGTTCTTGACGCTCATTTTTCTTGGTGATTAAGCGCCAAAATTTCAAGTTTTAACGGACAAGCTCTATAAAAAGAATACTCAGTGATTTTTTAAAATCAATATTCATTTGACCGAAGTACGAAACATTCCTGAAGACTAAGTGAGATTTGAACGACAGCAAGGGCAAGATTTCAATAAAACGAGCGCTCTAACCGTCTGGACTATGAATTCTTACCAGGAACGTTGAGTTTAATAGAAATTTACTCAAATAAATTATTCAAGTCTACCAAAACATCTAAGTAATTGAGCCTGGCAGTCATCTGGTGGACTCTAAATTGATTGCTTAAGAAATGCTACTTGGGCAGTTAGATTACCATATCAGACTTGGTGGATTCCATAAGTTACCGTAGGCTGGGCGGATAACTTGATTAGACATTTCGGCCGTCGATTCCGACGAGGTCCACCGTGTTTCCCACAGCAGGGTTGGAAGGGGCCAACAGAGATCAGCAATCAGAGAGCAGTGGGCTTTATTGGGGACGCGCACCCATAAAAATGCTATTTATGGTAGGGAGCTGTGGTGGCACGCATAGGCGCAGGCTCACGCCCCACCACCCACCTGCACCCTATCCAGGCTCCGGTCTTCTTGGCTGTGTATGGACACGGGGCCCAGGTGGATGAGGAAGGAGGGAGCGCGGTAGATGTGTCGTCAGTCCACAATCATTATAAACTAATTCACTTGATCAATATGTGATTAAACCCACGGTCACCGATGAGAACTCGTAGCTCAGGTGGTTAGAGCGTCAGTTGTACCCTCTCCTTGCCCTTGCTGTCATAGATTCGAATCCCATCGAGGCCACAGAGTTTTTCATAATGGGATCAAACGATTATTGTAATCTACCAAAAATATATATAAATTCAAGAAATGTCTCATGTTGAATGTTTTGATAAACACATGCCATACATTTTATCGATGTGAGTAGTCAATTAAGAATTCTGAGAAACGCTATGTATTCAGTGATTTTTCAAGGACACCCTGAAACTCTGATAAGTCAATTACAAGTTTTTTTATTCAATAAAGGGCCTGCCAACACGTAACCATGTTATTTCTGTGTCATGCACGTCAGCGTATTCAAGCAAACCCTCTTTGTCTTAGTAAACTTCAACTCCAGCAATGCCAAAACAGAAACATTAAAGCCAATTCTCGTGTGAGTGTTGTGGAATCCATACCCAAACCATAAGATTTGGCTAACCACCATACTTGATATTATACTAATTTTTTGAGGGTATTTAATTAAAAACTGTACCAAAAGACTAATTTCAAATACTGGTCAGTTTGTACTACCGTATTTACTCAGTCAGTTGCATGAACATACTTTATGTACTTGTAAAACGTAGGTTTTCTAATTCACAAAGATTTTTGACGTTTTCAGAATTTCCGCTTTCAGCCCTTGATAGCATTACTTTTAATATTTTTACTCTGTTTTCAGTTCATTTCAAGTCACCCATCAGCAGTTTGAGGCCTTTTTCCATTAATTTGTGCCGGCTTACGATTGATTCTAAATGTTTCTAGACTTTAGATGTATTCCATGAGATAGGCGAGCCTGAATATTTTTATCTTCTTGCAAGGATGTGCTTGTAGCAGTAATCTGTCATCGGCCTCTGTTTTAAGAACTGAAATCTACAGCATTATGACTATGTCAGGACAATACAGCCTACTGAAGTGTAAGTAAGAGGTTAGATAAGGAACGCAACAGTTACGACCAGGGAAAAATTGTGTTTGTCATCTTACATCCGGTAGTACTGGCTTGTTGGAGTTGTGGCTGCTAGCGAGCATCTGTGCGTGATCCCTAACACCGAATTCGAAATGGATAGCTTCATAAATTCACAGGTGTTTGCGCGCGTTCATTCCTGTGTAAATGACTTTTCTCTCTGGTTTAGGACAAACATGTTTCCATAATAAAAAAAATATCTAAATCCAGAAAATTTTCGGCACGTTTAAGTAAATAGTAGTTCAAAAATCTAACCCAATGGATAAGTTTAATGATTTCCTGGAGTTCTGACATTGATGTTTCTGTGAATACATAGATGTTTAATCATACTCTGGACATGTGCTCACGCCAGAGGCAAATACGACGCGATCAACCACCGACGAGGGATTTTTATGTAATATCCGTCTTACTGTCGATGGGAATCCACAGGTGTCTAACCGGGCCATTGTGGGCCGCGAGTTCAACAGCACTCACGGTCACGACTGTACTCTAACTACTACGTTTCCAGGCAGGTGAGATACAACAGCAGGAAAACTTCAAACTTTGGCTCGGCAGATCGCGTCGGGAAAGCAGGTCATACGAGGCGAGACACAGCAGATTCCCAGCTCAACTGCGGTTCATTAGTCTGTCTGCGGTTAACTAGAAAAAAATGAAAACAACAGCCTTCTCGCTGGCGCGTGCATCTTTGCGGTTCATATAATTGTAGACTGCTAAAGTAAGCGCGTAAAATGGAGCATGGCTGTCTCTGTGTGTGTGTATGGGGTGTAGGGCGTACTAGTTAGGAGTAGAAAAATCTGTCTCGTATAGGTGGTGAATGCTCCTGTGGCCACCTCTAGCTGGTACCTAACTCTCACCTGTTGCTCCTTGAAGCTGGTTATTCCCAACAGCCACACCCCAGGTAACCACCATGACCGGCGGGCTATACCAGGTGAGGGTCTCCGGTGTTGTGTGTGTCTTCACACGTGGTACGTTTGCTCCCTACCTCCTGCTCTTCCCCACTCTCCCATCCTCCCTGCCCCCCTCTCTCCTCTTCCTAGCCCACTCCTCTCTCCCATCTTACTTCTCCCCCTCCTCGTCTCTCTCTCTCTCTCTCTCTCTCTCTCTCTCTCTCTCTCCTCTCTCTCTCTCTCTCTCTCTCTCTCTCTCTCTCTCTCTCTCTCTCTCTCTCTCTCTCTCTCTCTCTCTCTCTCTCTCTCTCGCTCTCTCTCTCTCTCTCTCTCTCTCTCTCTCTCTCTCTCTCTCTCCTCACCCTTCCCTCCTCCCCACGGTCGAAAATGTCCTACGGCAAGGGCGACATGCAATCACGTAGGCGGACCAGGCGAATCGGTCGTTTTCATCCTAACCCAAGTCGTGGCCCATAGTGGAGTTTGGTAGCCGCCTGGGATGGCTCAGTAGCCTTATTTAGGCAAACCACTGCTTACCCTCGTTGGGGAGGGGTTAGAAAAAGTGCACTTAAAATTTTGGGTCTCACAACAGCTACAGCAGACCATGGCTAGCAGACTGCAATTACATGCGGTCGAAAAACTCCAAACAATGTCAACAGCAACTCCTCTCCCAATCCCCCCCTCACCGTACCCTCCGTGGTACCTCCCCAAACTGCTCGAGTGAGCTTGCCTGGAATGTTCGACTCCTTTTAGACAACCCGAGGAGTAACTGACCGGAGCGGAGGACGTCGATATTCGCTCGGGAACTGGCGCGCAACAAGGTGGACATTGCTGTTCTCAGCGAGACCCGTTTCGCCGAGCAGGATCAGCTGGAGGAGGTGGGTGCCGGATACAACGTTTTCTGGAGCGGCCGGCCAAAGGCAGATTAACGCGACGCTGGTATCACCTTTGCCATCCGGAGGGACAGCGTGGGACAACTGTCCTGTTTGCCAAAGGGCATAAACGATCGCCGGATTAGCCCCGCCTATCTCTCCGGGAAGACAAGGTCGCCACCATCATTAGCACCTACGCACCCCCCCACTGATGAGCTCCGATGAGAAAAAAGAATATATTCTATGAGGATCTACACACTCTCATGGCGACTATGCCGAATGCGGATAAGTTAATTTTCCTTGGTGAATTTAACGTCTGCGTCGGGACAGACCATGCCTCGGGAGAGGAGTGCTGTGTCCCCATGGTCTCGCTGGCTTCAATGACAACGGTCTTCTTCTCCCACGAACCTGCGCCGAACACCACCTGATTCTGACCAAAACCTTATTCCGCCTTCCGATGCGGCAAAAGGTGACCTGGGTACACCCCCGTCGAGACTTGCACCCCTTGGACTATGTGGCTGGCGACAAAGGCGATCCTGGTGCCGGCGGATGGATGGATCACCGCCTCGTCATCTCCAAGATGAGGCTTCGTCTGCAACCACGCAGGAGCTCCCAAGGTAAGCGACCACCAGGTAGGTTGAATACTGTTTTGTTGAATGTGCCTACTCACCACCTCCATTTAAGCAACTAACTGGCCAACCTCCCAGTCGCCGACGAGGACGCCACCGTGGAGAACCGCTGGGGCCAACTGAGGGGAACGGTCCAATCCACCGCCCTGGATGTTTTCGGCCGCGCACGTCGTCAGCACCAAGACTGGTTCAATGATAACGACGCAGTCATCAACGCTCTGCTCATCAAGAAGAACCGGTTGCACAAAACCTACGTCGATCGCCCTACCACTACAAACAAGACAGCCTTCTACCGAAGTCGCCGCCTTGTACAACAATGGCTGCGGGAGATGCAGAATGCCTGTTTAACGCGCAAAGCCGAGGAGACCCAAGGGTACGCGGACCGAAACGAATGAAAGAAATTCTTCGCCGCCATCAAGGCTGTCTATGGACCTCCAGTCAATGGTGCCACCCCTCTTCTTAGTGCCGACGTCAGGACGCTGCTCACTGAGAAAACACAAATCCTGACGCAATGGGCGAAACATTTCCAAAGCGTTCCCAACCAGCCCTCCACCATCTCCGACCCCACCATCGATCCGATGCATCAAGTGGAAATCAACGCCGATCTTGATCTCCCCCCTCTCCAAGAAACCATCAGAACCGTGCAGCTAATCTCCAACGGGAAAGCACCTGGATCGGACGCGATCCCTCCTGATATTTACAAGCATGATGGACCTTAGCTGATGAAGTCACTCACAGGGATCTTCCAGGCAACGTGGCATCAAGGACAGATATCTCAGGATTTTAAGGGCGCCACAATCGTCCACCTCCACAAGAAGAAGGGGAACCGCCAACTCTGCAGCAACCACCGGGGAATCTCACTGCTCAACATCAATGGAAATGTTTGCCCGTATCCTGCTCAATCATCTGAATGGTCACCACCGCAAGGACTGCTCCCGGAAAGCCAATGTGGCTTCCGACGACACCGAGGAACAATTGACATGATCTTCTCCGCTCGCCAGCTGCAGGAGAAGTGCCAGAAGATGCGGACTCACCTTGACACTACCTTTGTGGATCTGACGAAAGCCTTTGATACGGTGAATCGCGACGGGCCTTGCAAAATCATACAGAAATTCGGCTGTCCTGAACGTTTCACGCTCATGGTGCGTCAGCTTCACGACGGGATGATGGCGCGCGTTAATGACAGCAGAACAGTATCCGAAGCATTCGCAGTGACCAATGGAGTGAAGCAGGGCTGCGTCCTTGCGCTTACCCTATTCAGCATCATGTTCTCTGCCATGCTAATGGACGCCTATCGTGACGAACGCTCCGGAATCCCCATTGCCTACCGGACGGACGGCCGACTCCTCAACCAACGGTGGATGCATTTCCACACGCGTGCATCCCCAGCTACCATCCACAAACTTCTCTGTGCTGACGACTGCACACTCAATGCATGGGCAGAACGGGACATTCAAAGGAACAAGGACCTTTTCACTGCCGCCTGTGACAAATTCGGTGTTCGCATCAACACGGAGAAAATGGTTGTGGTGCATCAGCAACCGCCCAATACCATCTACACCGGAGCTCACATCAATGTCAATAGCGCCCAACTGAAATCTGTGGATACCTTCACTTACCTAGGCAGCAATCTCTCCCGCAGCACCGAAGTTGAAGATGAGATCGCCCATCGGATCGCCACAGCCAGCAAAGCCTTTGAACGCATGCAGAACGTGGTCTGGAATCGACATAGTCTCCACCTCAGCACCAAACTCACGATGTACAAAGCTGTCATATTACCGAGGCTGCTGTGGGGAGCGGAGAAATAGACGATCTACCAAAAGCAGGCGCGGAAGCTCAATCACTTCGACCTCAGCTACCTCCGCAGAATACTAAAGCTAAATTGGCAAGACAGGATCACGAATACGGAACTGTTGGAATGAACAGGCCTTCTCAGAATTAACGCTAAGCTGAAACAACTGCAACTGCGCTGGAGCAGCTACCTTGTGAGGATGGACGACGACCGACTACCCAAATGACACTTCTATGGAGATGTTGTCAAGGGTTCTCGTCGACAAGGGAGTCATGTACGACGCTACAAGGACACTCTGAAGACCCCCCCTGAAGCAACAACAGTTCAATCCGGTGACCTGGGAGGACCTCGCACGGAACCGAACTGTCTGGAGGAGGACAGTGAAGACAGGGGCAGCAAGTTACGAAACCAACCGGCTCGCCGCCGCCAAGGCTAAAAGGGCCGCAAGAAAGTCACCAGTGGCCCGGTCTTTCCAACATGCCCGCGCTGTCAACGCACCTTCCGCGCGCGAATCGCCCTGGTCGGACATCTTCGGACGCAATGCAACAACAATCCGAGAACTAAAACTTCTGCCAACCCTCCTTCGGACCCCCAACGGTCACCCCTGACACCAATTCTCCCAGTCCCACCATCATATCTATCACATCCCCATACTTATCACCTGTTACCTCCCAAACCACCACCACCACTACCAGCGATGGGGCGTTGTCCTAAGCTGTCCTCATTTCGACTGCACATTCACCTCACGCATAGGCCTAATCGGTCAGTTGCGAATCCATCGCACAGAGCCTGGTGAACCAGCGCCTGGAGCACCAACCCACAGCAGAGATCGCTGCCTCCAATGCCCTCACACATTCACTCACCGCATGGGCCGATTCGGCCACATGCGCATCCATGACAGCGGAATTCACCGCAGTGTCGATAGTACCAATATCCCATGCACACCCTCCGCTCCTGCCATTCTCACCGTCATTGCCACCCCCACCCCCACTACCATGAACCACAACTCTCCAGCCCCTCCCAATTTCCCTGTCAACACTGCGCCCGAATCTTCCCCTCACGCATCGGCTTGATTGGTCACCTGCGAATCCATAGCACGGAGCCTGGCAAAGCAGTGCCTGGAGCTCCAACATACAGTCGACGGGCCCGCCTATACTGCTCCCGCACGTTTACAAACCGCATGGACCTATTAGGACATAGGTGCTTCCACGATAACCTACGGTAAACCACCGGAGGCTAAGCCACATTAGCGCGCACTACCTACACCAGTACATAGAAAACACCCTCACCTTAATCACGTACCTGATAATATCATGGTGTCCTAGAAACCGTGGCTTGGAAGGCTGCCAATCTGACGCCTACACAAATTCACGACGTCGGCCCAGTGTATGAGCTATGTGTGTGTGGTGTCTGACCAGTGGACTGGTTGTCAAACGGTGACGGCTCCTCCATATCCCCTGGTTTAGTGAATCCTGGTGTGTGCGTTATGGGGTCAGGTCGTGCCTTGGCGCACGAAGACGGGTACGCCGGTCCGTCAGCCAATTCACCCACTCCCACATCAGACAAATGACCGGCTCGGATGGTGGTCTGATTGTGGTGGTGGGGGAGAAAGTGAGGTCAACGGCTCAGTGCATTTTTCCTCATTATAAGCAGTGGCAGAAGAGATAGTGAACAACGTTCGCAAAGTTTTAAGTCAAAGTCCAAAGAAGTCTGTGAGGTGAGAAAGCCTAGAAACCCAGATCCCTAACGTAAATGTTTGACGTGTAATAAGAAATCGCCTGTGACAAATTCCTTGCAAGCTTCAGCTTCTAAATTAAACGAATTCCGTGATGAGTTTATGGACTGTGTCGGTGGTAGTGAACTCCACAGAAAAGGTCATTCGCTCTATGCTTAGCACTACATGGTTATAATTATATCTGGCAATCCTTTTGAGAAAGCGTACCTGGGATATTATGGAACAGTTGAAGAAGGAATCCGGATTCGCAGGTGATAGTTCCCTTACAGAAGCTGGAATGTGTATCTACCCGAAGCCTACCCAATGAAGCTTCATACGAAGTGGATTAGCTTATACCACACATGAAGGGCCTCGTGCAATCGATGAGACTCCTGATGAACCATGTGCTCTCAAAATTGGTGAAACAAGCAACAAAAGGGACAGGCAGCTGCCATTCCTATCTACAGAGACCGTAAGACGATATTTAATATAGGAATTAATGAGCCGTCTCTGATACAGCCTTGTGTGTTCCCCCATTCGGTAATACTGTTCCACATCCTACCCCTATTCATTCCTTCCACTTTCAAAAAGCCCTAGGGAGAGAGTAACATGCGACCCAGACTAACGTGGGTCGTCCCCCCACTAAGCAAAGCCTGACTCCTAGTGGAGTTTCAGCACTGCTTACGCTATCGCGGGTGAATGGGCTAGAAAAGGTATCCTTAAAAAATTATGGGATCACTTCATATGCACGTTTACCGTGGCTCGCCGATGCTCAACTGATGGTCGAAATCGTACAGTAGACAACAACCCGACTAAGTACGATAGTCTACAACCTTAAGGCACTCGTTTATATGAGCGAACCTTTAATGGGGCAGAGATTACACGCAGCGACGCAAGCGCTCTCCCCACGTTGGGGTCAGCCGAAATGCGTACGACCGAAACTTCTTCCTGCGGCGGCCAATCGGTGACGAGAAAAATATCGACCGTCGCAAATCCGAGGTTGACTCACGCGTGCTATGCGGACTGACGGCGAATTACGTAAACGATAGCGCTGACAACCATGGGAGCGAGCAGCTACAAACGGTTACCGTCATCCCTCACAGACTGCTAGAGTGCGTCGACTCACCCTGGAAGCCTAGATGACCTTACTGTTGTAGGCAATTTGCGGAGCAACCGGCCAGAAATGAGGACTGTGTCGCGGCAGTTTAAGCCATAGGGAGCCACTAGCCACTACGCTCTGCAGGCCCGGTCCCGAGTACAAAACGTAGAAATTGGACGCAAGTAGAGAGAGTACTGTATTCTTTACGGAATAATCGGATAACGGGTTCGATAAAGTTGGCAGCAGGATGAACGAATACGTCCGGGACTGCATGAGCAGGTATTCCTGGTTGCAACGGATAAAGTCTTATTCAGTGAAAGCAGTTCTTAGTGGGCGTTTGAGTTCAAAGGTCCGTTATGACAGCAGTGATTGGCCGAGACACCTGGTTTTGGAAATCCTGGTGTGTGCGTTATGAGGGCCAAGTCGTGCTGAGGCAAGCGAAGACAGGTACGCCGGCCCTGTCGACCAATGCGCCCACTCTTACATCAGACAACTGACTGGCTCAGACGGTCGTCTGATTGTGGGGGTGGGGGAGAGAGTGAGGTCAGCGCATTTTCCTCACGTTAAACAATCCGACGCACTTGAAACTATTACGGTGCACTAAAAGCTGTGGCTTGGAAGGTTGCAAATCGACGGGATAACTCGGACCGCGTGGTCAGCCCAGTGTGCGTGTTTGTGCGAAGTGGCTGACTTGAGGACTGAGTCAGGCTGCAATGGCTCCTACTCGATGTGGCCTTTATGGCACTCCCACTCATTTGGGATCCGAACCACCCTCCCCGTGTTATAGAGTTCTTGTTAGTGTTGGACCACAGTGCGTGGGCCTGCACCCTCTCCCATCTCCGGTTTTCTTGACTCTGTCTTTACATTGGGCCCAGACGGAGAAGTGGAACCGATAATGAGGTAGATGCAGCACAAGTCTACTCTCACTGTAATCTAGTGCAAGCCAGTATCCCTGCATCACCCGGCTGTGGTGCATATGGTGGACATATTTGAAAACGACGGTCGAACTGTAGATTGGCCGAGAATCAAATCGTGTGTGCCAGTACGTGCGAGCGGCAGTGTCGCGACAGGCGCTCAGAATAGGGCATATACATGACCCCAGTAAGAGTTATAAAGCTGAGATGAATAAAGACATGATTCCGGCGAGTAAACAACGTTCTTCTCCTCTACTTATACACCCACGTGCAGTGCGAACATTCGCTTCGGTACATTCTATCTCCCTGGACGTCATCGGTTGCGCAGGTCAACACCAGGACTGCGTTGACGACGACGACGCGGATATCAGCAACTAGCTCACCGAGAAGCCTAGGCTACACAGTCTACACTAACCACCGAACCGAGAAAAACAAAGCGTTTTTTTCAGATGTCACCCCATGGTCCAGTGACGTCTGCGGTTGTTGCAGAACGCTTGCATAGATCGCAAGGTCAAAGAAACCGGTGGATACGCCAACCGCAATAAAATGACGAATTGCTTCGGCTGCCAGACCCAAGGAACCACGCAGGTGTTCAATCCAGACAGGACAACACTCCTGACGAAGAAATCACGGATTTGGAGGCGCCGGACCGAGCGCTTCGGAACCTTCCTCAATCCCCCGACACCACCATCTAACAGCCGTAGGAAAGCACCTGAATATGATGGAAATGCCACAAACAGCGGTCCTCGGCCTATAGAAAGTCATATCGCTGTTCCAGATGTGGCACCAACTCTGGTCCACTGTGTGCGGACTAGACGGGTTGTTTGGCCTTTTCAACGACTGCGCCCGATCCCTCTTTCGGTCTTCTCGACTTTGATGTGACACCCAACTCAGTCAGGTGAGGGAGAAGACGGTGCGGTAAATGCTGTTAAATTCTACTATCATCATAAGCTAAATCACATGCACTTCACCATGCCTGTGGGACACACGGTGGTCATCGCTTGTAACGACGATCGAACTGCCAAGTCACGTCAGCGTCGGGACACTTCCCCAAAATAAAAATCAGACAAAAGCGAGCCAATTAAGCGCGTCACCCTCACTGTTGTGGGTAGGATCTTGCGCGATCTCACTGAATATATCTTACCACACAGACGTCCAGTTTGATGCTCGCTGACAGATTGGTCTACTTAAAAACGGTAAGAGGGGGGTGAACAGACTAACCGCTGAATTTTGCCAAATTATCATGTTTACACAAATCGCAAAGACGCGTTAAAGCAGTCGATATTGTGCCCATTGAAAATTGAGGACGAGGGTCAGAGAATGGTGAAAAACCAGTTGGACATCGCAAAATGTAGGCAAATGAAAATTTATGCACTTGAATTTATGAGGGAACTTCTGCAAAAGTGACAGGCTGCAAGTAAACGGATTCCATTGCCATTATCTGGAAAAGGACGCTGAAAAAAGACTTTAGTTCACAGTGTCCCAAGCAAAAACAGAACGAGAGATACAGTAAAGAGGACATGTTTACACAAATGGGAGAAAGAAGACACGCAGTTATTCAGTATGCCTTAACAGTGAAAATACAGCAATAACGATTGTCATGTTTTTCTGACTTTGTAGAGCAAGAAACTGCTACAACGCAAAGTGGATCGAAAGGTAATACAAGCCGAGGTCGTGTGGATGACACAACTGACAGCAAAATAAGACTTGAGCTCTGTTGGCTGTAAAATGCAGCATTTCCTCCTATCAGCAAGTAGGAAGGCGCTTTTTCCACTAAAAAGACCTTCAATGGAAGGGTTTTAAGGCTTTACCTACTACATGGTGCTATAGAAAATAACAACATCTAACGGCGAGGACACACCAAGAGGCTGCAGTGGGAAGGAATTAAAAAGAATCCAAGGAAATGGAACAACAGCAAGTGAGTAGGAATATGAGATTGGAGATGCCTAAGGCGGTATAAATCGCAAAATAACAGAGATAATGCCTTAAAAGACCGAAATGATCAGGGTCGGCAGAAGAGTTGACCGGAGAAGAGACGCCGCCGGAGCTCCTTAGCTCGCAGTTTTCGCTCTACGATAATATTTGAGAGTATGGACTGGTTCTCCGAGGCACGCCGAGACAGGTAGGGCAGCACCTCCTCAACGGGACCATAGGGGACGTACTTGTAGACGGAATAACCAGCTTGACCTTTAGCATAAATGGACAGAGAAAGTATATTGTTACCTAACAAAACGAATTGTGGAACTGTTTTGAACAAAAACCAGACCAGACAAGAGCGCGCAAGGAATGATAAACGATTTTAAATGGGAACGAAATTACTCTCTAAGGGGCGCTCCGATTACCTTAACAATAACTAAATATGCCCTCAAATAAAATCAGACCAACTTTAAGACCAGATGCATTATAGGCACAGTCGTCAACATACTTCGCACGTTAAGTGTGCATGCATTTATTCAGGTTAAGTGGGAACATTACAGAGACCAAACGTCTTACCTTAAAGTACGATTTTGTGCCTCAACCGCTTATCTATCAAAGTGGGCTCTAAAAATACTTACTGTGTATCGACAGAAATCATAATAGTCATTTAGGTGAATTCGTTCGCGTCCATCTTCACGTCTAGCTCATCGACAGAAAACATTACCCAGGAAGATATGCGACCGCGGTAAATTAGGTTGCAAGTAATACGGCCTGCTACTTCGACGTTGAATGACGTGTGGAGAGTGAGTCACCAAGACATTCGTCTAAAGCTTTAAAGAACATTGATCTCAGCACATGTTTTTCAATAAATGGGTCAGGTGCTAAGGGAGACCGACAGTCGGGGCCAAATAGATCAGTGACAGGCCGCCAAACTGGCACCCGCACGGGGGATTCATTCACCTAGGTTCTGACCTGGACGTGCCCTCAGCCAGGGTGCCTAAACGACAGGCATGTAAAGGCGTGATTCGGGAACGTTCATCATTCATTTTTTCCGAGCGCTGGGTAGGGATGCCTTGTATGGCCGCCTAAACAGGACATGGAAATAGGAACTGCCCCACCCGCTTAAAATATATGGCTTTACGGTAAATTTCAGGAAGTGCAAGTATTTCCGTGCCTTAACGCTAACACTAAACTGTCAACTTAATCTTAACCATAGCTCTACCCCAAACCCTACAGGTAGCACAATAATAACATTAACCCTTAGTCTAATCATGACCATAACCCTAACTCGAACCTTAAGCTCAAAATAAAACCTAACCTTAAACTTAACCCTAACCCTCACCTTAATCCTAAACATAATTTCCTTGGAATTCAGCGCAAAGCGACATGAATCGTGGGCGATTCCTTTTCACGTGATCCGCTTAGGCGGCCATAAAAGACATCCTTACCGAGCGCTTTTATAAAACTCGATGCAGTCTCTTACAGATTTAGCGAAACCACAAAGACCGGTCTCCAAGATAGATGACATGTGACGAAATGTTTTCGAAATTCACAAGGCCAGCTCGGTGCTGGAGGCAGCGTATTTTAAGAGCACAGGAAAAAAATACCATTTCACAGGCAGACCGAGCAGGCGAATTCACGAAAAAGTCGGAAGTGAAGCAGTTCCAGCTGGAGGAGTCAACAGTTAACAAACTAGAGACTCTAGAGGCGATGATAATTCGGGATGTTGCTGACCGAGTTGTGAACTGGATGTCAGATTTTAGGCAGGCGAAGCCGAAAGGAGAACACTGGCCTTTATAGCAGAGGAAAACATGCCAGAGTATTGTACTTTTGTGTGGCAAATTCGCTTCTTCATCCTTAGATATTTAGAAAAGGGAAATCAGCCCGGTAAGGATAGTAAAAAGCAGGGCAAATAACTGGACAAAGCAGACTTACCTAACGGGAAGCTAACTTGATCACACATCCCCAAAAGTTGTCCGAAACAAATTAATCTGTGCTCAGGTTGTATTCCGTATTCTCGCATTCTAAGAGAAGGACAAAAACCTAGGTCTTTACAGAGAAGCCCGTTTCCATAAACAAAAAACCCCAGTAAATATAAAAAAATTTACTAGCAAAGATCCTGATGTTACCACTAACAACGTTGACGGAATAATACTTTGAGACAAAGGACTTGCGATGAACTATAAATTCGGGCAACAATTTTACTCCGACGTACAAATTAAAAAACGTAATGCAACCGACGTAAGCGGCTGCTAAAGTACTGAAAAGAGATACAAAATTAACGGTTATTCGACAGACTAGATCAAATATCAAGTAAAAAATTGCCACATCCAACCCACGCACATTTCCATTTGGTCTTGGGCCGAATGTCATTCCAACACAACACCGCAAATGGAGTAGCTGCATTTTTACATATCTGTTTTGGTGTTTTTTTTTCCTAACAATAGATGCAGACATAAGTTTCAAATCCAACACCGACTGCCGCCACCGAAACCGCTCCTCTTCTTTTAACAATATCACGCTCTTGCGTTACACTTATAGTTAGTAAATGGGACGAGTTTAGGGAAAGGCTTTGCTGCTTTGCGTCAATAATTTACTGTAGCGGTTAGCCAAGAAAATAAACACAGAAGACGAAATTTCGAAGATAAACATCCACGAAAGAATTTCCTGAACGATGTTTGCCCTATTGTGGGAATAATTTTCTAGTGACAAGATGGTTATGAAAACTCTGAAAGCTGTACATGGATCAGGCCTCTTTCAAAAACGACTACCTGAAGAGTTCAAATGCAGATTTAGCTTGAAATAAAGATATATTGGGTCATTCCCGCCACGGAGACGGAGTGATATTTTTAAAAATAATAAATAATGCATAAGTTGCTAGGGTTAATAGGGAAGTTGGCTCAAAAGGCAAAGCATCCATAGTTTACGGCCGAAGTTAAAAGCCTAAATTCCCACAGGAAATGGGGGCGTGGTTAGGTCGGTGGTAACCTCACTCAGGTAGGTGAAAGCTCCCTCAGTGTGGAGGTCATCAGGTTGAAACCCTCGGAACAGGTGAAATCAGTGGTTGCGCAACGATCCTAGTAACGTTCTTGATCAAACTAATTTCGTTCTCTACCGGTAAAGGGGCGCGAAAACGCATCCACCCAGTAGGACCAAGTGAAAAAAAACAGAGGTTGACTGACTATTGCCTTCTCAACCTTGACCGTTCTGGACAGTCAACTATTAATGTAGTCAGTGGGCTCTGAGAATCCGAAGATCTCTGTTAGGCATACGGTCCAGGGCGTGGGTAAGAACGTTGAGTGAATTTTGAAATGTGCAATGTTATCGTACATCAAGATTGAGGTTTGAGCCAACCGCTAGTAGGTCTAGGATCAGATCAGGGCAAGCAGCCGATTAAGCACGCCACCAAAGAAAGTTCATATTCGTAGAGTTGAACACTGACACGAAGCGGACAAAGCGGCACAATTAATACGTTGAAGATTTTGGCAGATTTGAATAATTCGTTTGCCCCACTTGTGAAAAACTGCGGCCTCGGTGGGATTCGAACCCACGACAGCAAGGGGAAGGCTTTAATACAGCCAACGCTCTAGCCAACTAGGCTACGAGGTCCCACCGGGAGCAGTGAGTTAAATCACACTTGGATCAAGTTACACACCCACCCAGCCAACTGAAACTCACGGCTCCCAGTGGGGGCCTCGTAGCTCAGTTGGCAAGAGCGTTGGCTGTACTAAAGCCCTCCCCTTGCTGGCGTGGGTTCAAACCCCACCGAGGCCGCCGATTTTTTTACAAATGGGTCAAATGAATTATTCAAATCTGAAAAATCCCCTGTTAGACAAAAATTTGTCAGGTCTGGAAAATGTGGTTAGGGAAATATGCATACAGGAGGCATTGTCTACGATGAAGCACACCGCATGACAGACACCCAAGACTTACTTTTGCAAAGCAAACCGAACGGAGTCCTCGTTATGCGTGGCGACCATGACAGAAACAGTACCTTTTGGTCGATGCTGTATGACACCGAAGCATTCCTCTAGACAATCCTCATACATCTTTGAAGTCGCTTCGTAGGTAGGATTTATGGGATCGGGGTAACCCAACTCGGCAGCGCGAGCGCGTTCCTAAATGTACGAAGGGATGCATTCAAAAAAGAGAGAAAAAAACTGTTGAGTCGATAAATCGACAGGCCTCTATTTACGGAACACAAGCAAGGTTAGGTCGACCGCTGTCCACACATCTGAAGCGATGGTGCCAGGTAATTTGCAAACGACGCCTGCACCGCTTTGAAGCAAATCGAGCGCAATTTTGCGGCGCATTCACAGAGACCGTTCATGGTGCCCGCAGTTACAGCTTTCGGCTACTATAAATCTTCTGTTTTCTTCCGGTGCTATCTCTTTTGCGTACCAATTTTATCTACAGTGAATGGAGGTTTTTTGAAAATTTTGAAATGATATTTTCAAAATAAAGCGTAGCTCTCTCTCTCTCTCACTCGCTCACTAAAATCTATAAAAAAGCTTCCAATAAGGCATGACGCCGAAGTTCCAAGGAATAGGAACTTTTCAACGGTAATACCTGGTCAAAATTTCCGTGTCCAAACCCTACCCTAACATAAAGACTTACCCTAACTTCTCTGGAATTTAGCGTAAGGAATTGTGGGAGGGTTCCTTTTTCCAGGTTTAGCTGTTCCAAAAAGACCAGGTAGACCACTACCACTCTGCAAGCAGTGATGACTTGCCTAAAACTGACCTCATGCTATCATTGCGCATCGATAATGTACCAACTTGATAAAGATGTCCAAACCAACTGGATAGGTGCACTGACACAATGCTCATAATTCAGTCTAAACGAAAGTATTTCACACTATAAAATTGCCATAAGTCCGCATGGAGAAGAAGCAGTTGTAAACTGGCTAGCAATCCTGAAGCAAATTGCTTCGACAACTGTCAAACATGGAAGCCACGACTTCTAGCACATCTTGGTAGAGCAAAGAACGGGCAAGGAATGGTCACGTAAGATGGGTCCCAATTCCGCATCGGCAAGAGTAATTTAAATCAAATGACAGTTCGACCGTCGATTTCGACGAGGTCCACCGTATGGTCCACACCAGGTGGTGCAGGGACGGTGACTTGCGCGTGAATTAGTTTTAAGTGAAAGTAGCCTTGCGCTGCAGCTACCGCACTCTCTCCTCCTCCCCCACCTGAGTCCAGTGTCAAGGCAGAGTCAATAAGACCGGAGATGGGAGAGGGCGCAGATGGCTGGCGCGGCCGGAGCCACCCTTGGGTGTACTACCACACCTGACTCGGATTCCACGGAGTGAGAGTGCCATAAAGGCCACATTAAGAAGGAGCCATTGCAGCCTGACCCTCAGTCCGCGAGTCAGCCACACACAAAGCACACATTGGGCTGACCACGCGGTCCGAGTTATCCCGTCAGTTTGCAACCTTCCAAGCCACGGCTTTTAGCGCACCGTGATAGTTGCAAGCGCATCAAATTGTTTATAATGAGGAAAATGCACTGAGCTGTTGACCTCACTCACTCTCCCACCCCCACAATCAGACCACCATCAGAGCTAATCAGTTGTCTGATGTGCGAGTGGGCGCATTGGCTGACGGGTCGACGTATCCGTCCTCACGCGCCACAGCACGACCTGGCCCCATAACGCACACACCAGGATTTACTTGCTCAGGGGATATGGATGAGTCATCGCCGTTTGACTCCCAGTCCATTGGTCAGCCACTTGACTTTAACTGATGTTGGCGTGCAAACGGGATGACAGAGAGCGTCGCTTCAGATATACACAAGTTAGCCGACCATTCACTGCTTCCCACGGAGGCAGTGCAAGGATCGCCTCTCGAGGGCGGTCGAAACGCCGTGCCTCCCAGAAGGGTCACGTGTGCCACACTGGGATAAAGGACGAGACGGAGGTTGATAACTGGACTCTAGGTGGCCTGGAAACCTGATAATGGGATTTTGACTTCAGACGGACAGCAAACATTCAGGGTGCACCGATGAATTTGAAAAAGGCACACTCACAGCATCCCTCGGGTCCAAAGTGTGCAAACGTTTTCACTCCGTTTTCGTTTTGAGAATATTCCCGTTGACAATGCCCGTATAAAGAGAACCTATGCGCAAAATTTAGCAAAAAAACTAGAAACCTTACCCTTGACGACAATTACACATTCAGGGCTGACCAGCTGACCTTCAAATTCGCGGGTTGCGGCGGTCAAACGATCGTTAACAGCCAACTCCATTTCGAGAAGGGGCAGGCTACGGGGTTTACAAGGATCGGTTCAAACGGGTACTGTAGTCTGCATACCAGAAACCCACACACATGGTAAATACTAAAACTAAAACAGACAGCTTGGCCTACCACCCACTTTTTTTCACCACCGTCTCCTCCGCTGACTTATCTTTGCCTACTGTTTTGCTGTCGGAGAGGACGATGAAGGCGCAGTCAAGAGCAGTGAACACGAATGAACAGGGTTTTGTGTAGGTGAAAGAGCAGAGGATAATACAGCACAGAGGAAATCCGGGGCGGTAGCTTTAAGCAATCGACGCTCATGAAATTCAACGTGGGTACCAAGTTGGATACGGAAGTCTCCTCCCGGGAGACAACTCGGAAGGGTACTTTCTAGGGTGGTTCCGGACGCCACATTGGAGAAAGGCGTAAGAAAATTCCACCCAACCATCTGGTGCTAGCATCCCCTACAGGTGCTCATGATAGACGGAATTGAAAGCAGTGGCAGCGACCACCGATTGTTGGTAACTATGGTGGAATTCGAAAATGCGCCCAATTTTGATTATCCGGCACGCACCTCCACGCCCAGCACGGAATTCGGCTTGGTTGAGCCTCGTCCTATTAGCATACAGCCTAGAATCGCCTGATATGGACGACAGCGAAGCTTTTCGCAGCGATTTCGATGAGGCTTACGTCGCGGTAGTTCTCTCATTTTGTTTATCTCCCTTCTTGAGGACAAGTACAGGATGCCGGAGCCTCAGTCGGCAACAATGACCCCGTATGTCCAAGCTTGTTCAATCACCGCCTGGAGTCATGACGCCAATGTCAACAAAAGACTAGACGGTTTCAGCGGATAAAGCGCCCTCTCCGACTGCCTTGTTTTTGCGCATCCTTTGCATTACATTTGCAATAACTCATTTAGAAGAGGATCGCATGGCATTGCATAGATTAGAGGAGGATAAAACATCCCTGCAAATGGAAGCGAGGGTATGTTGGATTAAGTATCGAAGTTGAAACAGTACCCGAAATGCTCACGCCATCGTTCGATTTGTCAGCAATAAAGACACCAGTGGTGCGCCCATGTGGGTATTGATCTCCCAAGAGCATATGCTTGCATTGCTATCTGACACGGTGCGTTTCCAGTTTCGAAATTAAGAAGCAGTTTGAACTGCCGTTAAATTGTTTTTCAAAAGCCTCGCAGACAGTTTGACCGTTGCAAAGACGATGTCTGCCGTGCGCCCCAGGGAGTCGGTGTAGCACCGGTGACTCGCGAGTGAATTAGTTCACGATCAGAGAAACTTACGCATCACCTGCCACACTCTATAGACTCAAGCATATTTGGACCAGGTGACAAGACTGTTAGGGCGACCGGAGGCAGTGGCTGACGGAGCTAAACATCTCGTCTACGCGTGCCACACACGTCTGGTCCAGAAAACAATGGACCACGTTGTCATAGAAACAAGAGACGGCTCGGATCTCATCTGAGTGAGGGTGCCATAGAGGAGACATTTAAAAAAGAGCCAGCACAGCCTGACTTCCTATCCTGGGAGGGCCGATAAACCCAGTCATTTGACATCCTTCAAAGCCCAGACTTGTAGCGCGTCGTGATAATTTCAATGTGTTTCAGGTTAAATATAGGGAGGAATGTTCTGGAATGCCATGGAGAGGAGTTCCCCGGAGTCAACCTTATTCTCTCGACCCTCTACCACGCGCCAGTTTACTATCCAAGTCGGTCAGTGAGCTGGAGCTGTAATCGGACGTAATGGCTAGCGTGGCGGAAAACCTATGATTAACCCCCCAAAACGTAGTCCGGTTCATGTGGCATGGGACCTAGGTTGTTAAGTGCGGCACGCGTAAACGTGCTGTTTAGCTTCGTCAGCCACTGCCCCCACGGCCAAATCTGATCGCCTTGACATCGGGGAAAGGTGGGTAGGTGAGATGATGGTGGGGTGAATGCAGTTCACGTCTATTTGGCTTTAAATAAAATTTATGCGCAAAGTATACCTGCGTCCATATTGTAGGGCAGCGGTAGACGTTGTAGAACGCCTTCGTGTATAAAGTCGAAGCCTTCTAAGAGTGGCTAATCATATGCCAGCGATAACTGATTAAGTGCCCGCCTTTTGCCTGGACGCCCATCACCATCCAGCTTGTAAAATCCACATGAGACGACTTTACCGTACAGCAGTACAATGCGTAGATGGGTGAACGAATTTCACATCTATCAGACTCTTTGGGCACGCGATTTCTGTAGTGGAGTGCATCAGGCCGATCTACGTACGAGGTGCTTAAAACGAAACACGATTTGCAAAGTGTGTTTCCTGACCATTCAAGTTAAGACAACCAGCAACAGGCAGAAAACCAAGACACAGTGCCTCTGTTTCCCTTATCAATGGTACTTTTCCCTTGATGTCACAACTACTGTGAACAGACTTCTTTTTGAATCCCAGAGGTGAAGTGCTGCTGTGCCCAGTCAATACTAATATGTTAACCTCTGCTGGCTATCATATAGAACGAAGTTTTAGAGGGTTTTATTAAGCCACCTCTATCTTTGAATCAGTCATGTCTCACAAGCAGCACCCATAAATTGAGAAATAGGATGGGCTCACCGAAGCAAATTTATTTAAAGGCCAACTCCTTGGAGGGCTTGGTCAGCTCTCCATGGTCAAAGCGGTAACTGCGGCTAATTGAACAGAACTTGAAATTGCGTACCGTGGCCTGTTTGTCGGCCTCCAGCTGATCGAGTTTTTTCGCTGCCTCGGCCTTTTTGTGGCTGTTTGGTGGACAGTCTAGCTCCAAATTTTCGATTACAGAAACCATAGGGAAACATAACATGAGTAAATGAAATCTTGTCACGCATACCGTTGGGTGTCTACGAAGAAAAAATGCACAGATAGGCTGAATGAATATAAAAGTAAGCAATCATAAATTGTATTTTAGAGGGAATGCATATTCTTTCAAGGTGAGCAGATTGGCCCAAACACGAAAAATTTTGTAAGAGCATGATATATCTCATATTTCTATCATCTTCTCTAAACTGTCCTTGAACAGGATGGTGGCTCATTATTGGGCCCCCTAAACGGGTCGCGTGGTAGATATGCTGGACCGACACGGGGCCAGGTCAGGGTACGGCAAGCGTCTCATAAT
Source organism: Schistocephalus solidus (assembly GCA_017591395.1). Lineage (NCBI taxonomy): Eukaryota > Metazoa > Platyhelminthes > Cestoda > Diphyllobothriidea > Diphyllobothriidae > Schistocephalus > Schistocephalus solidus. The sequence continues at coordinate 390,989 of WEDG01000486.1, forward strand.
GAATGCCGAACAGGGGGGGGGCGTTGCGGCACGCTTAGGTGCGGGCTCACGCCACACCAGCCACCATTACCATTTACGGCACTCCCACTCCATGGAACCTGCTTAAGGCGTGGCGGCATGGTCAGGGGCGTCTCCGACCGCGCAAGCCACCGGTGCCTGACTCCACATCCAGTCTTCTTGACACCGGGCACAGATGCAAGTGCAATAGCTGCAGTGCAAGCTTACTATCAATTAACACTAATCCACGCACAAGTCACCGTCCGAGCACCCCCATGCTCCGGATCATACGGTTGACATCGTAGGACTACGGCGGTCGAACTTTCGTCGTCAGCTAAACTATATGAACGCATATCTAGTCGATCCGTTAGCCAACCATCCACAGCAAAATTCATGTGGAGTTACAGTAACCCCATTGGGGAGCCCAAACTAATTCCGCCGTTTTTCCGCTAAGCTGAAGTTGCGCACAATCGAAAGCGACATCCGTCACATTAAGGGGAACAGAGCTTGCCCAATCGCTGGAGAATGTGCCAGCAAAGGCACACTTAAATGCTGGAAGCGGAGCTAGGGACTAGATTGTGCGGCCTAAGTAGAACAAACACACAACACCAGATACCTTCATCTGGTTTTAGCCAATCCGTCTAAGTGGCTACAAGGGTGTTACCACTAGGCGGAGCCTAGTTTTGGGAAGCTACACACGAATGCCGGGTGTCGATTAGGGCACGCGAGGAGCAATCACCACTTGCACGAGGCAATTTATGCGACCTAATACTTTCTGCGTGTTTATTCCCCTAACAAGTCATCCGGACACCCCAGCGACATACGTAGTCAACTGCAACCAAAAGAACCGGATCTGAAGACGGATATCAGTTATCTCATAAACAACGTATGTGTCGTGGTAGTTGCAAAGTATCGAATATATGCATAGACTCTACGAATCACAAGTGTACGAAATCTACGGAAACGAAAATGGCAATGCAACGAGTTGCAGACGACTCCGGCTATAATTATCGGCCCTATGTTACCAAAGCGCCATCAATCCATCGCGAAATATCTATTGTCTATCAGCTTGTCGCAGTTATTTTTTGTAATTACAAGGGCAGGTTCGGATAATAATTCCAACGATGACGAGTACGCACAGGCCCACATAGAACTCTATGACGAATGTTCATCCCAATCACTGCTATGTAAACTGACCAGTGAAGTTCAGGTCCGACTCGGACATGTCGATGCTCAAGGCTTTATGATGACTCCCTCACTCAGGGCGCTGCTTTTACGGCGCCTGCCGTTTGCCCTGTCTGGCAGCCAACTTGTTCCTACCGAGTATTCTGCACAGAATGCAACATTCTCCCTAATGGCATCCAGCAAATCCTCTTCCTGTTCGGGACCAGGCTTGAAGATCGTACTGGCACGTGTATCCCTATAACATAAGAGGCCACGATAGAACGACCGAACTCTACACGAATATACACTGCTAGCGTACTTAAGATTACCCGCAAGTACTTATTCAACTGGTAGTCTTAAAGGTAGGGCAGGGTTATAAGTAACCCTAGTATTACAGATGGCCTTGCGCTAAATTCCAGGGAAGGTTGGGGTTAGAGTTTTTTGTGTTAGCATTAGGGTGAGAGTTAACTTTAGGACATTCGGACAGGCACCCCTTCTGAAATTCATCGCAAGACCACCTGTAGCGGTTGCGTACTTAAACCCATGCACAACCGTCTTAAAATCGACCATGGTTAAATTCCGAACTAGTGAATAAGTATTTGTATCTGGTTCATCATCCCTAAATTTTTGAAACAAACTTAGTTCGAACAGAAGATTTTATGAAATAAAAGACCACTATTTACTTTTTCGATTTGCCTTAGCATGCGTTTCTGTATTCTTCCATCTTCCCTCAAACCCGCAAATAGTTATTTGGGCAGTTAATGGACAGCACGTTGTCACGCTTCGAAAAGTATGTTCCCAATAACTGTTCCGATAAGGGTACAATGCGACTCAGCACCTTCCGACCTATCCTGATCTCCCTGCCATCGCACATGCACATCAAACATCGGCCTGATCGGTGACTTGCGCATCCGTGGCACAGAGTCTGGCGAATCAGTGCCTAGAACACCAAAATACACCCGTCACCGTCGCCTTAAGTGTCCGCCCCGCCGACTCATATTCAGCCACTAAGTAAGCCTACTCGGTCATATGCGCATCCATGAAAACCTGCAGTAAAACACCACCGGTTCAACCACATTACCACACCTCTCCTCGCCAGCACCTAAATCACAAACGACCAGTCCCACAATACCCAGTACAGACACGGAATCGGAACCTCTCTCTTAAGTGGGAATCGTGGTCTTTGGTTCCTCTTCTCCATTGCACTCCCAATCAATTGAGATCCGAGCCGCCTTCTTTCTTTTTCTATGAGAAACTGGTCCATTTTGCGCGGACCAGGCATGTGCGTCAGGCAAATCACCAGAATTCCATTGCGAAAAATCTATTGTCTATTAGCTCGTCACAGTTATTTTTTGTAATTAAAAGGGCAGGTTCGGATAATAATTCGAACGATGACGAGTACGCACAGGCCCACATCGAATTCTATGACGAATGTTCCGAATCAAATAGAGGTGAGGGCGGTCGCAACAATTTTTGGCACCCTCGTAGGTGTGATGCGACGGGGGTGCCCTTTTTGAAGTCAAGAGGTCACAACGAGTGGTCGATCACATGAGTCCCAGCGGAAAACTAGGATCTGTTGATATTTACCAAACTCGGTCTGGCTTGAGATTGGCAGGTAAACTGTCGCCAAACGTGTAATTTTAATTCACAGAGGCTTCACATGGTAGGGTTACTGAAACTGGAACATAAGAGCAGGCTGAAACAGCACAGTGTGAGATATTGACAAGGAGGGTCATAAGAGTAGCAGGAATGACATCACGTCAAACGGTTTAATACCTTCGACGAACGAGGTGGGGTTTAGAATGCCATATGGGAGAATTGCAGTTTACCCTGATTTTTTAGGCTATGATGTAAAAAACCTAAAACAAGCCAACATCGTGCCTTAAGTCTCTTCTGAACTTCTGTAAGACTGCAATTAACGAAAGAACGTAGCCCAAACACAGGCTACAGACTGAACGGAAAATAACTTTTACTTAGCATAAGATGGAAAAGGAAATCGAGTCTAATACGTATAAGGCTCTCCGTGTACTTTAAAAAAGTGATCATCCTGCCCAGTGGGATTTGATAACAAGACGAATGACCTGGTATCCAGTTTGGAGCTTCTACACAGCTCGCGTGGCACTGAAATCAATTTTTTAAATCAGAATGGAAACGGAGGGCAAAGTCACAGACGCATTAGACTGTGGTAGTTTCCTCTGGCTAAGTCGCAGATCTGTCACTGCCTTATTCGTATGGAATATGCGAGCAAGGGCGTTTTATTTATGCTAGAGGATCGTCCACTAAGTGAATTAGTCGGATTTAGAAAAAAGTGTGGTGGGAGAGGTCTTTCAAACAAAGTGCTACAACGCTTTCCTCGAAGCATAGTGATGAAGCAATGGGACACTTCCTTTTGACGAACCGAAACGACTAAACTATATGACGTTCAGTAGATTTACGATATCATGCAAGGTAACCCGGAATTCGGAAGGGTGTGCTTCGATTTGACAAAATTACTTAATTAGGGTCTTTATATTCACGTGCGGCCAAAAATCAGACACGCCAGGATGCCGGCTTTTGAACGAGCTTTTTTCCGACAGCTGGAAACAACTACGCTGTAAAAATGACTATTTGAGTACTATGCAATTTTTTCATTGATTTTGGATACCCCTACAAAGACAAATATATTTGGTATAAAACATGAACGACAATATTCTTGCTTGTACTCATTTGGTAGCAAAGTACATCTTTAAATTTTATGCTTTCGGTTTTAAAAAGGTTTCTACTTATGGGGTTTTTAAGACCGTGAAATTTCCTTTCATAACACATAGTAATCGTTTTTTTTTTATTAATGTCACGTCTTTCGCATAGCGTAAAAAACGAACACCTATACCAATTGCTATATTCATTGCGTATTAAAATAAGTCTTCTCCACAATTTCGCTCGCGAACGTGTTTGCAATATTGAAAATGTTGACGAATTTCAACGAGCATTCACAAGCCTATCAACGCTTCCACAAAGGATACAACTTGATCCGCATTCATCGGAACCATTTAAGAGCAAATGGCCTCCAAATAGGTAAATAAAGGGATATGCGGTTTCGTTTCATCACATATTGATAGTTTTTCAAAATTTCTGTGAATTATGAGACTTTCAGCGTCCTAGATACTTTTTTTACTTAAACCACAAAATTTGAAGGCGGTGGTTCGATCCCACTTTTGCTGTTTGCACATACGGAGGTCAATTTCAAAGTCACTTAATGAGAAACTTCCTGAGGATGATTTTAGGTTACTAATATTTGCAATCGATACTATCGGGACTGAAAATGTGACGTGTTAAAGGATGCGTATAATAGCCCTAAAACAGCTAACTAATCGTAAAAGAGAATGCGCACAGGTAGGTCTGGATCGGGTGGAAACAAATATGCTTGCATTTTGCCAGCAAATTATTATATAAAACGATTTAAAAAACCTGATCGATCACCGCATAAAATATCCTGGATATTATTATCTGCGATTTTTTCGCATTCGACTAGCAGCACTTCTATAAAAGTAGCGAAAGAAAACAAAAAGTTCTAAAAGACGTTTATCTCATCTGACCAATTTTCCAACAGTCAATAAAAGTGACCGGAAGGTGACAGGCTTAACAAGCCGTAGTCAAGCAGGCACTGACTGCAATGAAAAACACAAACTAACAATATTTGTCGCCACTATTAGATATTCATACATCGTATTCGTGTAAGACCGGCGAAGGAACACTAACTGATATATTTACTCGGGAAAATTTTTAGAGGGGGATTTCAGCAGATTTGAATAATTCATTTGACCCACTTGTGAAAAACTCGTCAGCCTCGGTGGGATTCGAACCCACGCTGCTAACCAACGATCTAGCCAACCGAGATACGAGGCTAGGCGGGTAACTTGACCCAAGCGTGATTAAGCTACCGGTGGGGGTCTCGTAGCTCAAATGACTAGAGCGTTGGCTGTACTAAAACTTCCCCTTTGCTGGCGTGGATTCAAATCCCGCCGAGGCCACAGTTTTTCACAAGTGGGTCAAATGAAAAATTATTAGTTACTAAATATGCCACTGATATAGTAAAAGCATGAAAGAGAACAGTTTATTTCGAAAATTTTAGTAGTCAGTTGTGAAAGCAAAAACTTTCCCCAGATGAGGCATCGATGTTTTTAAAGTTTAACATGGCGATTTCGGCTACTCTATTCTGAGCAGTTTCAATAAATACCGTTATGGTTTCGTGCGCACGAGGCCAGAGACATGGGCCATAAGTGCCAATTTTAAACGAGACGGGTCTGCGTCATCCCCTCTTAGCTGACCGTGGCGACCCCATGTTCTCACGCCTTGACAGCCTCTTTTCAAGTAGGTTTGAAAAACAAGGCAGGATTTTGTGACAACGAAGCCTCAGGATATATCTTCAATTTTGACACCGTTTGAGTTATGCGTCGAGGTGAAGATCACAAGTCAGAGCGGGTTCAAAAAACCGGGCTGGTTACCAACCACCCAGTTCACCACGGTGGGCACCATCAACCTGTGTGTCAGGCCCCGTGCACACGTATTTCAACCATAAAACACATTAATGAGAAATGTAATACGCGCTGTTAACAAATTCGATGATGTGACAAATCCGTATCAAACCATTTACTTGGTGACACAGAAAATGGGACAATGAGAAGGCCTCTGTGGAGTGGAAAACGGTGAAGGCTTGTCATGCATACGGAACGAAAAGTAGGCAAACTAAGCATAAAAATCTGGTCACCTGTTCCATGTAGGCACCGCGAACCAACTTGGCACCGAAATAGAAGTTTTGCACTTCGGACATTTTGAGATCCATTGTCAATTGCTCCAAAGCACTCTAGGCAAAAAAAGAGCGATTGGCAAGTTTATTTAAAGGTTGGCTGTTGTAGTGCAGATTACTATATCCTCACAAATTCCGAAAGCACTAGGTAGATACTGGGTTCTTCTGGAACAAAATATAGTATTCATTATGGTATTTTCTTAATTCGGTACCCTAGGGCCTACCAAGTATCTAGCATACAAAACAAGCTTTACTTCTTTAGCAAAACTTCGCCCGATTTCAATTAGTTAACAACAGGAGCCAGCCATAATGCCTTTGCCGGAATGTCAGTTTGTCTGTTCTGAGGTAGAGGAGATAAATTTCGAGACGAGTCAGGCCCATTTAATCAGCATTAAAGAGCATAGGAAACGGCAAAGCAAGTTCTTGGGCAACTATTTGAAGCAGAACGTCCACTTAGCTCAGCAAATGATAACATTAAATCCCAATTAGTACTACGGTAAACTTTATCCCTTTAGCTAAAGTCATTGAAGGGTCGCTAACAATGCTTTAAGTCGGGGCGAAAGCAACTCCACACTGAACGTACATTGTTGAAGTGTACCTTGGTTGCCGATGATCAGGTAGACAAGGCACATTTGAACTATCAGTAACTTCAATGACTGCTTGAAGTCGTAATCGCCACCGGTACGATCACACCGTCTACAGATTCGTGTATACTGTTACCTTTTAAAAATGTAAACTTTCCTGGCCAAAAAAAGTATTAAACATCATAACATCTCTGACTTGACGCTTTGCCTACAAAGTCTTTCAGTGAAGAGGACTTTGAGTAAAATGTGAACAAAAGACCACTTGCTTTATATTCCGTCTGCTAAAAAAAATCGTTTACCTACACTTACGAATAAAAAATGGAAATAAAATGATACAATGAGGCCAGAATCACCAGATTAGGTTTCCCTGGGTCTTGGGCAAATTTGATCAAACACTTAGTCATGCTCAGAAAGTTAAAAATAGAATCATCGCACTTATGAAACATGTAACTGGCAAAATACTACATTGCACACCAAGTAAAAAGATAAGCAGAGGGAGGGGTAGAATTGTATCATATTGACAAGTCCGTAAGTCATAGCGGTATAAAATTATCTGAATACTTGCCACTCACACGTAGGTAACACTGGTAGGTGTTAAAAACTACGGCCTGATCCTTGTTAAATCGACGCATCATTTCCATGGTTAAGCGGCGAATAGCGGGCTGGAAGTAACTGTGCTCTGCATCAATCATCAAGCGAACACCCCTGGATTTTGCGTACTAAAAAAGTCAGTAAGATGGAGACTGTAAAACAAAACCACGAGGAAACGTTACCCTGTATTATAAAACATCGAAAGTCTGGAAGTATGTATGGGAGGATTTATGCCTGTTTAAGAATTCGACAGAAAAAACGCAGTGTACTAAAATTACTTACCTGAGCCAATTCGTCGATACGCCCAATCATATTTCGCATCTGCTCTATTCCCTCAGGCTTTAGAGTTGACACGAGTTGTTCCATCCTCCCGGTCTACAAAAATCGTCAACTGTTAAGTGCTACTAAGATGCCTTTTCTAGCAAAAAAGAAGAATTCGGGAACGCCGGAAAACTACTACACTAGCTAACTTGGTCACAACAGACAAGAGTGACCTAATGGTACAGTCGCAGTTTGCGAAACAACTTAAATTTCAGTGCAGAAAAAATGAAAAACACAAAAAATAAGCATTCACCTTCTTATTTTTGATTTTAAAGATCGTAGCAAGATCATGCTCGAAGTGTTTAAAGTGGAGCCAATCAAGGAGATCAACGACTCTGAAAAATGAATATTAAATACTGCAGGCGACTAACCCATCACTGGAATGGTCGATAAGGGTAAACCAGTTTACGGTTGTGTCGTGCGAAATTTCAACTCCTAGACGTTCAAGTTGTTTTCGAAAACTTTCAATATCAAGTGACACGGACATCGGTTGTTGGGGTGACGGCTGGCTTGGCCTTTCGGCGTTTACCAAAAGATAGAACATACGTTCCATTTCCACCAAAAAGTCAGACAATTGAAGCTACAAGAGAATGGAACCTTGAGATTCTAGAATTACCAGAAATTGTGGACGACCAAGAGCAGTGAGCTTAATTGCTGAAAATCCCTCGGTTGGCGCCATTTGTGTAGCGGCATCGATGCAACGCATAAACGTACGCATGTTTTCATCACACTGGGCCTCAGACTCATAGAAGTAAGTACGAGCCGAGAAAACATGCTTCGAGCGGTCTGCAAACTGAAGACTCGGCTGGAACTGTTTGCTAGCGGCTGCCTCCATCGCTTTCGGCGTATCAATAACTTCCAGGGCCTCTCTGAAAGTAAACATACAAGGTGCATACATGAAGTTTCCAAAAAATTCTTAAATACTTAAGGGGAATTTAAAATTATCATGAGTCATGAATAATTTTACATGGGCAAATGATTTTAATTACTTGAATTTTTTAACAGCTTCGGACTCGGGTATATCCTTTTCGACACTATAATCAAGGATAGATTTCACACCATACTTTCTGTATCGGCGGACAAGAGGCATTATTTTTTCGCGATCTTCACCCGCAACAAAGTGTCCGTATATTGTGGCCTTCATTAATTTCTGGAAGAGAGTCCGGCCAAGAATATTTCGGCAGATTTCCATTATCTGCACAGGATAATTAAAATATCAAACATTAACCTTCTTGTTGTGGCGCACCAGCCAGTCCCAAGAGCACATACGAAAAACGAAGGTTGACCGCAGAAGCTCAGGTGTTGTCGCTGCAATAAAGCTAGTTTTGGGGTCCCTGAAATCAATCATTGAATTGGACAGAATCTTTGCGTTCTGCGCAACGGTTGAATCCAGTCGCAAGCCAGAATCCAGCCTCCTAAAAGGCTGGAAAACATAGTTCTTGAACGGTCCTACGACTTTTCGTGCCATTGCTTTACGCGCACGCGCCAAGGACATGTTCTAAAACAATGTCTAAAAGTAAGGCAACCAATAGCAACCGAACCGTCACAACTTCATAGCGCTGAAGGACTATGAAATTTAGTCGACCGTACGAAATTCTGAATCTCTGAACCCAAGACCTTTCGCTTCGGAGCTATATTATTAATTATTATATTAATTCCCCGGAAAACATTTTACTTCTCCAGACTTGCATATCGTACACTATCCCCGTCTTCCTCAGTCAATCCAATGTTGAGTCGTGTTCCAGCTTCCTTACAACATTTTTAAAGGAAATTTTTAATATATGTTGTCCTCTTGATGCAGTTTTGGTCTGACCTGACAGAATTTCTTCCCATTATCTAAAATCTTTAAGACGTAAAAAAGAACTTCTTTACAAGCTAGGCCTCCGAGGCTGTCTAAAGGAGGTTAACATCTTAATAAAAAGGGAGATTTGCAGACTAAATGATTTGTTTGTTAGTCAGCTTTTCGCCTCTCCGTCCAAACCTTCTTTTCTGCTTTCCTCTGCTGAACTCTGGAGGAGTCTTAAGTGTCTCACTGGCCAATGTGGTAAACTGGCACACGTTGATGCTGATTAAGACGATCTAACCAAACATTTTATCCATAGTTCTACTGACTCCAATCCCCCCACAAACAGCCTTTCGTTGCTACCAAGCGTTTTTTCTCCCGTGTCAGTGTCAACAGTGGAGAAACATCTGAAAAATGTTCATGGTTCAACTGCTGCTGGGCCGGATGAAGTCTCACCATTTGTTTTAAAATACTGCTGCTCTCAGATTTCCCCTATTTTGACACACCTTATAAATATGTCCTTCATGGAGTCAAAGATTCCTGACATTTGGCGTTCAGTAAGAATCACTCCCATCCCTAAAAAGTCCGCTTATTTTGGTCCTAAATCTTTCTGTCCAATAGCCTGCTCTTCCGCTTTACTGAAGATTGCTGAACGAGTCGCTCTCGATACAATTAAGCCTTTTTCCTCCAATTTCTCCGACCCATTACAATTTGCCTATAAGGCCCAGCGTAGTACCCTAGATGCTGTTGCCCTTGTAGTACATTCGGCTCTACAAGATTTAGATAAGGGCGGCCGTGCGTACGCATGCGCATTTCTTGACTACTCCTCTGCTTTCAACACCATCCCGCGCCATCTCATTCTTAATAAAACATCCGCGTCTGGCTCTCCCGGCTGGGTTGTCTCTTGGCTTGAAGATTATTTTACTTCCCGTACTCAATTCGTACAATCCGGCAAGCGGAAGTCTACTGTCCTTCCAAACAACTGCGGTGTTCTTCAAGATGCCATCTTATCCCCTCACATTTTTCTCCCTTCACACTGATGATTTGAGGTCACCAAATGACTGTCTGTCCATCACATATGCCGACGACATGGTTGTTGGTCATCCTCTTAAAAATCAGACACATCTCCAGTGTCTGAAGGATGGCCTTGACCATGTTGCAGCCTGGTCGTCAGATAATGGCCTTCAACTGAACCATGAGAAGTCTGTCCAATGTGTTTTTCACCTGTGACCATCCCCTAGTTCTCAATTCTCAGCCGTCCTTCCCAACGAGGTATCCTCTTTTCGGTACCCTGGCGTTACTCTGACATCGAATCTTTTCATTCTCCCAACATATCGATGCTCTTTTTACAAAAATTCGTAAGTTTCTATATTATATTCGCCGTTTACGTTCCTATCACACACATCAGGCCCTTATCTGGCGATTTATAGAGGCATGTGTTCTTCCCCTCATCCTGTATTGCTCTCCCGTGATTTTTCCAGCCTTGCTTAAAAAGAATTTTTTGATTTTGAAACGTATTCTCCGAATGCTCTCTTCTGCTGCTGGTGTTTCTTATACTGTTTTAGTGGATTTCATAGCAAAATGGCACTTTACGACAGTCAAACAATTCGCTGGGCGAATCCTTGATGATGAAACCCATCCCCTCCACTCTGAGCAGATTGCTGTGAAGTCTTCCCGTTCGATGCGCCGAGGCTTTCGCCATATAGCCTGCCGTACAACGGCATACCAGCGCTCCGTTTTGCCATTTCTAGCACGCTACCTTACGTGTGAAGAGACTGAAATAAAAAAGCTCAGACTAGAACTGTCTCCCCGCTAGATGTCCATTTTTGACTCTTTGATTCTTGCATATTATGTTTACTTATCCTATTATCTTAGTGAATGGAGCCATTTATATTTTTGCTGAAAATTTTGAATGATACGTCGAAATAAAGCGTATTCCTCTCTCTCTCTCTCTCTCTCTCTCTCTCTCTCTACTTTAATACTCCGTGAGAACGCTAAGTACCAGGTCCTTTGGCGCAATTTAACAAAGCGGTCCGGTAGAGACTGTACAGCGATTAAAGATCAATGCAAATATTTGCGCGTTAAAATGACGAAGGATCAGAAAGCGCAAAAAGATGAGTTCATAAAAAACGATCCAGACTTGATGTTTAACAATCAATATGCATGATGGGACAGAAAAAAAGCATTATTTCCAGCCTTGTATTTTCAAACGTAGATTTCGCAGTGAATCAACGCAGTTCAATTTATAGAGGGAAAATGGGCATGATCGTTTGAGTATCCTAGTTGCAACTTTAAATTGAGTAAATTACACAAAATAATCATGTTGCCTGGAAGAGTTTAAAGTGAAAATACAAATATTGAAACGTTGAAATCAAACTTAAGTGTCAACGCTTCCTTTAAAGCTTTCCATTGATTGCAAAATCACAACGTATGTATGAAGCAAATCCTGTGGTTTGACGCCGTGATAGAAAAAGTGAACTTCTGCAATTTCAGTTTTACCTGCTGATCACACAATTTTAATGATAGAACTCGGAGTTTGGTCACAGTAGCAAATTCAAAAAATTCGTTAAGGGGCAGACTGTGTTTCCATACCTCCACAACGCCAGTATATATGTGGGAAGGTTGCCAACTAAGGGAATAACTCAAACCACGTATTCCGATCGGTGCGTTTTTTACGTTGAGTAAACCGCATGGGTGACTGAGATTCGGGCTGAGATTGCTCTTTTCATAACGTGCCCACGATGGCAATCCCACTCCACTGGATCCGAGCCAGCTGTCGCACCCTGCTAATGAGCGGTTCCCCACGCCAGTCACATGCGCCGTCACCCACTTCCCGTCTTCTTGATTTTTTCATGACCAAAGACCCAAATTAGGAAGAGGGAGAGAAGGCGGTAGATGCAACGCAAATCTAAAACCACTTTAATCTACTTCACCCGACAACCATCGTCCTTGCACCACCTTGCTGTAGAGCACGCCGTCAAACTATACGAATACATTGGAATACGGGCATCCCAAGAAGTATAATTCGAAGTAAAGCAGTTCTTTGGGAAACAATGAGTAACTTTATTATGTAAATTTTCGACGCTGGTTCCCCAGGTCGTCGTCAGACTTGTGGCAAATGTGCAAAAACAGTTAAAATTTAAAACTTGTCGGAAAATCAATATTGCTTAATCAGTCCTGCCAATTGCTGTCATTGTTGATGAACATCTCAATATGATTGGCTACCGCCTTTTCAAATTTTCCTTGAGATCGTTGTACACGGCATCCAATTCGATGTGCCGAGTAATGCCCGAGTCATCAGAGTGAATGGCTTCTAAGAAATCCCGGCCTATCTTAGATGGGCAGAAGCCAACAATGCGCGTTTTGTCCCATGTAAATTTGGGCAATGGAGACGGTTTCCCTTGTCTTTGTCGGTTCTACTTAATATATATATATATATATATATATATATATATATATATATATATATATATATTATTTACTCGATTATTTTCTGGAGTCCCTATACCAGAAACCGCATAGAGAACGCTGGGGACCCACTGAGGAGCCGAACCCTCGTTGCTGTGTCACACAGCAGCAGCAAACATCGGCGAAACACGTGTCTGGGCTTTTAGCTAGCATCTTTGACGGAAGTACGGTATAACGTCTTTGCCATATAAGATTCATACTACTTGTAGTACTACTTGTTTGTAGAATGGGCATTACGTGGTTATTCCACAGTGGTTGATTGTCTTCGACCCAAATGTTCATTGAAATTTCGGGTCTGACCCCTAAAAAGTCCTGTCCAAATTACTCTGACTCCATGTCATGCACTTAATAATTTCAGAAATTATTTACCCGATTATTCTCTGGAGTCCATATACCAGAAACCGCATAGAGAACGCTGGGGACCCACTGAGGAGCCGAACCCCTCGTTGCTGTGTCACACAGCAGCAGCAACATCGGCAAAACACGTGTCTGGGCTTTTAGCTAGCATCTTTGACGGAAGTACGGTATAACGTCTTTGACATATAAGATTCATACTACTTGTAGTACTACTTGTTTGTAGAATGGGCATTACGTGGTTATTCCACAGAGGTTGATTGTCTTCGACCCAAATGTTCATTGAAATTTCGGGATGACCCTAAAAAGTCATGTCCGAATTACCTGACTCCATGTCCTGCACTTAATAATTTCAGAAATTATTTACCCGATATATATATATATATATATATATATATATATATATATATATATATATATGAAAGTGTGTGGCTCACCGATCTGCTAAATGAACATTTATGTTCCGTTGTGCCCTGGAACTCAGACTAGAGTACTCACAGACAGTCACATAGCGATGTGTAGCATATGTTGATAATGTGGAACCGACAAAAGACAAGGGGAGACTGGAATGGCCATTTCTGGCTTATTAGCCGTCATCAGCTGGTCATACCCAATCCCAAGTGTGGAACACCAGGGATTCGAACCCGCGACCTTTGGTATTTGAGACGAACGCTCTCACCATTGGAGCCACGGGCTCGTTGTTTTGTCGGTTGCGATCGGGAATATGATGATAGTGTGTGGCTCACCGATCTGCTTCAGGAACATTTATGTTCCGTTGTGCCCTGGAACTCAGACTAGAGTACTCACAGGCAGTCACATAGCGATGTGTAGCATATGTTGATAATGTGGAACCGACAAAAGACAAGGGAGACCGGAATGGCCATTTCTGGCTTATTAGCCGTCATCAGCCAGGCTGATAGCTATATTCTCTGTCGTGTCTCCTTTCTGCATATATATATATATATATATATATATATATATATATTGATAATGTGGAACCGACAAAGACAAGGGAGACCGGTTCCACATTATCAACATATGCTACACGTCGCTATGCGACTGCCCGTGAGTACTCTAGTCTGAGTTCCAGGGCACAACGGAACATAAATGTTCCTTAAGCAGATCGGTGAGCCACACACTATCATATATATATATATATATATCAGAAGAAGAGGCGATCACGGGAACAATAGGTTTAATATCCTGACGTTTCAAAATCAAAACAAGATTCCATCGTCGGAGGTAGGTTCAGTACGGCGCCTCACAGTATTTATGGGTTCTGGAACATGCTGGCTCTACAGCTATTCGTGCAGGGTGCACTCGCAAGGGGGTTAATGGCCGTCCTACTGATAATTGATTTGTTTCTCCTTCGCCTCGCCTGGGGCTGTGTCGGGATGGCAAGTGCCATTGACCCTCGTCTGCATTGCCCGCGTTTGTTGTCCCGACCCGCATGTCTGTTTCTCGTACCTCGTTTGCATCTGTCCGTGCACGTCTCATCATCAGTAGGACAGCCATTAACCCCCCCCACCCCCCCCCCCCCCCCGCAGTGCACCCTGCACGAATAGCTGTAGAGCCAGCATGTTCAGAACCCATAAATACTGTGAGGCGCCGTACTGAACCTACCTCGACGATGGAATCTTGTTTGATTTTTGAAAACGTCAGGATATTAAACCTATTGTTCCCGTGATCGCCTCTTCTTCTGATTTATGCCCGGGGACGCGCATTTTCGCTTCAATTAGCAATATATATATATATATATATATCAGTATCAGTATATTTGAGGGAGATGTAGGTGAGTCACCTTTAAATTCCCTATTTGTACATGCGAGTTGTGGTATCGCAGTATCTCGATATGTTGGTGAGGCCAACCTAGTGGAACATAGTTGAAAAAAAGAGCAGACAGTGAAAAAAATACTCCCGGTGATAGTTAGGAGAAAAAACTATCGCCATTGGGAGGGGGTCCAACGGGGGGCATTTCGGAGGTCACATGAATCAGCCAGATGCTCCCTTGCTGATTGCAGAGTCCGTTGAGGGATTTCAAAGGCGAAAATATATGTCCATATCATCCTCGGTCCATTGCGGTTCGAACCAAGGGAGAACGTGCATACACCTCATGGACGACGGTCGCAAGGTCCAGCTGATGCGAACACTCACAGTGTCACCAAGGTGTGCAAATAAGTTAAGCAGCGAAGACCTCGAGGACCCCAGCATAGGAATAATGGGAGAATGCAAGACCTCAAACGAAAATAACAAACATAAAGAAATGTTACTCAAATATAGCTAGTAGTATCATAAGTACTTATTTGTTGACATCACTCTTGCAGCTTTCAGTTCGTGTTGTAGCTCGCACCATTATATTGATCTAACTTCGCTTAAAAACCTCCAAGGAGTCTGACATAACAACATCCAGAGGAAGACTATTCCAAGCTTCGACTTCTCTTCTGGAGAAGAAGTTCTTCCGAGTGTCTAGCCTTGCTCCAGTCACACGTAATTTGAGAGGATGACCTCTCAAGTTCGTTGTTTTTGCTTACTCGAAGAAATCCCCTGGGACGAAACAACAGTCCTGGACGCGTAGTATGCGGAATGTTAGTATCAGGTCCCCCCGAAGCTGTCTATAGTGCAAGGGAAAGAGATTGAGACTCGACAGCCGTGTTTCATAAGGCTGTGAGCCATGTCCAAGGACAAGATTGGTTGCTCGCCTTTGGACCTTATCGAGGATGTTGATGTCTTTTACCGCCCAGTGTCTCCAAGCTTGGATAGCGGACTCCAACTGTGGCCGCACGAATTTTCCGAAGACTTTAGCGAAGCAGTCGGTAGTGAAGGCCGCGAAAGCTCGTTTAACGAGGTATAGAATCGATATGGCTGACTTCGCTACCTTGTCGCAATGTAGGAAGGGTTTAAGCGAGGGCGTGATCCAGACTCCCAGGTCCTTTTGGACATCCACTTCTTTCAATGGAATGTCATTCAGACTGTAAACCGTATGGTTCGAAGGATTTCTTTTCCCGACTCGTATGATGTTGAACTTGCTCTCATTAAACGGCAAGAGTCAGTCATTTGACCATTTCTGGAGTGGATGTAAGTTTGCCTGCAAGTTCTCTTCATCAGCCGCTGTTTGAATGACGCGCCAAAGTTTGAGATCATCGGCAAACATGGCAATATCGCAGTCCAGTTCGTTGGCACAATCGTTGATGTAGACAATGAACAAAATAGGGCAGAGAACAGAGCCTTGGGGAACACCACTCTCAACCTCAACTTTAGTCGACTGTTTGTCGCTGATATGGACAGTTTGTGAGTGGCCAGTTAAGAAGTTTTCTATCCATGTCGAATGTCTACCTCTTACGCCTATAAGGTTGAGTTCATAAAGAAGGCGGTGGTGCGGCACGCTATCAATAGCCTTTTTGAAGTCACTATAGACTGCGTGCACCATATTTTCCCTATCGACCGCTTCGGTCCAACGTTCTTAACAGTAGAGCAAATTTGTGACGCAGGATCATCCTCTACGGAAACCGTGCTGGACCTCGGATAGCAGGTTGTTATGTTCTAGGAACTGCATTTGTTGTTGCTTTATTATTTTTTCCATGATTTTGCAGCAAACTGAAGTAAGGTTGACTGCTCGATAATTGTTTGCAGGGACCCGGCTTCCACCCTTATAAAGCGGCGTAATCCATGCGGATTTCCAGTCAGCTGGTAGACTTCCGGTCTGGAAGGATGTTTGAAAAAGCGTAGAGAGTGGTTTTGCCAACTCTCTCGCTAACTCTTTCAACAGATTGGCAGGTACTTCATCGGGACCCGGAGACTTGGATTCCTTTAACCCTAAAAGTTTCTTGAGGACAGTATTCTCGGTGAAATTAACAGTCTTGACTATTGTATCTACTTCGCAGCCATTTGTAGGGTGATCGTATCTCGTTTCCTTTGTGAAAACCAACTGGAAAAATTCCGAAAAATGATCAGCCTTCGCACCGTCTTCAGTACTGTCTAGGCCCTCGGCGGTCCTCAGCAGGGGTATCGGCTCCTTGTTCCGTGTATTCTGCCTGAGGTAACCGTAAAACAGTTTCGGGCTTGCGGTGGCCCGCTTCAGCAGGTCCACTTCAAAAGCCTGTTTTGTTCTAACAATAAGGCCCTTGACCCGATTTCTCTGCATTTTGTATGCATTTAGAGATGCAGGAGTTCCGCCCGTAAGCGATTTTTTCCACAATCTCCGCTTTTTGTTAACTTCGATTTTTAAGGCCTGCGAAGCCATCGCGGTCTGTTGGTTAACCTCAAAATCGGACAGTGATTTTCGATGAGCCTGAATGGCCCTAATCATTTTTATTGCGTTCCATTTTATATTCATTTTATTTCAGTCTATTTGGTAAGGATAATATGCAATGCCTTTGAAAACTAAACGTTTGATGATATATGTTTCCGTAAAAGTCAAAAATCGCTATATTTTAGGCTGGCTGTGCGTAATTGCTATAATCTGAAATTTTTATGAACAGTGCCAAATGGGCTCTCCCATAACTCTCAAGTACATATGTAAATGGAATTTTCAAACGACGATGTCGATTAGGTCCACAGTTTTTTCCAACGCATGAGGGCATAGGGACGCTGACCGGCGCGTTATGTAGATAACAGTGCGTACAGAGTTACACTGCATCTACGGCATTCGCTCCTTCACCAAACATGTGCCCGGTGCAAATGACCAAGTCAAAGAAGACAGAAGGCACGATAGGGTGCAGGTGGCTGCTGCAATCGGAACGGCTTCCAACCGTATGAACACATCTCGATCGGATTCCACGGATTGGGAGTGCCATAAAGGCCAAATTAAGAAGGAGACATTACAGCCTGATGCTCTTACCTCCAAAAGGTTAATCCACATAAACATCCACGGGGCTGACTGTGCGATCCAACTTATCCCGTCATTTGGTAACCTTCCAAGTCAAGGCTATTCACGCACCATGCTGGTTAAAATGCGTCAGCTTGTTTATATTAAGGAACATGTGCTCTATCGGTGACCTAACTCTCCATTCCTATACTCAGTGCCCAGCCACCGTCAGAGCGGTTATTTTTCCGGTACGCGGAAGGTGCGCAATGGCTGACATACCCAAATGGCCTCGCCTGTGCGTGCCAGTTACACGACCTGGCCCAGTGGTAGCACGAGTAATTAACACAAAAGGGGGTGAGCGGCTGACATCTCATATGCGTGATAGTGACAGAGGCCACATTAACAAGGAACCATTGCAGTCTGACTCTCAATCTATAAATAAATAAATTGTACATGTAAGTCCCAGGGGGGCCCCATCACTACCAGTCAGCCACTGCACTGGAACACACATTGGGCTGACTGTAAGGTCTGAACGGTTTCGTCAGTAACAACCTTAGAAACCAAGCTGTTTAGCATACCGTAATAGTCTCAGGCTTGGATCACACATGCAGCAGAGGTCAAGGCCACAGATCGTTTTTGAAAGCTAAGTGAAAATTCTAATATTTTCAGGATTTCCTCATCCTATGCTTAAAGCATAACCTGATTTTTGGATAAAACTTTGCATTTTTAAAACTCTATCACCTGCTTATACCTGTGGTGCTCGTCCTCTTTTACGGGCGGGAAACTTCAGTCAATTGTTTTCACTCGATATAGCCTCATTATTAGTCAGGTGCAGCTGTTATACTAAAAAGATTTCTCAAACACGTATAAAGGTCCTTAGTTAAAATTTTGGAAAAAGGTTTGTCACAAAAAATCATTTGCCTGATTTTTCTCAAGTCTGAACAAATTAAAGCCTCCTCCTAGAAAAAAAATGCAAACGAAAATCTCAGCTCGTCGCAAGCTCTCAGCCGTTGAACCGAAGCGTTGCTTGGTTGCATCTAGTAGTCACAGCAGTGCTATGCATATGCAACCAGTTGCTAAAGTTAAGCAGCTGGATCTCTCTGCTTTAAAAAATGTAATGACCCTTTGTTAAAGTTTGGATCAGGTCTCTCTATACTGGGAAACTTATTCGACGGTAACGTTTCTGCTATTCCCTCTCAGGAATATCAGCGTATGGACTTCTCGTCCATTTGGTTACCAGTGAAACATTAGACCGACAGAAAAGTAATTAAAATTTTCTTTAAAAATATTTTTCCCGAAACAGATGACCTTTTGATGTTGCCGTAGACTTCCTGTATTCGTGCGGCTTCAACTAAAAAAAAGCGGAAGCCAAACGTCTCTCCTTACGTAACAAATATCCACCTATATTAGTCACCCTTTTTCACCAATCGAGGTGGACTCCATCTTCGCACAACGAGGTCACATTTCTCGTTATCTAGAATTTGCAAAATGTTTCCTTTGTTGGCATCTTACACCGATGGAGCGAAAGAATGTGTCTCCCCTCTCGCATGGTCTTCGGCCTCTCAGTCTATTATCCATAAGTCTGGTCATGGCTATGCAAACCACAACGAGACGGTAGAGTAATCTCCTCTGGTGCCCAGTTAAAAAAACCCTAAATTTTACCTCTCACTTTTCTTCCAACGAATCCATTAAGCCTTCTTCCACGCGAATAGGAATTTCAAACTCCGTAGCTATCAACCAATTCTGAAGCCCGACTTTAAAGTCAGTGACTCCATCTCAAGTGCCAAGACCAACTACTTCTCCATTTAAAAGTAGTTTTCCTTGTATTCCTACTGTTAACTTAGTCCAAAAAACTTGGTCAAGTTCGCCTCGTTCACATTCCATGCCAATCACTATGGTCTCAGCTGTTCAATCTCCTAAACTTATCAATACCCCGGGCAAGTCTAAGTATGCTCATAATTTACGTTTCAAAAAGAAAAGCGTCATAACAGTTGGGAAACCTCCTAACCCTCCAGCGTCTACTATACATACCCAAAATTTCCTTTGCAATCATCCCAAAAAAACAACTTCTCAGGCTCCCCAATTTATTAACTCTACCCCTTATGGTAAGTTTTCCAAAACAATTTGTTCCATTTTAAAATCTTATTCTCCCCCCAATATTGCTCAAAATCCTATTTTACGGCCTTCTCCTATTTTCGCTAACGCAGAAAATAGCCTTACTCTCAATGAATACCACCCAAATGTGTTTCCCTGCAGTTATTATAATTTAGTTAACAGTAACAGCTTAGCTAATTGTAGACCGCAGCAATTTTAATTCCCACCCGCACCTTCCTCCCTACAGTTTAGTTCACCAACACCCAGCCTTCCTTTTTTATAAACACTAATAAGCGTATTCCGCGTTCCACAAGTACGCTCATTATATTTTTACTGAACGCGAGGTCAGTCGTGAAACAGATGACTGTAGCTTTTTGACTTTAACCCAGATAGTATGTGCATCACAGAATCATAGGCTCATGCTCTAATTTCAGACTCAACGCTCGCTTTCGATAATTTTAGTTTATATCGACAAGACAACGTTGAAAAATGTGGCGTTGGTTGTCTTCTTTACGATAGATCGTCTCTTGCACATTCTCTTTACGATCTTAGAATTTCTACCATTTCTGGAAATACTTGATTCGTTTCGGTCATCCTCCTGCACAAGAAAAAAGTAAAATTTGGCTGGGTCTGTCATCCTCCTTATTAGTCCGGCAATGAAAGTCAGCTCTGTGAACTCTTTGAAAAAGTTACAGAAGCTCCGTTTGATGTCAAAATAATCGTAGGAGATTTTAATTTGCAAAAAATCAACTGGCATGCAAATACTTCTCCAACTAAATTTGAGAACTTGTTGAATACGATTTTATTTTCAAACATGTCTCAATTAGTCAGCTTATTTACTAGAAAATATAGTATTTTAGGTTTAATATGCACTAAGTGAGTCCGTTCTTTGCTTATGAATTTCCATAAAAACCTTTTTACAAGTGATCACGCATTAATTCATCATTGTTTTCCAGTCTCCTCCTCTGTAAAAGCCAGAAATAAAATGTACCTATTTTGACTTTGCTTATGTTAACAGAGAATTATTTAACAATTTTACAAGCATTCTGGATTGGCCAAGCTTTTTTCAAATAATGATCTAAGTTTTTCCCATGATTCATTGCAAGGCCTAACAGAAGGCCTCCTCAATATCATTCCACAAAAGACCATTATGTCAAATGCTGCTTCTTCCACGGTGCCACAATTTCTTCAAAATTGGCTTAAACATTACGAGAGCAGCTTAAGGATCTGTCCATAAGTTCGGTATCAGTCCACTTAAAAATCGCACAAATATTTAATTAGCTTCAAAAATGAGGATTGCGTGAGATAGGCGTAGGGAGTCCCTAGAAATTAGCGATGATAATACTTCCAGATTTGTTGTTCAAGTTTTCCGCCTCCATTCTTCTGCTAAATCACAAATTCATTCCGCCCTTACACGATTGCAATAATTATTTTATTACAGAGGATTTGGACAAAGTGGAATTGTTAAATCGCTTCTTTGCTAAACATTTTACCCTTGAAACCAATCCCATCCCTTCGATCGCCCTGACGTCTCATGAGTTGCTCGCTAACATTGATTTCGTTCCTGCAAATATTCAGAAACAGATAAGCCAACTTAATCAATCACACGCAGTTGGAACTGATAACATCCCAATTTCCCTTATTAAACAGCTAAGTGATTTTCCCCCTTTGCTGAGCAAAGTGTTCTCAATTTTTCTTGTAAATGGTTTCTTTCCTGATTATTGGAAAACCTCTATTATTATTCCAGTATTTAAATGTGGAATACGCTCGGATGTTCACAATAATCGTGGTGTTCATTAAACACCTTCTCTTGCTAAGCTCTTTGAAAAACTAATTGCCGTACAAATTGCAGATTTTCGCATAACAAATAAACTTCTTTACTCTTCCCAACCTGGCTTCCTTTCCGATCGATCTTCTGAAACATATCACCTGTCTTTTCTTAATCTATTAACATCTCTTCGTAATGATCATCTTTCCGTGGCCATCATCTATTTTGATCTTAGCAAGGCCTTCTAGAAAGTGCCGCATATGAGACTTATAGTTAAGTTAGAAGCCTTAGCACTTCGTAGTCCTCTTACCAATTGCATTACGTCCTATCCGACAAATCGTAACAAAAGGTCTTAGTATGATCCTCATTTTCAGCTGAGACCCTTACTGTGAGCGATGTCCTTAAAGGCACCATGCTGCTGATATTTCATCAGCAGTTAAACAATCTCATTCTTTTATTTATGTGGAAGATCTTAAATGCGTAAATTCCTTCTATAAATCTTCGGCCCAACGATGCTTAAAGGAAATCTATGCAGACATGCTTGCTCTTTCTGCGTGGAGCTCAACATGGCAAATGAACTTCTCACATTCTAAGCGTCGTTACATGTTCTCCGGGCTTGACAGACTACCACAAGCAGTTATTTTTCAAGGCACGCCTATGACTGAATGTTTTATCATCATGGACTTAGGTTGAAGCTACACTTGTTATTTAGATCTGTCGCCTCCTGCCGAAAGAAGTACAGCCAAAGCTGCCTAGATTTGTAGATTTATTTCTTATAATTTATATCTTCCTGAAATTAAATAAAGACTTTATGAAATGTTTGTCCTTCCCGTACTTAAACATTGCCGTCCATTTTTTGCTTTAATGACAGAGTGTAGCCGTTCAAAAATTGAAAAGGTCCAAAGACATTTTACTCGGAAACTTTTACCCCCGACCCTTTCAACTACCTAATACTCGACTAGGTGCCAGATAAATGACCTAAACTTTATATGGGTTTGGAGACTGGAAACTAGCTTCTGCCTCTTTTATCGCCTTAATAATAGTTCAAATATTCCCCGAATTCTAGCCCTAACCCCCGTTAGTCGTCCGTACAACCTACATAATGTTTTACTGATTATACTGCTTCCTATATCCTTTACATCTAAACGCTCTCTGTTCTTTTCTCCCAGGTATTGATTTCTTTGGAATAACCTGCCGAACATTTCTAGCAGCAAGAAGACCGATTTTAATCGAGTCTTTGCACTGAAACAAACAGTCCACAGACATTAATAAGTTCAAATTATTGAATCAATTAATTGAATATTCAGTCTAGTTGCTTTCGATACCCTCACAAATTGACCAGGAGATTTCTCCAAATCGAGCACTGTCGTACATCTTGGCATACACAACCTACCAGTCCAATCCATTCTCTAACGGCTCTCTAGGGTTTATGAGGACTTTTATTCGACTAGGACAGCTCTCCAAATAGAGCAATCTGTCGGAAATCTTGGCTTGGCCTTCACAACCTACCAGTCCAATCCAGGCTCTAACTGCTCGTCAGGCTTTCTGAGGAGTATCTACAAAACAGGCTGAGTCGTTCATTATCCATATTCTGTCCAACTAATTGTGAAATTTATATCGAGTAACTCGTTATAACAAATACTTTTAACAACTTCCACTAGCAGACGTAGTTGAGAACGTTCGAGGGATTCCATTAATTTACAAAAAAGACGGAGTATATAATTTATATACTGCTAGTGTAAAACCACTGGTATTGTAAACCTTCACCTAGCCACCCATTAATTCTTAGGTCACCACACAAGAATTCAAAAATTAATGCCTCAAGCCGGAATTGAACCCGCTACCACCAACGCGATGGCGACGCTTGCTAACCACTCGACCACCTCATCACGGCGGTGGAAGCTCTCTCAAATTAATATGCACGCTATTGACGACATTGCCATTTGTGGAGGCTGTCAGAAACTGTCCATCAAGCTTAACCAGCTCGAGGATGAGATAACGCAAATAAAATCTGCACTAAAAGACACCTCTAAAGCAATAGATGCCACTCAGAAGTTCACTGAGTGACTTACCAGGAGTAAAACCATTGATACGCGTTCAAAGGGTATCGCAACAACAACTTCGACAGCTTCTACGGCTACCGAACAACAAGTACCAATGGTGCAGGAAAAAACAGTCCGTCTAAAACAAAAAAAAACCGTCCAAAATGCAAGACTGATACCAAGAAGGAAAAAGCCAATGGAAAACCGACTTCGAGAGATTTCTCAAAATAGCGCGAACACGGGGCTTTGTTAATTGCCTTGTCCTACACAGGAAATACTGAGATTCTCACACCAAGCACAAGCAGCGGAATTGATTCCCCATCCGAAACTACCACCTGCGATTCAAAATCGTCGAACCCGTGGATTTCGCCGAAACCAAAAAAAAACCGGATCAAAGCCAACACCTAGCCAATCAGCATACGCTCCATCGTCAGCAGTGCGCAACGTGAAACCTTCCCACCGGGTAGTGGAAGACAGC
Organism: Schistocephalus solidus; assembly: GCA_017591395.1. Lineage (NCBI taxonomy): Eukaryota > Metazoa > Platyhelminthes > Cestoda > Diphyllobothriidea > Diphyllobothriidae > Schistocephalus > Schistocephalus solidus. The sequence continues at coordinate 415,223 of WEDG01000486.1, forward strand.
GTCGTAGGTACAAAAAATGCCACGGACAGAAAAAAAAGTTTCATAATGCAGGGACTACCTGAATCAACAGCAACCACTCCCGTAGACCGATATTCTGAAGACATGAACCGCTCTCATGAACTCCTGAACAATATGCTGGAACCTAATACGTCGATTGAACTGGAAAAAGCCTTCCGCCTTGGAAAACGGCCCGAAAGCCAATCTGAATCAACACGCCCTAGGCCTCTGAAAGTTATCTTGACCAGTAGCCAGGAAGCCATTCTTATTCTGTCTAGGCGCTTTAAGTTAAAAAACTCAAACCCTGGAGTTTTTTTTCAACAGGACTTCTCACCTGCGGAACGGAACAAACGCCATCAACTTGTCATCGAACTAAGATGGTGGCTCAGCGAGGGGGAAACAAATTTGGTTATTTACAACAACAAAGTGATCCATCGTCTATTGTTCTCCCCATGGAGAGGCCCGTTCCGGATTACCACGCAGTTGGCCCAGTAAACAGGGGCTCGCGCCCGACTGTTAGCACTTTCTGAGCCAACCACAAACTAACATTCCTGTACACCAATGCACAGAATATAGTATCGAAGCTCGACGAGCTTAAGATTCATGTCTGCGATCTATCTCCAGATATAATTTCCGTAACAGAAACTTGGTTGTCCCAACACGTGGACGACCGGGAGGTAACTATGGCTGGCTACCAACTTTTTAGAAAAGACAGGAAAGAGCGTCAAGGAGGCGGCGTACCCACATACATGAAAAGCGAACTTACAGTTTAAGACAAAACTTATAAACTCGCTTCTACTTCCGAGGCGAAATGGCTATCCGTAAAAGTGCCAGGTACATCAAGTCTAGATGTCCTGACAGTCTACCACCCACCGAGAAGAGACCCCGTATCTGATGCTTACCTGCTAGAGGAGCTTGAAAGATTGCTACACGGTTGGATATCCTGAGCATAGGTGACGTCAATGCGCCTCACATCGACTTGCCCTTAACCTGCGCAAATAGTTCTGACCTAGCCTTTGACGTTTGTCTTCTGAGCACGACGCTAAAGCTACTTCTCACACAGCACGTCACTTTTCCAACAAGGGTGTGCGAAGGACAACAGGCCAATTGCCTGGACCTAGTTCTCATGAAGTCGCATGACAGCATCGACGAAGTGTCATGTCTACCGCCGCTAGGTAAAAGTGACCACGTGGTACTGCGATGGGAGTACTCACTATTTTCTATACCAGTAAGATCCACAACAATCAGGAGGAATATATGACAAGGCGATTTCGGTGGAATGTGGGCCGAACTCATGCGCACTCAGTGGGAACCTTTATTCTTTGGAAACATAACCGAGGACTGGGAAATATTCCGGGACATACTGCACAGGCTCATGGAAAATCACTGTCCAATTTTGAGAAAAATGTTAACAAACAGACCGCGATGGCTTACGCATGCCTTAAAAATCGAAGTTAACAAAAAGCGGAGATTGTGGAACAAATCACTTACGGACGGAACTCCTGCATCTCTAAATGCATACAAAATGCAGAGAAATCGGGTCAAGGACCTTATTGTTAGAACAAGACAGGCTTTCGAAATGGACCTGCTGAAGCGGGCCACCGCGAACCCGAAACTGTTTAACGGTTACCTCAGGCAGAATACATGGAACAAGGATCCGATACCCCTACTGAGGACCACCGAGGGCATAGACCTTACTGAAGACGGTGCGAAGGCTGATCATCTGTTGGAATTTCCAGTCTGTTTTCACGAAGGAAACGAGTTACGATTACCCTACAATTGGCTTCGAAGTGGATACAATAGTCGAGACTGTTCATTTCACCAAGACTACTGTCCTCAAGGAACTTTTAGGTTTAAAGGAATCCAAGTCTCCGGGTCATGATGAAGTACCTGCCAAGCTGTTGAAAGAGTTAGCGAGAGAGTTGGCAAAACCACTCTCTACGCTTTTCCAAACATCCTTCCAGACCGGAAGTCTACCAGCCGACTGGAAATCTACATGCATTACGCTGCTTTATAAGGGTGGAAGCCGGGTATTTGCAAACAATTATCGACCGGTCAGCCTAACTTCAGTTTGCTGCAAATAATGGAAAAAATAATAAAGCAACAACAAATGCAGTTCCTAGAACATAACAATCTGCTATCCGAGGTCCAGCACGGTTTCCGTAGAGGACGATCCTGCGTCACAAATTTGCTCTACTGTTTAGAACGTTGGACCGAAGCGGTCGATAGAGGAAAAACGGTGCACGCAGTCTATATCGACTTCAAAAAGGCTTTTGATAGCTTGCCGCACCACCGCCTTCTTTATAAACTCAACCGCATAGGCGTAAGAGGTAGAATTCTGACATGGATAGAAAACTTCTTAACTGGCCGCTCACAAACTGTCCATATCAGCGACAAACTGTCGACCAAGGTTGAGGTTGAGAGTGGTGTTCCCCAAGGCTCTTTTCTCGGCCCTAATTTGTTCATTGTGGACATCAACGATTGTGCAAACGAACTGGGATGCGATATTGCCATGTTTGCCGATGATCTCAAACTTTGGCGCGTCCTTCAAACTGCGGCTGACGCAGAGAACTTGCAGCCAAACTTACATCGACTCCAGAAATGGTCAAATGACTGGCTCTTGCCGTTTAATGATAGCCAGTGCAACATCATACGAGTCGGGAAAAGCAATCCTTTGAACCGTACGGTTTACAGTCTGAATGACATTCCATTGAAAGAAGTGGATGCCCAAAAGGACCTGGGAGTCTGGATCACGCCCTCGCTTAAACCCTCCCTACATTGCGACAAGGTAGCGAAGTCAGCCATGTCGATTCTATACCTCGTTAAACGAGCTTTCGCGGCCTTCACTACCGACTGCTTCGCTAAAGTCTTTCGGAAAATTCGTGCGGCCACAGTTGGAGTCCGCTATCCAAGCTTGGAAACACTGGGCGGCGAAAGACATCAACATCCTCGAAAAGGTCAAAAGCCGAGCAACCAAACTTGTCCTTGGACATGGCTCACAGCCTTATGAAACACGGCTGTCGAATCTCAATCTCTTTCCCTTGCGCTTTAGACAGCTTCGGGGGACCTGATACTAACATTCCCCATACTACGCGTCCAGGACTGTTGTCTCGTCCCAGGTGATTTCTTCGAGCTAGCAACAACAACAAACTTGAGAGGTCATCCTCTCAAATTACGTATGACTGGAGCAAGGCTAGACACTCGAAAGTACTTCTTCTCCAAAAGAGTAGTCGAAACTTGGAATAGTCTTCCTCTAGATGTTGTTATGTCGGACTCCTTGGAGGTTTTAAAGCGAAAAGTAGATCGATATAATGGTGCGAGCTACAACACGAACTGATAGCTGCAAGAGTGGTCAGCAAATAAGTATTTATGATACTACTAGCTATATGTAAGTAACATTTCTTTATGTTTGTTATTTTCGTTTGAGATCTTGTACTCTCCCATAATTCCCATGCTGGGGTCCTCGAGGTCTTCGCTGCTTAATTATTTGCACACCTTGGTGACACCGTGAGTGTTCGCATCAGCTGGACCTGGCGGCTGTCGTACATAAGGTGTATGAACGTTCTCCCTTGATTCGAACCGCAATGGCCCGAGATGATCTGGGCATATATTTCCGCCTTTGAAATCCCTTAACGGACTCTGCAATCAGCAAGGGAGCATCTGGCTGATTCATGTAACCTCCGAAATGCCCCCGTTGTACCCCCAAGGACGACAGTTTTTTCTCCTAAATATCACCGGGAGTTTTTTTTACTGGCTGCTCTTTTTCAAATATGTTAGCCTTGCCAACATATCGAGATACTATTTTTTGATACCCACAACTCGCATGTACAAATAGGGAATTCGAAGGTGATTCACCTGAATCTCCCTCAAATACACTGATACTGATACTGAACCTGCCAATCGATATAAGGTTGGCAAATAACCTGTCTACTTTTAAGCGAAGACTGCACATTATCTTAATACTGATTGAATTAACCTTTTATTTTCCTCTTCCTTCCCGAGCAGCTTGCTTTATGACCCCGAAAAAGAACCATCGGGAATTTAGAATACCATTTCCAAATTATTTCTTCCATGCACCGTTTCCATATGAACTATTATGTCTTCATAATCAACGCCTCCGTAAAATGATCGCCAAATAATTATGTGATATTGTGCGCTCGTTTTGAAGCACCTCCGTTTCGAATGCCGATAACCATCATCAGAGTTATAATCTGAATACTGAACTGTGCAGGCCACAGATTCATTATCGATTCTCATACCAACTAGCACCCCTGAGCGCATTACTTTGGTCCCTTATTACTCAACTATCGGATCTCCCATTATCCTTTCGTACTACGTTCAGAAGCAACCTACCATGCTGCTTCGTATACCCTCGTGGAGCAGTGGCCCTCTGTTGACCCTACTTAGCCTGGTGACGATCGTTTCGGGCTCCTCTTTTGGTGGTCTGAGAAATCAGCAATGAGAGTATGATGGTTGCTTCTCCGGCAATTCTACCCTTATCTTCACGATCTCTATGGTCCTTTCCTCCTTTGATTCTAAGCATACGGATGATGCCAGCAAAGTTTTTTCCTGTCTAGCATAATTGAAGTTACGCTTATAGCAATTCGATACGCATTCACATCACACCTGCGCTGCTAAAAAGGAGCCTCTGTCGTAAAATTATTTCTCCTCCGTGGAAGAGCGTTTTGAACGCTTATACGCTCTCATCAGCATGTCGGTCCTACCTAACGCGTATGTTTCACCCAGGAGCGACATTTTTTTCTCCTTAAAATCACACAAACACCATTCAATATATGCCTCTTCCATTAAAATGCCCAATGTGTTTTTTTGCTGTCTGTTCTTTTATCTAATTTTTTGACCACTGAGTTGTGTCAATTGTCATCGCAAATAGCTGACCTACTATTCAAACTTAATTGTACACGATTTCGCACTCGTTTTCATTGATTTTATCCAATGACAGTGCCCTTCCGGGTACTCAAATAAAAAATCTATCTATATGACCTTATAAGTCAATGCGCGTGGACAGTGAAGGCAGGTGTGCTGGGTGTGGTGGTGCTCCTGGCACTGGCTCACCAGTCTCTGTGCGATGGATTAGCAATTGACCGACCAGGCCAATGCGTGATGTGCAGATGCATTGGCAATGAAGGCAGGATACATAGGGGACTGCAGTTTCGGTTGAGGTGGAGGTCGTGCTTGTCCATGGGGAGTTATTAGCGCTGGCGATGGGAGAGTTTTCGGGTATGCAGGGTGTGTATGGCATGTGCTTGTAATGGTGATCTCTGCATTTGTGGATGTGCATTTGACTTTAATGGGCCCATGGGTTGATTAAATGTGCATGGGCGAGTATATGTTGGGCCTTCGGGTATTGGTGCACCGGTCACAGTGCGAGTGATTCGCACGTAGCCGATCACGCTGATGCGAGAGGTGAATATGAGATGGCACTGAAAACAGGTTGCGATCGAGTGCCTCAATCTAGATTCGAATCCGTGGCCTTTGGACAGAAAGCCAACGCCTCGGGCCACTTGGTCGTGCTCGCACAGACGGCTGGGAAAAAGTATGCAGACAGAAAATTACGGGAAAGATAGATAGTCGATTGCTATCTTACACCTGCTAAGTGGGCGGAAACCATGGTAGTCTAAATGGATGTCGCTTATGATGACAAAAATTAGACGGGGTGTTTAAGTCTCCTTCAGAAATTCTTTGCAACGGAGAAGGAGCTAGAAACCTTGAAGCAGGAGATGAAAAATCTGAAATATTTCGTTCGTTGTTCATTGGGTAAAAGAACGCCAGTCACATGATAAATTCCAGAAACCGATATTATGCTTGTGAAGATATCTTATCCACACACACTTAGCGAGGAGATTTAACACATCCCGTCTACAGAGCTCAGTACATTTGTGGACATTTCTTTTGTTCGAGAAGGAGACCAAAACAGTTCATACATTTTACCAATACTATTTAGCTCAGGCAGTATCAGAAATGCTCTGGATATGCAACTAAATACTGCTTCGTTGCTGGATGCTGCACCAAATCGCCATATTGAACTACTTTTAGAATTTTAAGAGCCGAAGAGGAATAAGTCAACGTAGATTAAAATGCTTACAAAAAAATAGTTCCAGCTCACAGCCAAGCTCCTTATTATTGATGAAAATTTGAACGGAATTCGATTGCGATAGTACAAGATCCACCACAGGACAAACTAACAAAAATATTCCGTCCATTAACTTTATGAATTGCCTTTAGTACCGACGCAAATAGCATGATCAATCAGAATATAACTCTTCCTGACCACGAAGCTACACCAAGAAACTAGAGCACCATGTCACAAAACAGACATCTTGATCGAACACAAAATATCATTAGAAAAGAGGCACCTGAGTCCACTCCTAGTTTGGAAAGGAAACGGTGGAACATGACTTTAATCTATTTTTCATGTACACTTAACTGCCGTTCGTCAGGAGGCATAATATTCTACCATGCACGAATAAATAACTGAATGGTTTTAGTAAGTACCCATAAGGGTACCGGCATGGGTAATAAAAGAATAAAAAATATATAAGTATGAGTGAATTTAAGAGCGTGTAAGCACACACATTACAGCGTTCAGTTTGCGTTTATAAAATAGGCAGTCTGGTATGAAAATCAATTGGCGAATGGTAAAAAATCCTTCAGGTTTGGTTTAGAAAGACAAAATGAATTTGAGTTGATTAGTATTCAAGGAGAAAACACCGTCGCTCAGGGGAAGTTAAATGTGGGTTGGACAGGACCACCCTGCAGGTAAGGGCATATAGGGGATACAAAATGTTTCTTGTCTAGGTAGAATTTCATAAACCGCACAAGGCTCTTCGCTATAGGTATGATCATAGTATTTTTGAGATTCCAGCAGAATCAACCGTGTAGGTGTCGAGAAACGAGTAACCAACCACGATCGATCACAGTCCGCGTAGACTCAAAAGGAGGAATGGACATTAAAGGCTGCGAGCATCATCAAAGCGTAGGGAGATGCGACCATGTTTCTCCGCTGCTGAATGAACAAAATACCAGCAGATGGCGAAGACAGAGGAAGCCGCCAGGATCCTCAACATACTGCTTCGGGTCGAAAGGAGGAGATTATGTTAAACGCTGAAGAAATCATCATGGTTGGTGGGAGGGTGGTAATGACAGTGGACTTAGCAGCCCAATAAAAACAACAGGTTCGTTGATGAATGTTCAACGATCGCTAATGGAACTCACTCGTATCGTCCTGCCTTGGATTACAATTTCGAGCCCCACCAACAGCCGCTCAGGGGCTAGTAGTAGTTAAGGCAGATGAACGGTGCCGACGAAAATAAAGAAACTGGAATAGCCATTTTGGCATCACTAGCTGTAATCAGCCATTCATGCTCAACCCCACCTGGTGCTCCACCCGAGACTTGAACCCGCGACCTGTTGGTCGGAGGTCCAATCCTGTAACAAGAGTAGCGAAATTCAAAGTTTGAATTTGAACAGGTAAGACACGTATTGTTTGCCCTTTAATCACCAGAGGACCCTTTTCAAAGTCCATAAAGTGCGTTTTCAGGAACGAAACAGACAAAATGACTTTATGCTGTCTGGGTTAAGGTACTAAAGTAAGTTTGGTATGACTAACAATCTCCTTGGCAACGACCTAAAGTCTACAGAAAGATTAATCCATAGGAAGGTATATTTGGATGCAAAGAAATGCGAGCGTTAAGACATAGAGCAAAGAGGCAGCGGACTAACCATGGAGGAATTGCGCGTGACGTATGACCAATTTACTGGGGTGAGAGTGGCAATACATGGAAGAGTACCACGCATGGACTCTAAGCGGACTGTGATCGATCGCGATTTCTCCATGATACCCAAAAAGGACCACTGGGAATAAGGGGACCATTTGCAAATTATATAACCACGCATTGTGTCCCCACGACCCTCACCTTAGGCTAACAATCGGATGCACATGGTTTTACTGCTTGCTTTTGAACTAACATTTTTTTCGAAAAAATGGCTAATTATTGCGTTAAAAGGATAAATCGCTAATATATATATATATATATATATATATTTCGAAGCAAAGATGTTCTTTGGGAAAACAATAGATAACTTTATTATGTAAATTTTCGACGCTGGTACCCCAGGTCGTCGTCAGACTTGTGATTAGTGTGCAAAAAACAGTTTAACTTTAACACGTGCCGGAAAAATCGATACCGCTTAGTCATTCCTGCCACTTGTTGTCATTTGGGGTGTATTTCCATTTTGATTGGCTCTCGTCTCTTCTCGCTTTCTTTCAGATTGGCGTACACACGGTCCAATTCGATGTGTCGGTTGATGCATGAGTTATCTGAGAAAATGTCCTCTAAAATTTCTCGGCCTTTCTTAGATGGACAGGAGGCAACAATGCGGGTTTTGTCTCAAGCAAATTTGTGTCCAGTTTCTAGTGCATGCATAGCAACTTGAGACAAATGGTTTCGCCTCCTTACTGCTAATTGATGTTCTTGTATGCGCGTGGAGGCTGCCTTTCCTGTCTGACACCGTACACCGCACTGCAGCTGTTACATGGTATCTTGTATACGACTTCTTTTTTTATCTAAATAGCCAACCTTATCCTTAGGATGTACAAGCTGATTTCGTAGTGTAGTCGTTGGTTTGTGCGCCACTTGGATTTGATGTTTCCGCACGTGCCTTTCAACGAGTTCAGACACATTCTTGATGTACGGAAGTGTTCGCCAGTTCTTTGATTTGGGCGCTTGACCGGAACAATATAGTTCCTTGTCTTTTCCTTTTTCTTTTAACTGTTTTCGTCTCATGCATCGACGTATAAATTCTCTTGGATAACCATTTCTAGTTTGAATAAATAACTGAGTTCGTTTTGGTAGAGTTCATTATCAGAACAGTGCGTTTGAGCTCGATTGAGTAAGCTGTTAAGAGTACTCTGCTTGTGAGCAATAGGGTGGTTGCTCTGGTAACGTAGGATAATTTCCGCATAAGCTTCCTTGCGGTAAACCGATGTTTGAAATGTTCCGTCAGTCTTTCGCTGTACGAGGACATCAAGAAATGGGAGTTTACTGTCAACTTCTCTTTTGAGCGTGAAGGTGATACCTGGTAACGTTGAGTTTATAATGCTATGCAGCCTTTCTAGTTGATCCTTTTTAACGATAACAAACGTGTCATCCACGTAGAGTACCCATAATTTGTGGTAAGGCTGTAGCTTCTAATTTTTGCATAGTTACTTCAGCCAAGAAGCCGGAGATGGGTGAACTCATAGGGGCTCCCTTTAGTTGTTTGTCGTATCCTTGTGAGAAGGAAAAGTTCGTTTCCAGGCATAGATCCAAGAGTTCCACTAAGGCAGATACAGAAACATCCATGTCGTAAGACTGCAGTAATTCTTCTGTGTATTGCCTTGCCAAATCTATTGGTATGGATGTGAAAAGAGAGACAACATCGAAAGATATCATTATTTCATCTTCTGCGATCTGGAGTCCTCGCAATTTGTTCAGAAATTCTACAGAGTTTTCGATAGAGGTTTCACAATCCCTTGTCAAAGGATGTAACTTGTGGAATAGCCACTTATAAATTTTATAATTGGGTGCACCAATTAATGATCCTATCGGTTGTAATGGTACTTTCGGCTTTGTGAACCTTAGGTAATCCGTAGATTTTAGCTATGGTCGGTGCAGTTTGTCTTAGGGACTTGGCAATATCTTCTGATATTTGCTTCTTCCCTGTAAGACGCTTTAAAACCCTTTCAATAGTTGAATTCTGCGTTTTTGTAGGATCCGTGTTAAGCGGTTTATAGGTTGAACTGTCTTGTAACAACGACAGCATCTTCTCATCATAGTCCACCTTTTTCAAAATGGCTGTTGAACCTCCTTTGTCCGCAGGTAGGATGACGATGTTTTTATCGGTTTTTAAAGTTTTTAATGCCTTCTTCTCTTCGTGTGATAGAGTTGAAAAAGGATTTCGGTTCCTTCAGGCATGTACAGTGCTATTCCGTATTGTGAAACGTTCCTCGTCTGTAAAGGATTCTGCTGAACTGATGGACTCCAAATTTGCAGGGAAATCTAGGTATTTTGAATCCGAAAGATTTTATTTCATTCCTCTAGAAAGTATTCGTTCTTCGGTTATTGTGAGGCTTCTGGATGACAAGTTTACAACATTGGTTGACTGATTTTGGTTCGTGTTAAATCTATGGGAGATAGCCATCCATTTCTTGTCCAAAGCATCTCTCTTCTTCTGTCGTTCAAGGTCGGCAACACAGGTAATCGTCTCATTTAGAGATTGAAATAAGTGTTTAGGAAGTTTATCTCGACAAAACTGCATATATTGCTCTTTAGAAGTTTTGAATTTCTGTAGTCTGTAGTAAGCATTTGAAATGAACGCTCCGAGCATGCTTTGTCCGAAACGATTTGCAATCTGATATCCTTGGGTAGTTTTTATGGTTGGTTTAATTTGGATAGACTTGTGCAAAATCTTCATTTTTCGGTATCGATGTAAAAACGATAACTGTTCCCGCGTAAGATTTTCGCGTATTGCACACTTTTCTCATCGTCTAGACTGTAGCAAAACTTCGCGATCGTAAGTGATACGTATCAATTGGATATATATATATATATATATATATATATATATTTATATATCAGGCTGCACAAACAGAGCATTAAAGTGCACATTATCATTATTTTGCCTTAATATACAATTCAAATTTATTTATTTTACGGCTAAAGCTAAGGTGAATCAGAAAGCATAGGTCAGCCTTGATCCTTCTAACACGCAAAACTTAAGGTTCGCTAAGTGGCATCTCTCAGTCTCAGAAATACTGGATCCAGCATGGGTTAAGAACCTTCGAGTAAAAGCTGAAAATTTTTAATTTTGTTGTGGTCACTGGCATTCATTAGACTAAAAGCGTTCGGTCTAGGAAACGCGTATGCTTCGCATGAGCTGTCATCAAAAAGCCTCTTAAAATCTCTGGAGACTGGAGGCTGGTTTCTGTCTCCATTTCGGCCTTAACAAAAGTTCACATACTCCCCGAACTTCAGCTCTTACTGCCGTTAGTCATCCATACAACCGACGTAATTCTTCACTTAATATACCACTTCCTGTTTCCATTTATAAATGCTCTTTGTCCTTTGCTTCCAGCTATAGCTTCCTTGAACTCACCTGCAAGTTGATATATGGTCATCAAATAACCTATCTACATTCAAGCGAAGAATGCACCCTCAATGTGAACACTGATTCTAGTAACGTTTTAATGTCCTGACTACTGAGATACCCAGAAATTACCATCCTTATTGATTCACTTGCGATTTAGCTCCCCTGAGTGTACTATATTGATTTCTTCGTACTAAATTGCAGGATCTCACATTCTCCATTCATACTAAACTCAGGAGCTACCTTCCATGCCGGTGCATATCCCCTCGCGAAGATATATATTCTCCTGTACATTTTTTTAAAAAATTGGGGCTCACTGAACTCTCCTCCCACTTTGTGGGAGAATTTTTCACTGCTTCGTTCTGAGCTGATCATTTTTTGTAAAATATTTTAATGCCTATTTTAAAAGCATAAATTGCCGGCAAATGTGAAAAACAGTGCTAACTATGCACAATAGTTTTTAAAAATTATAAATTTTGCTGTGTATTTAGGCGCACATACAAAGCAGCAATGTACACACTGTCATGAGTTTAACGTAGCGCTAATATTGTTTAAATAGTGCTCACTGGACACTTCAAATAAAACGTTTATTTATTATTCATTCATACGCAATAATAAAAGAAATCTTGAACCACTTTCAGCCCTGGGATCCCAAAAAAAGGAGTACTGGAGACAGGGGACCAAACGAAAACATCAGTCCTCCCAAGCTTCGTTCAGTCGGTGTTCACTCCTGAAACAAATCCTTTTCCTCCTATCCCCCACCCAGAGCAACAACAAAATTCTGAAAATTGTTGCACTTGCAGATAATCTTTATATCTTGCCTACATCGTTAAGGACGTAAGTAATCCCACTCAAGCCTGCCCAGCCACCCAAGACAGATAGAATTCCTCTGGTTGCCTTTCGAGAATTGGCCAACGTACTGTGTGAGCCGTTGTCGATGATATTAGCAAAGTCCATGGAAGAAGGTTTATTTATCGTAGGAATCACAAAGTGCCGTTACCTGCACGATAGAAAAAGGAGGATCCAGGCTGGGGTCGGAAATGTACGGTCCCATTAATTTAACCTGAATTTTGTGCAAGGCAAGGCAAAGACTTCTTAAGAAGCATTAAATGACGTATATGGAGCAGAATAATATATTCTGTGCTGGATGCAAGGCTTTCACCATAGTCACTCATCTTTTACGAGTGGTCTCTACTCACAGGAAAAATGGAAAAATGCCACAGACCGGGGCCGCTCAGTGGATGTCATCTTTTTTAACTTCAAGAAAAAGTTTTATAGCACACCTCATCGGTGACTTCTACATATAACAAAGCAATGCGTTATCGTGGCAACGTTTTTAAGTGAAGCAAATGTTTTTGTCATGTAGCCTGCCAGAAGGATTTTTTGATAGGCAGCATCCGAATGGGTACCAGTCGAAATTGGTGTTCCACAGGGTTCAGTCTTTGGTCTTATTCTGTCCTTCCTTTATATAAACAACTAAATAAATATTTGTATTTCATGCCAGTTTACAAGCAATGTCACAAGAAATATACAATGGGGATAAGTATAGCAGTTATTCAGGAGAAATACTGCTGCCCATTGGATGATAGCAGTTCAGAGCGGGGAAGGGCTATCGCAAATGCAGTGTGTTTACAGTCTCCATGCCTTCTTAAGGAACCGGGGTTCTGCACCAGACAGTTTCTCGCTCTCTGCTGAGAAAGACAGCGCTATCGTCCTCAAGATCAAATATCAGACTGGGTTCAGATGCCGCGCACTTCGTCCAGCAGGAGGATATATTCGGCCGTGTCGGCACCCAGCATTCGTGGAAGATGTTCTGAACGCAGAAAAATAATGTGAGTTTTCTATAATAAAAAAATAGATTTGAAGGATTTTATATTCCGGGGTAGTTGATTCTATATTGCTATGACCTTTACTGAACCAAACTGCCGATACTTAACTTTGTGTGCTAGTGGAAGAAATAAAAAGCCATTGCGGTGACTGCTGCAACGGGAATGGTCAAGCTGCCTCGCAGTGGTAAGGGGATTAAATTTACCACAATTCAAACGCTTAAACATTAGAAAGAGTTCTTTATGTAATCAGTGAAACCGTAAGGAATCAACAGTTACAAACCAACAGAGTTGTTGATACGTCAGATTAGCGTGCTCCGATGATAAAGTATTTTCCTAAATATGCTAGACTGAATCTCTTTTCTTTCGTTCACAAGCACGCATAAAGCTTAATTGAAACGAGCAGTATCCCAGGCCAGTCCTTACATACATATTATAAATGAAGAGTCGTACATCGATAGATTTAAAATTTTGAAGGACAAGCCCGGTAGTTCTTTAGGGACAATCGGGGCACATTTCTCTGAATTATGCAGACCTTTGGAATTTGATATGGAATTTATGAATTTGGAATTTATATTTGGTAAGCGCCGGCAAGAGACTGTCTAAACCAACATTAGTAAGGAAATAAAATAATGACAATGCGTGCAGATTAAAATGTACAAATATTTAATAATGTAGGCAGAAAGCGTCCTGTTAGGTCAACAGTTAGCGATATTTTGAAATAAATAGTGAACTATAAAATAGGCACTGAAAAAACTCCTACCTTTAAAATGAAGGCAGAGTTCAACAGGCCTCCATTTTCGAATAGAGGGTAGGAAAAAAAACTGCTAAGGAAAAAAAGTTAGGTTGGTAGAGTAAGCTAATACTGCAGTAGCATTTCAGAATGAGATAATGAAACATCAATATGGTTCGTTCCTGATCACTATGGTGCATGAAACAAACTCTTGTGAAAAAGCCTCAGTGAACTTGAGGCCTCAGCAGCTTTGGATACAGAATTGAATTCTGATGAGGGTAAGTATCCAACGAAAGGGCAGCATTTTAGACTGTGTACGTCCGGGTGTGTACGTCAAAATGACTTCACCTTTTGAATGACTGGTGATATAAGGAGACATCATGGTTCACGGGGGACACGAGGTAGAGACAAAAACAGTTTAAAGAGAGCCACTTAAATTCCCCATGGTCCATTCTCCGAGTCATAGAGAAAGTTGCTCAGGAAAGATGAGGAAAATCAAAGGTTAATAGAATCAATGTTAAGATAAATGTGCAGTCTTCGCTTGAATGCAGATAGACTAGTTAATGACATTATTTCAATTGGCAAGTGCTTCCAAAGAAAACTATTCCTAGAAGCAAAGAAGAGAGAGCGTTTACATGTGGAGGATGCAGGGGGAGGTATAATTAGTGCAGAATTTCTAATGTTATCAGGAAGACTAACGGGGGTAATGACAGAAAGCTTGGGGAGATCTGAGTTATTATCTAGTAGAAAAGGGGTTAAAAGCCTGCTTTCCGTGTCCTGACCCAAAGAAAATTTAGCTTCGTCAGCTGGCATCTAGTTGAGTAGAAAGTATTTGAAAGAGTCGGATAAAGGAGTGTTTTTGTGAAATGTATTTGAACATTTTCAATTTTTGAACGGCTAGCTTCGTTCGTTAACAACGAAAGGACAGCAAAATTCAAGAATGGGGAGCAGAAAATACGATAAAGTCTTAATTTAATTTTAGGAAGGTTGAAATTATAAAAAATAAAGCCATTAGCCATGTGGAGCTCCACGCCGAAAGAGCGTCTAAGTCCGAATGAATTTGTTCTAGGCATCATTAGACCGTAGAGTTAGAGAACGAATAAACACATTTAAGGTCATCAGCATAAATATTAGTTTGAGAATGTTTAACCACCGATGAAATATCATTTATGTAAAGTAAGAACACTAAAGGACCTAATAAGGTTCCTTGAAGGACACCACTCAAAATCGAGGTAGCACTTGACTATGTGGACCCCACTAAAGCGTTTTTGTTTTCGATCTGAAAGGTAGGACCTGACAAAGTCAGTTAGGGGACTACGAAATCCGATAGCCTCTAGTTAAGCTAGAAGTCGTCTATGAGGTATTTTATCGAATGCCTTACTAAGATCAAAATATATAACTACTACAAATAGATGCTCCTTACGAAGAGAGGTTAGTAGATTTTAAAAAAGACATATGACAGGTTTCACAAGAACGGTCCGGTAAAAAACATGTGCTTATGCAAAAATCCGTAATTGTTTTTGCAATAAGTTTTTCGAAGAGTTTAGCAAGAGAGGGCGTTTAATGAACACTGTGATGCCCATATCCTAAGTTACTCTGAGGACATTTGGCTCTATGTTTATTTGAAGCTGATGTTCGTCACCAATAACCATAACAGAGCATTTTTACCACGAAGCGGAAAAGTTTCATGTGCAACAACACTGAGCAGCGGCCTCAAGATCGTTTTTGAAGAGTTCAAGCACGATGTTGTGATCTGCCGGATTCTATCGATAGGCAATTTTTAAATAATAGGCATACATAAAGGGCCTACCATTCTGAAATAAGCCTGGAACATCATTGACAAAATGCAAAATATGAACGGGTCAAGTACACTAAACTACTCATTTCTGCTATGGCTGTTCACACAGTGCAGTAATCATCCACTTTGTATTTATTTTTACCGCGATACAAGGTTTGTAATGATGAGGTCCTTTGGGCCTTAAATATACAATTTATTTATTTAGAGATGTCGTATCGACGTACATGCAGTCCAAGAAGTGGTGGTACTGTATTCCGTTCGCCAATACACATGTTAATACGCACGGTCGGTTGCCTATAAGTTCAAACTTATTAGGTGATCTGTTGACAGCATGTACCCATTGCAGCTAATTGCATTGAAACTGCGAGGTAACTGCAATAACCGTGGTACCCCTTCATCGTCATCCAACAGCAGTGGGTATGTTAGCAACTCAGGCAGACGTCTTTCAGAAAAGCGTCTGTACACCTGAGCGACAACGTTAGTGGGCCCCTTGATGGTGCTGCGTACTGGTTGTGGGAAAGATTTGTAAGGAGAAGGCAAAAAATTTGTCCAATACGCCAAAACGAAGGTGCAAAAAAGACGAGTTACCCTGCCTGGTTAACAAGAGAACTTAACAGAAGATATTTGTGGAAACAGGGTCAGCAGAATATCTCGAGGAATTTCGTCACCAACGAAATGTTGGTAAAAAATGATCTATCAGGCAAGGAAGAACTATGAATCAAGAATTATTCAGCAGGCTGAAAAAAGCCTTAATTTTTCCCATTATATCAATAGTCGATTAAAAATCAAGGACCCAGTCGCAGTACTTATGGATGGGAATCGTGTAGAAGTCGTTGAAAATGGCGAGAAAACAGAACGCTTGGGTCGGTTCTTTGCCTCGGTATTCACCAGAGAAACTGAACTTCATCTTGACCATGTCAACAGTACAAATTGTACACGCCGGTCCAGTGCTTGAATATAGACTCGTTGCGGCACCTCTCGCGGAATGAGAACTGCAAAATCTCAAAGAAGCAAAGTCATCTGGTCCGGAAAATATACCGGCAAAGTTCTTGAAAGAATTGGCAGGTGATCACTCCAAACCAATAGCGCATATATTCAATTCATCATTTGAATCAGGGAGACTGCCATCCGAATGGAAGGGAGCAAATATATACCCCATATACAAGAGTGGGGCTCGATCTCATGTCAACAATTATCGGCCTTTCACCCGTCCCGATGAGTTCACGTTCGTCCGTGAAGGGTAGATCGGGGACTGTAGGTGTGGATAAACGAAATAGTTTCTGCATGTGCCGACAGTTGAGAAGATGACCATCAGTCCTGTTGGCGAAGCTGATCCCAGGGCACTCATTAGGATAGGGGTCAATAAGCATGTCAGACGAAATGAAGCTGAAGAGGCTGAAAATAAACACACAGACCTGCTTTACGTCGTTGGTCACTGAAAATGCTTCAGAGACTGTTCTAGTGTCTGCAACGTGTGTCATCATCCCGTCGTGCATTCTGCGCACCATGTGCATGAATTGCTCAGGACAGCCGACTTTCTACGTGATTGGCCACAGCTCATCGTGATTCTGAACCCATAGCCCCCTCGTTTCAGAATTTTTCATTTCCCGTTAGAAGCTTTTGCCATTGAAGCTGAGCAGCGGCGTGGTGCCCATGCTGCAGAGCCTTAATGCGGAGCAAATTATCAATCCGATGTTTTCTGGTATTCCGGGTATGGCTGAGTATATGAACGATATATTTGTGAGTCACACGTCTGCTGCTCTCCAAGACTGAGTGTGGGAACTCATCGAACGCGTGCAGGAATATGGCTTCCACCTGAAGGCTGAAATGCTCTAGTTCTTTATCGAGTCAATTAAGTATCTCGGGTTCATTTTCGATCTCAATGATTGGCACCCAGATCGTGCACATCTTCGGGCACTCCAACAGATGCGTGCACCGAAGAATTTATCACAACATCGTTCGTTCCCCGGCCTAATCAACTAGTATATTGCCCTTTTGTCGTGGCTGCATGATATACGACTCCGCTTAACAGTCTAATGCAGAAGAAAGTTCCGTGGTGCTGTTCCTCAGATTGTGAAAGGGCCTTTGTCTAAACGAAGTCAACGCTGAGTTAAGATCTGTTACTCACGAACTATGACACGAAAATTCAGAGCATCGTTGTCGCAGAAGCTTCCAACCAGGGAGTTGGTGCTGCCACCTCACATGCATTTGCCGACGGGTCCGAAAAGGTGATCATGCCCGCATCACCCACCCTAAATATCTTTCACAACATAACTACTTGCAGCCAACATGGAAAAACCTTTCTGGCTCTATCAACTTTTCATATTTTTTCGCAGTGAGCAACAAGAACTCGTTTTATATCGTGTTTTATTTTGACTCGAACATAATTCATGTTTCTAGAGCTTTATAATGAGTGTAAATACGCAAAATGTATGTTAAATTAATATGGTCATCAAGGAAATTGTCTGTAATCCTTTAAATATACCTATACACATATTTAATTTGTGGACATTATTCTCATAATAAAAGCATACAAATGGACCTATTGTTTGCAGACTTGCTTAACTTTGCCTATTATCCAAAACAAGATTTTTAATTGTATAACTTGGCACTCACACAGAACACCATTATGTGCAGTCACTATTTTTACAATTTAAGTGACTGTTAACTTTGGTTTGACAGTGGCTTCCGCATGAGAACTGTTCATGGGTTGTTTACAAAGCGCAACAATTGGCAACAGTGCAAAGTACTGACAGCGTCAAAGAGATGCGGGCATAGTTTCACATAATTATATTTGCTTTTAAGATTAAATATCCACATAGTCCTCATTTGATGCAGTACAAGTAAATAACTACTTGTATTTTTTGCCTGTTTATAGGCAATGTCAAAAGAACTGTCCAGTGGGGATCGAGATAGCAGTGAACAAACTCATAACATGGATATTGTTATCAGTATTTGTCAGTTATTGGGGTTTTCCCGACAAAATCTGCTAACCGTGAAAGGATAGCAGTTCGAATCGGGGAAGGATTGGCACAAGTACAGTGTGTGATTTCAGGCTTCTTTCCTTTTCATAGACCTGGGATTCCATAGCAGATAAGGGTGCATTAATGAGTGATAGCTCACTGTTGGAGGAAAACACGCCGGTAGCAGGCTACAGAGTCAGCACTGTTGCTCTGAAGGCTTAACTTGGCAAAAGGCTCAGAGGCCGCGCACACCATCAAACAGCAAGATAGATTCGATCATGTTGGCCCCTAAAATTTGTGGAAGATATTTTGAATGCAGCAAATAGTGATAATTACCTTAAGCAAACGGTAATTTTACATAAGTCTTATACTCCTGGATATTATATTAGACATTGTAAGGGCATTTACCCAAAAGAACTGATAGAAAAGGTCAACGGTCAACGTCGAAGGCGGTTTGTTCAAATTCGAAGATAAAGGAATTCTCGAATTTTAACAGAGTTCTTCGTTTCCTGTCAAAGCTATTAGATTAATTGGTGATAATTATTCGTATTTCTAACTCTTTATCAACTGCACATACCTGCGTTTATTGTATTTAACAGTATGGGAAAATATATGGTTTCAATCTGTTTCACCCGACATAGCCTCATAAAAGTTCCTGCAGCTTTACGTAAAAAGGACAGAATCTAAATAGTTATTCTAGAACTAGAGTTGAAATTTTGGAAGTATACTTTATTTCCAGTGAAAACATAGTTTGCAGTAGTTGATATACCGGTTGAGATAATTTTTATCCTGTGTAGCCTCTTCGCTTATTATATTTTCAGTCTAAACTCGTTACCTAGAACATTTTTGCTTGTATTGCTTTGCTAAAAACATATCTTATTACATATCTTACAAATATTACATCTCTTATTACACAAAACATCACTAGCGATAATTTTCTTTTCGTATTTTCGCTTTTAAAATACTGATAATTCAAACTCAATATGAAACCTCAGTCACAGCTTAAACGCAAATCTCCTCTTAGCGTAAAATTTCCAAAAGAGCAACCCACCATAAAGATAAAGAAACTAGAAACTAGTCCTGGATAATTTTAATTTTTTTATGTCGCAATATGGTTCTCTGTTCATGATCCTCGGCACAATTTTTGACAGAAAGTTGTTTTGACTCCCTTCTGTCCAGGTTTCTTTTCTGCCACCAAATATTCTTTTTTTTTTTATAAATACTGATGAACGTAACCTGCAGCTCAGGAAAAAGCTCAGTTAAGTGTCATTCAATGAGAGATCAGTTGTAAATAAGATGGCAGACGTAAGAACAGTAGCTTTTGAGCTTGATCCCGATGCGCTGTGCACCAATGAATCCTGGGCTCGCTCTCTTATTTCCGACATGACGTTCACTATAGATAATTTCACTTTGTACCAACAAGACCACGATGAAAAACGTGGTGGTGGTCACATACTTTATATTAAGTCATCTTTTGTACATTTAACTTTTAAGCTGAACATTCCGTCCTTTTCTGGAAATGTATGCTTATTTTCAGTCATCCTCCCGCACAATAAAATAGCGGGAATTGGCTGTGTATATAATTCTCTGTGTTAGTCTAGAAATGAAAGCGAAATCTGTGAACTATTTGAAATAGTTGCAGAGACTCAATTTGATGTCAAATTAATAGTACGTGATTTTAATTTGCCAGACATTGACTTGCAGGCAAATTTCTCTACACCAAAACTCCAGAAATTAGTCGATACTATTAACATTTCAAACATGTCCCAACTGGTTAGTTCAGTGACTAGAAATGACAGCATTTTAGATTTAATTTTTACAAAGGATATCAACCCTCTCTTTATGCATTTACATCGTGATCGATTCACGAGTGATTACGCACAAATTCACGGTTGTTTCCAGTCTCCCTTTCTACAAAGCCTGAGGTAAAATGCAATAACCTCGACTTTCGCTAACACAAACAGGAATTAATAAATAATTTCGTAAACACTCCAGATTGGAATAGCATATTTTCAATTAACGATCCGACCATTCTCCATGAGCTATTGCAGAGCTTACAGAAAAAATCCAGGATTTTATCACGCTTAAGATTTTTAATTCAAATACAGTGACTTTTAATGTTCCACATTTTCCCTAAAACAGGCTTAAAAAATTACGGAAGCAACTTAACGATCCGTCTAAAAGCTCTTTGTCAGTTCACTTAAGGATAGCACAAATATTTGAATTAGTTTTCAAAATAAGGCTCACTCGAGATAGGCATAGGGAGTCTTGGGCACTAAGTGATGCCAAATCATCTAACTCGGTTGCTTAAGTCTTCCATGTGCGGTCTTCAGCTAAGTGTCAGAATGTAACCCCGCCTTTACTTGACTGTAATAAAAATTTCATTACAGAGGATTTGGGCAAAGCATCCTTTTTGTCAACCGTTTTACCACTGAAACTAGCCTCTTTCCCCCAATTCCTCTGCTTTCAAATTTACATTTACATCTAACAACCATAAATTTATTGCCTTCAAGTATTCAAAAAGAAATAGCTCAACAGAAATTCACATTCGGTGGGAGCTGGTAACATTCCAAACTCACTTATTAAATAATTAAGCGATTTTTAAACTTTCCTAAGCAAAATATTCTCAGTATTTCTGGAGAATGCATTCTTTCCTGATTATCGGAAAACTTCTATTATAATACCAGTTTTTAAATCTGGTTCCCGCTCTGACATTTATAACTATCGCCGTGTTCACAAAACGCCCTCTCTAATTAACCTTTTCGAAAAACTAATTGCAAAATAAATTACGGATTTTTGCATAAGTAATCAAATTCTCAACTCCTCGCAACATGGTTTTTTTACCGGACTGTTCTTGTGAAACCTGTCATATGTCTTTTTTTAAATCTACTAACCTCTCTTCGTAATGATCACCTTTCTGTAGTAGTTATCTATTTTGATCTTAGTTAGGCATTCGATAAAGTGCCTCATAGACGACTTCTAGCTAAACTAGAGGCTATCGGATTTCGTAGTCCGCTTACTGAATTTATTGGATCATACCTATATGATCGAAAACAAAATGTTTAGTGGGGTCCTCATACTCAAGTGCTTCCCCGATTGTGAGTGGTATCCTTCAATGTTCAATGTTAGGTTAGTTGTTGGACTAAATTTACATAAATGTTATTTCATTGATAGTTTAACATTCTCAATGTTATATTTATGCTAATGAACTCAAATGCGTGCATTCCTTCTCTAACACTACGGCTGAACGACGCCAAGAACAAATTCATTCGAACTTAGACACTCTTTCGGCGTGGAGGTCCACGTGGATAATGGAGTTCTCGCCTTCTAATTGTCGCTACATGAGGTTTGGGCCTGTAAGGCTCCCGCAACCTGTTATTTTTAAGGTCGTTCTATGACTGAATATTCCTTCGTCAAGGACTTAGGCTTAAGCTACACCAATAATATATATATATAGTGGAACCGACAAAGACAAGGGAGACCGGAATGGCCATTTCTGGCTTATTAGCCGTATTCAGCCAGTCATAACCAATCCCAAGTGTGGCACACCTGGGATTCGAACCCGTGACCTTTGGTAATTGAGTCGAACGCTCTACCATTCAGCCACGGGCTCGTTGTTTTGTCGGGTGCGATCGGGTATATGATGATAGTTTGTTGCTCACCGATCTGCTCAAGGAACACGTATGTTCCGTTGTGCCCTGGAGCTCAGATTAGAGCCCTCGCAGGCGGTCGCATAGCGACATGTAGCATATGTTGTTATAGTGGAACCGACAAAGACAAGGGAAACCGGAATGGTCATTTCTGACTTATTAGCCGTCATCAGCCAGTCATACCCAATCCCAAGTGTGGAACACCTGGGAACAACTGAGTACTCTACTCTGAGTTCCAGGGCACAACGGAACATACATGTTCCTTAAGCAGATCAGTGATATATATATATATATATATATATATATATTAAACGGTTAATAGTGTCAATAGAGATATAAAGGGCCAGTTGTAGTTATACACTGTTATGTCTGGGAGCGTCAACGGTGGGACAAAGGCCTAAACTTCTAGTGTTGCAGGGTGACAAGATACATGGGAACGTACACTCTCACCAATGATTTACGGTTTATTTTGGAGCGGATCTCATCCATCGCTTGGTTCGTGGTTCTCTAACAGACATAAACTTCGTACGTCTCTCAACAATCTCCCTTGTTGCGTTTTTAGTACAACATCTCCCACTTTACCGTCGTTTGATTCGAGCAGCTCTTCCACGACGGCTTTCTTCCAGTGTCGTCGTGGTGCCACTTTTTCAATACCAAGGACCAGATCTTCAAGTTGGAGTTCTGAGGCCTCACCAAGCCACCGTTGACTGGTCTGCAACGATGGTAGGTACTTATCTATCTTTTCCAGAATATGCCTGCAAGATTTTGTGCCTGGCACTACCTCCGGTTAAGTCTACAGGGACTGCACTCTTCAGCAGACGATGAAAGGTTCCGAGTCGAAATATTTTGGGGTAAAGAATTCCGGTTCTTTAAAAAGGCAGGGAGACTGTAAACATACTGCACTTGTGCTGCCCATTCCCCGTTTCGAACTGCTATCATCCATGTGCAGCAATTTTATTTACTGAGTAACATAAAGTTAGGAAAAACATTAATATGTCATCCTAGGTTCTTTATAGTGGTGCTTTCGGAAAATGAGTGATTTTGAAAGGTTGTGGGGCCGGGAAGCTTGGCAGGGCCAAAACAAATAAAACTGCACTTGGACGAAGAAAACACTATCTGCCACTTTGAACTCCATTTCAACAACGCAAGCTGATCAAAGTTTATTTTATCAACGGAAATATTTTCGTTTTCCCTAGAATATGAATAAACAATTAAAATCATCAGCATATATAAACGTTTGCAAATTTCTGAGTTCTATCGAAATATCGTTAATAAAAAGATGGAGAAGCAGCCGCCCAGAGCCGTGTCTTGGAGTACGTCATTTGTGCTTAAGTGACGCGTCGAGTAACTATTACAAACAATGCTTTCTTATAGCGTTGGGATAGGAAAGACCCCATGAAGTCGAGAAGTGGATGGTTGATGCCGAGGGCATCCACTTTTATCAAAAGACATCTAAGTGGCACCTTCTCGGACGCTTTATTAAGAGCAAAATAGATGACTACCACGGACTTCTGTTCAGTTTGAAGAGACGTGATAGGATAAAGAAAGGTTGATTGAAAAGTTTAACACGATCTTTCACGTAAAACTTCATGCTGCTTAAACCTTAGAATCTGCATAGCTAGACAGAAATAAAGAATTTCAGAGATGGTTTTGTGCACGCACTGATAGTTGTTAACATTAAATCGCGATCCGGACTTGAAAACTGAAAGGATAATTTAGATCTTCCATGTTTCCGGAAAAAGCCCCTTGAAATATAAACTGAGAATAAATGGCTTAGTAACATGAGAAGGGCTGATGCACGTTTGAGAATCGCGTTCAGGCTACTTTAAGCGCGCCCTTCGAATTCGGTTTAAAATTTTCAACCTCCGATGAATTTTGCTCCTTTTGAGATTTCAGTCTACTGGTCACTCTTGCGGACTTTACTTATTAAGCTTTGGATTCTATTCGACATACTCTTCATCCTCATACGACTACTGCAGAACAACAGCGGAAACGTCCGATGTCCTCCTGTTGTGCACTTCTCGCCAGCAACTCCACGAGATCTTCCAGTCTACAGAGGGATAAGTCATTTCGATATTTTATTCATAAAGTTGCTCCCGATATAATCTTCGTCCCA